>CAAE01014542.1:391393-544439 GCA_000180735.1 Tetraodon nigroviridis
GTGGGTGAAATATGGAAGAAATTACTTTACCAGGTAAAAGGTGCACACTGGGTGCATGACCTCTTTGATTAAATCAGGGGGTTGAAAAACAGGAGGGACGCAGGGAATTGAAAGTAGTTTTAATATATTTCAAAAAAATATGTTTGTCTTATCAGATAATTATAAGCCGGAAACGATATGATCTGACGGTGGAGAGGATTTAGATTCAGAATATAAATCTAGAGCATGACTGACATCTAGTGGAACTATTTCTCAACACAAATTCTCCCATTTAACAAATACTAAATAATAAGGGAAACGAAACATTGCAATCGACTGTTTTCTTGGTTAGTATTATTCAAATACATTTTAACTATTTAGGTGATGTAGCCTTTTTTTCCTCTTAAATCCCAGATATGATTATGAAAATGTGGACATTGATGCGGCCTGTGAGATGATGGAAGATTTGGAGAGCTTGATCTGCAACAAGTCTTTCATAAAGCAAAGGTTTGCTGTGAAAGACAACATTTTCCAAGTGGAAAAGGCAGACAGCTTTGAGTACACAGACCCAGTGGACAGCAGCATCACCAGGCACCAGGTACCTGACGTCCACCGAGCTGAGCGTATGCAGACATCACCAGGTGTGCCTAACACCTCCTGCTGGACTGTTCCCACTCCAGGGTCTGCGTATCCTCTTCACTGACGGTTCTCGAGTCATTTACAGACTCAGTGGGACAGACACTGAAGGGGCGACAGTTCGGATTTACATAGACAGTTACGAGAAGGAGGACATCTTTGAAGACACGCAGGTATGATATTTAAATAAGAATTAAGGTAGGATATTTAAATCATGCCTTCCAGAGAAAATGAATACAGCAGGTCTACATCTGCATCCACACAGAAATGCATATGAGATGTGCTTGTGTGTGCTTAGGAATCTCAATGTCTCATCTCTGTGTGGGACAGGTGATGCTGGCGCCTCTAGCAACCATTGCACTGAAAATTTCCCAGCTGCATCAGAGGACAGGTCGAACAGGCCCATCAGTCATCACATGATTCCTCCCTCACGTCGCTCAATCCTCGCTGACATACTGCTCTGTTTAACTGTTAGTTTGGTTTTTTTTTCCTCATGTTTTTGTACTGTATTAACTGAGCTTTAATTCTACGTGTGAATGCACAAAAAAAGTTGTAGTCTTCACCACATTAAACTGCTTTCTACTTTTGTGTTGATCTCCAAGGGTAGATCTCTGGTCAGCTGGACTTGTTTTGTCTGTTTTGTGTAGATCATTTGTCTGAATCAAACAGTTCCTTTTACTGCACAATCAAGCAGACTGAAAATGCTGAATGAACACTGGTGACAGATGAGTGAGATGGTTTCACTTCTGGATTCTAGCAGCAAGCAAAGCAACACAATGGCAGCAGAAACAGCAAAAGTTGAGTAATACTGCTAGAGTTGTTAGTCATATATCATCATAACTCCTGTCTGTAGCTGTTCAGTCACTTGATACTGTACTATACAATTTTCACCAATGTCCTCCTCATGAGTTCCATCTCTTTGACAGTAGCATTTGCTCCTGTCCTGTGATCATTCATGCTCTTTGAAGGCCTGTATCTTGAGCATGTTTCATCTATTCTGAATCTAAGGCAGCACAGTGTTTTTCACAGCCCAGAAATTCCAGCAAAGCACTTAATGTTACTACACAGACCAGCAAATGACATGACTTAACTTAAATGTAAGCATGCTAATTGACAGTATACAACTAATTTTTTTTTCTCTTGTAGTTCTACTTATGTTTTTTTTTTAACAGAGTAAGAGCTCTCCTAATAATTTAGTAGTTGACAGTGTTTTGCACTATACTGTTTGATGCTACAACTACCATTTGTTAAAATCATTTGGTAGAATGATGTTAAAGTTTACCGTACATTAAGAAGGAATTTCCAAGCATATACTATTACAGGGTGATTAAATGTCTCAATTAATTTAACTGCACAGCCATTCACGATGAGAGAAAATTACTTTATCAAAAAACAATCAAAAATTAAATTAAATTCGGGTGAAATATCCCTTTACGTGTTGCGCATGCGCAGAAGTCAGTCTAGCTCTGACTGTCATGTGACCGCAAAGGAAACCCCCGAAGAAGGAAGCAGGAAGTTGGTTTCCTAAGAACTAGATCTGAACACAAAAACAAAAAAGATCCTCAAAAGTCAAACAACGTGAAGCAATTCAGCGCAATGGCTGGCATTAAAGGTATTTTTTGTGTGTGCGTTGTCACTTAAGTTACGCGGACCTTTTTCGTTTAAGTTCAGTGTAATATAAACTTTGTTTGGCTCTATTTGTCTTAGTTCTGCAAGAAAAAAATGCTGCATCATTTCGAAAGTTAGCGACTTGACATGTCTGTTATTGTGGATTTGTTCGTAGATGTTAGTATTTCACATCAGCAGTCAGTGTTGTCTTTATCCAACCTATGACCTCTTTTTAGTTAGCGACTTTCTCGGTAAATTCAGCAGTTTGCCAATACATTTTTTTGATCGTAGGTGGCGTGGATCTGATATTAATTTACCGTGACTTTCAGAAATAATATAGTCAATATGACGTCTATGGTGTATTTCTTTCAGCTTTGGTTGGTCTGTCCTTCAGTGGTGCCATTGGACTCACGTTTCTCCTCCTGGGTTGTGCACTGGAGCAGTATGGGTGCGTTATTTGCAACTATCAGCCAAAAGTAATCTGCTAAATAAAAACAGTTGTTAATTCAAAGTAAATGCATTGGCCGATATTATAATCTTTGTTTTTATTCAGCACCAATATCAACAGAACCAAAAGAGAATGAGTAGATTAACAATTAAAAATAACAAGTGCCGTCTTATCTTCTGATTATATAAAATGTAGCATCAATGTGTTTAACATATACCAATCTATTTTTCAGGGTATACTGGCCGCTGTTTGTCCTGATTTTCTATGTACTCAGTCCCATCCCGACCTTCATATCCAGGCGTCTCAGTGATGATGACTCTTCTAGTAATGCTTGCAGAGAGCTGGCCTACTTTTTAACCACTGGCATCGTGGTGTCATCTTTCGGGCTTCCCATCGTTCTAGCCCGCAAAGAAACGGTAAGTTCAGTGTCACCATGTTAAAGTAAGAGTTGTCTTTGCGTTACCACTGAGAATCTACAGAATCGTTTGACCAAAAAACAGGATTTAATGTCAGTCTTGTATTTTTTATTCTTACAGATTCAGTGGGGGGCCTGTGGTCTGGTGATGACAGGGAATGCTGTCATCTTCCTCACAATCTTTGGCTTCTTCATCGTGTTCGGAGGAGGAGACGATTTCAGCTGGGAACAGTGGTAGAATTGGTGTAGACAGTCGACAGCTGGAATAAGACGCATATGGATGAATGAGTGGATGGGTAGGTGGGCAGTTATACACTACAGTCTACAGAATAAGAGGCATGTGTGTTTCCACCTTGATGGACTATGCTCATGTTCAGTTTAGTTAGGAAAGTCTCAGAGTTAGTGGACATGCTTTTGCCAATGACAACAGACAGATTACGTCCCCTCCTAAAGTGCCTGACAAAGACACCAGATACCTGCATCAATGGTACCCCATCACCATCTACCTAAACCAGCATTCATTAGCTTGTCTTGGCTTTAATTCAACCCCTGAATTTTTCTACTTGTTGCAACTTCATTATACAATTAATAATCTTCATAAAGGGATCCTAAAGGAAAATGTAATAATATACACTGCAATTTTTACCGCTTTTTTTGTTCTTGGGGGTCAATTGAATTAATGGCAAGTGTTGAAACAACATATTCTATGTATCAATCCACTTTATCTAGTGAGGAGTCCAGCAAAAACCACACACACACACACACACCCGACACACACATATATATATATTTGTGCAGAGATGGAGATGTTTTTGCTTTTGTTTAATGACACATCTATAAAGCCTTTTTTCCCACGTGCATCTGTTTACGCTCTCACCAAAGATCACATGATAGTGTAAAAATTGTGGATTTTGAACAATGTCCTGCAGCACTATATATTGCTGTATATGCTATGTTGCTGTTCAGTTATAGTAAAAACAGGCGCCCAAGCATATTTTATAGTCCTGCATTTTGTTAATAATTGGCAATTATTAACAACACATTTCATACACACACACACACACGTATATATATATATAAAAACTATCTTTTCTTGAGTGACATCTTTATGCTTAAGTGCCTTCCAGTTACTGTGTAAATTTGAAATGACAGAGAGATCACTGTAGTTGTTGTTGCTATTCTACTCTGTATTTAAGTTCCTGTCTATAATTTTTTGCTAAGGTCTGTAGTTTGTATGATTAGTCTGCTTCATACATCACAGAGATTTGTTATTTAATTTCCAACTTTCTAATTTCTCATCTGCTTCACAAGTAAACCTTGTACTGTATAACTGACATGTTAACAAATGTTGTTCTCATGTTGTTGCGTCCAGGCTCTAATGAGCGCTTTGGATCTTGTGCATTTTGTGCTCTCCAAAACTGATTAAAATTGCCTTAATAAACAGATTTACAGCCTGTTTTTCCTTCTGATGATAAAATGCGATATGTACTTCTGCAATGCTCATCGTTGAGCAATTGTGGTTTAAAAAATGTCCAAACTACACACTTTTACTGAGCAGTTATGGCTTTGCTAAATGGCCTCCCAAAATATTAGAAACAGTGAAGGAGTTAAGTCTGCGCAACATGTTCAGATCCTGACAGTAAGAAATTCACGTGACTAGCTGTTAAATAATGTAGATATTTTGCAGCATTCATAAAGCAGTGTGTAAAGGCTCCACGGCAGTGTTTCTCCCAGAAATGATCCTGAATACAGATTCTCCTTGTTAGCACCCTGCGTGTCAAACACCTGACGGCCATCAGCGTTATCTGTTTCAGTATTAAACTAGATGGGAATCACTGAGGCAGCTGTGCATGACAATGATAGTTTAATTCCATCATTTCCTCACATTAGGGATGCAGCAAAGCTAATTTGCATGTTAAACACCAGCATGCAAGCAGACTGGCTTCTGAAAATGAATTATTTTCATGATAGACATCTGCTCTCTCCACCTCCAGTGACTTCCACAGAGGGTTCCTCTTGTGACAATAACCTCTGACTTCTGTCATGTTCACACTCCCTACTTAAGTTGTTACAGTAAAATTTTATTGACTACAAGAGGAAGTTTTGTTGTACTAATATAAAGTTAGGAGTCGGTCTGTAAATTACACCCGTGAGTGATTAATGGAGTTGGGAACTGCTGTTACACTGAATCCAAGTCTGTGTTTTACACAGCCATTGAAGAGAACAAGAATATCAAGGTGAAGATGGAGATGAAGAAAGAGAGAAAATGCCCAGGGACACTCATTCATCTCTATTCCAGGACAGTTGTTGCCTGGCAACAACGAGATATCAGAACTATTCTGAAAGACCGCTTTAAATACTACACAATAGCGCATATTGCAACTGTGATGAACTACAGCACAAGGCTCGCTGAGGCTCTGATGCGTTCATGCATTTGCACAAAATGTTAAGAAAAATCAGTGATATGTGCATGCGTGGGAACGAATTCATAACAGGACTTCGAAATCAACAGTGTATATGTGGAGCAATCATCTGTGTACGTTTTCATGTGAAATTAGAAGGTCTTTCCTGCACGTAGTTGTCCTTTAAACTACTAAGGTCATAATGAATTTACTCCCTATTTGAGAACGCCGGAAACAAGAGCCGTGGGGTTCACCACTACATCGGGTGCGCGCCATCCACCCGTGGGAGACCTGGCCGCGTGCCCGCGGTCCGGAGGCGGAGGGGGCGGGGCGTGGGGCGTGTCCACCGGTACGCGGAGGGATTTGCGTCGCCGGTGCCGAAGCCAATCGACGCCCGCTCCGGGTCGGGAGATGGATCGAGCGCGAACGGAACAAATGAAGCCTGATAAAAAGGGGGAGAGCGGCAGAAGGACGGCAGACGGCACTCCCAACCTCCCTCCAAGCGGGGCTCAGGACGGCCGCTCCTCCGACGGTAAGAACGAGGTTTGCCCAGATTGCGTTTGAGTTTGGCGTGCATCCGCGGCGTTCAAAGTTGATGTCGCGCGGAGCGCAATAGTTCGGCTGCGGAGCTAGCGTGTTCGGATATTTGCGGGATTCTGTGAATAAAATATGGTTTTGATCTGCAAACCTTTACTGCGAGAATGTCTGTTTTATATTTTGAGTTTTATTGTTGCGCTGCTACTTCGTTTTCAAGGACTTGGCGTTCTGCTCCGCATCCAGCCCACACGAACGTTTGGGGCCACTTTAAGGTCAAACAATGCAACAGTCGAGCCCGACGCTTTTTAAGGAATATTTAGAAGAGCTGTCACGGTGGAATTACTGGATCCCTGCCGAAACCCGACGCCAGGAGCGTGAAATGGAGCGTGTGTAGAAAGTTGCTCAATAAAACACATTATACGATCAATCACCGTCCATTTAGCAGTGACGTCTGGAATTAAAAGTCAGCTCAGAATTAAAGCAGATAAACGGCCTTAATTAGGCCTTTCCAATCAACATGTATATTGTCAACTTAATGGTCCTGCGGAGAAGTGTTTGATTTATCCCAACACTCTCAAAAGGGCCCATGATGACGAATGTATTCAACAGTATGGGGCGGATTTGGGCTCCTGTTTACAGTCTGGCCCTTCACCTTAATATTGTAGATTTCAAGAGATAATATATTTTTGAATTGAGCTAAATATTTGTTTAACCAAAGACACTTTTTTAATGAATTTTCCTTCACCATTGCTGTAGATTTCAAGTTATTTATGGTTTGTTTTTCTTGAAATAGCTCTTGCCTGTATAAATACAGTAAAATATGCTTCTTTGTAACTGCATAAGAATGTTTACAACCTCTGCTTTGAGCGGTGTGATTTGACACACAGACGCCGCGGTAATAGGCTGGTATGTCGGTGTGTGAGCTGGGTCTGCTCCTCTCATGGTCTTGGTGCAGAAACAACAGGGCTCAGCCTGCACAAAAGGCTGCCAGACTGATGACTCAGTTACAGGCTGATTGGTGGCTCTGCCATCCCATTTCTGAACATCGATTTTGTTTTTCATTCCCCTTAAACCTTGATGATTTCATGCTGCGTCGATCCTCTTCAGTGTTTCAAAAGTGTCAAAATAAATGCACGCTTCGAAAAGCGTGTGTCTGAGGGCTTTAGGAGCTGGATCGGGGCATTTTGAAAACTGTCAGTACTGGTTATTGTGACATGGTGCTAATTTGTTTGAAAATATTGATTTTTAATTTCTCTTTCTTTATCAGTGGATTACTTTAAAAATGTCCTGTGTGCATGTTGTTGTCAGAGGCTCGTGCTCCTAAGAGGAGCTGTGCTTGGATGCACAATCCTGGTTCTATTCCACGTGTGCATTTACAGATTAATTACCATACAAGCAACATCGTCACCTGCTGTTAGTTTTAATAAAACTCAACAGCAATGAATTAATAGAGAAGAATATTATTATATGATTATTGATTTAAGTTTAAAATAAATCTTATAAAATAAATCTTATATAAATCTCAGGGTTTTTTTTCTGTGATCAATTGGTCATTTCTGAATTTTGACTTATTATATTTAATTTTGTCTTTTAGGGTGACCACTTCCATATATGACCTCATTCAACATTAACTGTAAGTACAAGGTTTTTTTTTCTGATAGTAGTTTAGCCACTAAGGATAAAATTCCAAAAAATAGTAGCTCTACAAAAACTATAGGCCTGCAAAGCTCAGGGCAATAACCTGAGCAGTAGAGTCACCTTATTTATCCATACAGCTTCTTTATTCACATAATTTTTTCTGATGTGTAGAATCCTTGTTTGCTGTACACTCCTTACACGTGTACTTTTTGTGGTGTGAATGTAAATTAAAAAACAATTATGATTGTACGTCGATCACTCGGTGGCAATAATGATTTATCATTCATTCGTTATAGTTCAGGCAGAACTATAAGTTGCCAGTTTGGCGCTCACTCAGGTCCTCTTCATTTTGGACCAAACCTTCTGCTTGCTCTTTACTCTCCAAGTCATGATTCAGCCTAGACGCTGGACTCTCTGTCTACAGGAAGGATGTTGAATTCAGCTCCTTGGAAATAGAGAGGGTTGGTGCTTCCAGAACAGCTCCAGCCCGACTCTGACTCATCCAGAGTCACGCTGACCACGCGTCCCTGCTCTCTGGTTCTGTTTTGCACCAGGGTAAATGCTCTGTGATCTCAGTGTGAGAGCAGTTTCACGAGGCTAAAAGACCTGGTGGATGTAAGGAAAAGAGTCTTAAGTTACCTTAAGAACTTGGTCAGTCTTTTTTTTTTATAGTCGTGTGTTTTATGTGCTGAATTACACTCCACAATCCATTTGTTTATCAAGAGTCAGGTAAATGACCCTGAGAAGTTTGGACAGGTTAAGTCAGCAGTAAATAGGTTTTTATTTTCATGCTGCAGGACTGGAGGGGTAAATAAAGTGGGTGTGCCTTTGTTTAAATTAGGAAGGCTAAATAGACAAACAGGACATGGCCTTTCATCAACGTTTGTCGTGTCTTCTTGGCACTGTTGGCTTGTTGTTTCCAGTTTGAGAGGACCTTCCATGCAGGATGATGTTGGAGTGAGGCAACAAGACCATAACCTGGTGAGTGACCTTTGTTTTTAAACAGGAAGTCAGGTTTTAGTGAAGACCGTACCACATGCGTCATCCACGGGTTTCAGTCTGGATGAACGTGGGATTTATCGAACCCCCGTTTGTTTGGGCACCACAAAGGCTCCTTGTCTGAAGAACTCCACTGATTTCAGATGACTGACTGCTTCTGAGTCACCCCCACAGCTCTCCATCCTGCTGGAGGGAGGCAGACATCCACCACTCGGTGTCAACATTCTGTCATTGTTGCTGTGTGGCTTTGTGTGCGTCTGATGTCAGATACGTATAACAATGGAAGTGGAAACATCCATCCTGATCCTGAGCATATTGACATTTAGCCGAATAATTACACAAGTGAACATTAGGATCGTTAACGTGACTAAAAAGGGCAATTCCTGATGGCATATCTTCATTCTTTTATGATTCTTTCTCTTTGCTTTTTGCAGCTCGGTGAGGGATGACCTGTCTGATTAGTTCACAAAAAACAAGCCACATAAAATGTGATATTTAGTAAATAATTCGTCATGCTGTTTCCTGTCTGCATAATACTTTGAAAAGGCATGTTAATGTTATATTAACCTCTTCAGTTAAAGTCTGTTTATTTTCTAATGCTGATCTCCTGTTACCCCATTGGAGAGAACAAGGAATGCATCTTCAAGGAGTTCACACATGTCTTTAATCCCATAATAACTCCAGGCAATCCCTCACTCTAAATTTGCATTTTAAATGAAGCGAATGAAATCGTGTTCAACTGGCGATGCTCCACATTAGAGGGCTGATATTTACCAGCACAATGATCCGATGTCGTGAAACTCCAACCAACCCTCCACGATCCTCACGACTGCATTCAGCAGAGCGCTTCACACCAACAAGCAATTATTTGCAGAGGTGCGGTAGTGAACAAGAAGGTGACCTGTTGCTGGGGTTACCGGGACACCTGGGACTTACTTGATGCTTGTTTTTGCTCAAAATCAGAGTGTAGATATTGACATGTTGAGAGCACTGTTGGCTCTGATGTCCAAATGCCAACCAAAGGTTTGTTCTTTCCTAAAACAGCCTCACTAAAACAGTCGTATGCTTATATGTTCCAGTAGAACTGCCTGTCTGGAGATTTAGACGTGGTTGTATATCATCTGCACATGCAGATGATGAAAATATAGATAAAACAACCCATGTCATTGTGCTTTGTTTAAACTATTACTTATTAAATGTTGCAAAACTAATTTATGAACCTTAGAAGCAAACTATAAAAAGTGGTCTGGCAACTCCCCAAACTGCTTGTTATAAAATAAATCTCAGCCTGGTTTATTGATGCTGTTGGTCACAGTGCCATTCCCCCTAAGCACACGCTGGTTATCTGGACCATTCCTCCAATACACACAAACACACAATTACCTCTCCCCATTACCTGGACAGAGCTGGCTTCTGGGTGTGGCCTGTGGGACCTGACCCTGATCTTTTGTTGCTCCCAGGTTGACGTTCCTCGGGCCATTGCTGAAACGTATTTGTGGTCGGCCAGGGTTCATTATCCTTCAGGTAATGGGAGTGGCGTTACCGCAGGAGGGGGTGTTTGGTCTGCAGTGATGTTTAGATGCTTTAGATGTGTCAACACAATGCATACCAAAAGCCATTGTTCCCAGCAAACCACAGTGTTATTAAAAGATGATTGGTTTTCATCCTGGCTCTGGTCTGAGTGTCAGGCGCAGCGCTGCATCCTCGTATATTATTCAGTTAATACTGTTTATGTGTAAACAAACGGCAACACAACAGCTTGTTTGTCCAGTGGAAAAGTTCTCCTTTAGGCTGCTAAAATTGTCAACAGGGCGCGTTGATAGCGCGTCATGGGTAGCATGTCGGGAACCTTTGCGTCAGGCCTGTATGGAAAATATTTACTTACTCATTATCCCGGGCCGGAGTTTAGTAACGCCTGGCTGGTAATTGTCATTACTGTCACTCACAAAAAACTGAACTGGTACATTTATGCTTTAAAAATAAGGAAATTGCTTCATAATTATGCTAATTGAAACTGGGAGTTTATATTTAGCAGGTTTTCGACCGTATGCGGACTTTAAACACCCAGCTTGCACCTGCTGAGCCTTTTCCATCCTGGTTCTTGAATTGCCTGTATTTTTGGACAAAGTTATGTAACGCCACAGTGTTGACTGCTGCACACAGAAACGCATCCCCACGACGGCGTCGGTACAGGTCTGCAAGGATGCCGGCGTAATCGGAGAGTAACTTCTTGACCTGCATATTTGATCGCTTCCTCACGTCTCTCCGCTATCTTTGCAGAGGTACTGCTGAGGCTGGCCAGAGCGGCGGGACTAAGACAGATCAGTGTTGTCCAAGAGAGGATCCTGAGCGGAGCATCCGGTTGAACATCCCTCAGAATGAAGAGAAGCAGCAGCGCACAGATGGTCGACGTAAGCATGGATTTTCCTAAATGTTTGCATCCGTCTGTGTCGTTCTGGTGCTGTCGCCTGTGATTTACCAGAAATTCCGCTTCAGCTATCAGAAGTTTGCAGGCTAACTCTGCAGCTCGTACAGTAAATGTAAATTTTGTGACATTTGCCTCCAACGAGACAAGTGAGCTGTAGCGCGAGTACACAGAGGAGCGTGCTGCAGGCTATCTGTGGTGGTCAGTGACTCATAAACAGATGACTGTACTGTACACAACAGATCGCTATCCGGCAGGACGCGCTGCAGAGAGCGAGTTGGTCTGTGCGCGTTGGAACAAAGATGAGTGTGTGTGTGTGTGTGTGTGTGAGAGGGAGAGAAAGACAGACAGACAGACGCACAGACAGACATAAACAGAATAAGGAAAATATTGAGACAAAGACTCGAAGTAGTGCAGAGATTAGAACAGGGCAGAAGAGAGCCGGGAGAGGAGGCCAGGCGTTAAAACAAGAGTTCACACTAGGAGGCTTTTAGGACTTTAAGTGAATGGAAACATTGACAAGCGGAGGGAGGATGGATCTCACAGAGAGGCCCATCTGTTTCTCATTTATGCCGCCAGCGTTCATGACGGGGCAGGCGTGCCACATCATTCACCCTGACTGTCCAACAGTGTCCATCCTGGCTAATGCCCGCTCTGACCCAGCCCACAAGCAGAAATACAATAATTACCTCTTCACTTCGAATTCTTCATTTGTTGTGACATTTTTAAACCTACTTAATGGATTAAAACTTGTATTCATATTCAAGAAAGTGGTTATTATTCACTTTACTCAAGGGGAAATGTGTATCCATCCTATGAATATGGCTGACATGCTACGCTGGGTACAACCAAAATGACAGCTCGTCATTTCTTATGTAACCTGCAGCTGTTTCCACTGAGTTAGGCACATGTGACATAGTCGGTTGTAAAGATGTGAACGCGCTCTTGGTGACACTGCAGGCGATAAGATAAAAAGATAACAGAGGATGACTTCCTGGTGTATCTGTTACTTCCTGATGGGCTCATTGTGAGATTGTCCTAGCCTCTGGTTTATAGAGTTTAAAATGTTTAAGTGATGTGATTGATTTTTTTAAAAAAAACATTTCCAGCTTCCAGCCTTCCACATTCCATCTAGCTAAGCTATTAAGGCTCTAAACCTCTTTTAAATCACCCTCCTCTTAAGCTTTTGGAAGCGCCCCAGTGAAAACTGGAGATGTCTAGGCTTTAGTTCATACTGGAGTTGTAGTAAATTGCTCTACCTTTCATAACTTCCTGGGTTTTATGAACCCATTTCAGCACATCTGAAAAGTCCAGGGTCATAAATTTGAAATAGTTTTGAATGCAATAAAGATTTTACTCTTCTGGCTGTTGGCTTTGACCCAGTTTATTCATAAACCCAAGTCATATTCTTCCTCCTAATGATAATTGACGCACAGACGCGGGATCAATGCAGAGCTAGTTACATGTCCAAATTCTGTCGATACAGAATTGATGACTAATTTGGCAACAGGTACTAAAATCGACAAGAATCTATTTAGGCCTCCGCTCACACGTTCACTTTCCCCAAAACGATTTATGTTTCAACAGATTTAATTTTCTCCCCTTTATAAAGCAACATAAAAATGGTCTTAAGGAGATAAATAAATCAGGGCAATTGTATTTCCTAGAAGGAGCAGCAGAGCTGGGCTTTTTTTTTTTTTAGTTCCTGTAACAAATAGTCACTCCTATAGTAAATATCAACATTAAAATATTTATTTTTTGTCAGAAGTATACTGAAATAAAATAACCTGACCATCAAAACAGTACTGGTGGTTAAAATATATCTTGTTAGCTCTCACTGTTCGCATATCATCTTTCACCTTCAGCCTTCTTCCCGGTTTCCTGCACCTCTATTCCAGGAATTCCTTGATCGCCCATTTTCCCCTGCCTATTTGTGCACTCTCCATCTCCCACGTTCATTTGAAGCCTGTCACACTGTATAATTTACTGCAGTTTGTGGAGGGTGATGTAGATGCAGATTGAGCTCTGGCAGCCGCCTTGGCTTCCTCAGATGTGCACATGTATACAGCCTCCAAACTGGAACTTTAATACTCAAAAAGATGCTTCAAACTTTCAAGTTGCACCTAGTTCTGCCAAATAAAATATCTTCTGGGTGGCTCTAGAATAGAGAACTAAATGAAGCTTTGATATTAGGTTTTTTTGCTGCCTACTCAGGAGCACTTCTTTTTTCTTATTTCGCTGCATCGGTTTTTATCCGCAGCAGCATCAACCAGTCGGTTCAAGGTTGCTTTGGCATTTTCAGAATGATTCACCTGTTCTCTTGTGTGCCTCTTTGCTCCCTCAGGACAGTAAGGAGGCAACCCTGAGCTCAGGCAGCTCCCTGGGGGTAGAGCTGTGTATCGTCCACAGGAGGTTCTCCGGCAACCTGCAGCTGCCTCCGCTGTCATGGCGACAGGCAGAGAAGGAGAGGGACAGGGTCAGGTCGCTGACGCCAGAAGAGGACCCGGTGGGCCACGCCCGACCCTCCAGCTTGCCCATTGTCACCCTGCCCCGCATTGACATCACAAACGCCGACCCTGACAGGTAAGACGAGCACACAGAGGAGGACCGCTGAAGGAAACGGAGGAGAGAAAGAAAAAGTCCTGCAGAACAGCAATATTACAAAAACCCCATTGTTCACCCAGATATCAGCGTTTTTGGTTGTTGTTTTTTTTCTGCAGTAGTATCTTTAACACTCTGCCCTGGAGTAATTTAGTTTATTGAGTCTGAGCGCCCTAATTGTATACAAGATGGACAAGAGTTTTTAATCTGGCTCTTTTTCCGTCATTGCGCATACATTTGCCTTTCCTTTGAACCAGTATGACTCAGACCACCACACTATAGATGATTACAGGCTTTCTTCCAGCATCTGTTGTCTCATTCATCAGTTGCTGTCATTTCTGTCTTTTCATCTCTCCTTTTTAAAAGCATGGGTTGCATTTATCTGGATTAAAGGTTGTTAGATTAAAAAACACCGCCCAAAAACCAGATTTTTTTATGCTTGCCTGCGTGTGTAGATGTTGCATAGTGAGTACCAGAACACACATTTCCCCTTTAAAATCAGGAAGTTTTTATTCCTGATGCTAAAAGAGTGTTTGGGATATTTTTTAACAGGCCTTAACTTAGCAGTATTTAGCATGAAATGACCTTAATCCATTCTGAATTAAATCTGAAAGAGTGCTTCCGGATTAATTTAATACTTGAATAAACTGTCTTTATCAAATGATGCTAGGTACACCTGTTTTTATTTGAAACTGCTGTTTTTCCATTTATCTGTATTGGAAGACATGACATGTCGGTACCTGCTGACCTGGATAAAGAACCAAAAATGTGTTATAACATATTTTCCCTTCACGTCAAATTATTCGTTTATTTTTAGTTTTCTTTATTTTAGCAGCTGCACGGAAATGTTTTTTTCCCCCTGTCTATTCAGAAGATATAGGACGGAGTCCCACTGTTGGGGTCACTTTAGCCTGATACAAATCACGGAAAACAATCTCCTCTGATGAATATTTCAAAGCCGGTCTCGTCTGATCCAAACGTCGATGCTATATTAGGTCATTAAACAGAGGACAGGAGCGTGTGATGGCTCTGGTGAAGCATTTCTTCCCTTGGAAATGAAAAATGAATGTCTCCCATGTTTTGACTATCATGCTGAACCTTAATATATCAAGGCTGTTTTCTGGAAACAGACTGATCTATGGATGGAGGGATGCTCTCATACACATGCCTGAGTCGTCCCTGTTGTAATCCATCTTCTGTTCATCACCGCGGATCTTTAATGAGGGTTGCGGGATGGCTGGATTCCATCCCAGCAGACAGGAGGCAGGAAAACACCAAGACAGTCCAGTGCCCGACACACACCGTTTGTTCTCACACTCCGGCTTTGAGAGCACGCTCAACAGATGGACAGACTTTTGGTGGAAACCAGAGAGGCTGACGGGAACTCGAAACGGGGAAAACGAGCATACACACTTGGAAACAGAACCTGCTGCACGCTGGCGGCGCTTAGCTACACCGGCGCATGCTTTTGTGTCACAGCAGGGGGCCCAGGGAAGTTTAACTCCACATATTTGTTAGCATGTTGAGTACTGAAATGAAACGAGTGCCCTGGCTTCTGTAGTGGTGGAGAAGGGTGGAATATCATTAAAAAATGTTGACTCCCCTCCTCAGTTCCTCATCGTGAACTCCAGTGTTTATCTTATTATAGAGATCATAGAGAGCCGCGTGATGGGCGGAATGGGGGGATGATGATGAACACACTGACTAATCTTCGGCGCTTTAATATCGGGGGTTGGAAAAAGGACAGACGGTCTGATAAACAGCAACTGCAAAGGCTCCAGCCCCGATCTGGCTGTTGACGTCTGCCAAGCCTGCATTAGTCCGGCCCCTGGCCCGCCAGCGTGCAGACACAGGGCGTTTGTGCATCTTCAACAGCGCGTTTAGCTGCCTGGTGAGGAGGGGACGGAAGAATGCCACGCCGGTCCCCCAGGTGCAGAGTTGGGCATTTTGACTTCAGCGAAGAAGAGGTCACCGGAGCTCACCTCCAGGCTCCTGGGTGATTTATTTCTTTCGGTTTTTTAAATTTAAAGTCTGTTAATCCAGCCTTTTTCCTTTAGAATGTTGCTGGTTATCCAGATGTTTGGGAAAATGTGATTGGTAGGGTTTTGTTAGGGTCTCACAACTGGATGCATGTGCTTAGAACACCTCCCACTGTCCACACGGTGGTCGCCTGCCTACGCCAGATTACGGGATTAGATTACCGTCGATGAAGCCACCAGTTAGGACTTGGCTTTTAAAGTTGGACTTTAGATGACGCTAAGAGCCAGCTGTATGACGTTTACGCTTCACAGTAATCAGAGTTGGCGTGTTTTACGTTAATTTGGCAGAGGTGGGATCTGCCTGCTTATTCCCACATGTTGCAGAAATTACAGAGGCTTAGTGAGCAAATAGTCTTTTTAGGAGTCTGTTGGTAACATGATGATTTTATAGCAGCCGTGTAAGTTGACGCTGTAATTTACGGGCTGTTTTTATTGTTCTCCCAGGACTGGTGACACTTTCACCTCCCAACTTTGTCTGTCTGACCTGATCATCTGATTACACATTAGCTTGTTCTCCTGTCCTCTCCCCATGGTAATAAACAGATTACAGTGCATGTGTGCTGCGCCAGCCATGCAGGCTCTGTGATTTTTAGGCTGTATTTAATAAGCAGATCTACCTTCTGCTAGCAGCACGCAACAGGAAAATGTCAATTTTTTAAAAATTATTTCTTATTTAACAGTTTTTCTTGAAATGTCTTGGATGTTTTAGAGTTTAGGATCTGAACACCAATATAAATGTAGGTAATGAAGCGTTTGTTGAAGCCAGTTTTTGGGAAATGTGCCTGTCCTTAAGGACCATATCAAAGTCTTTATTTTTTTCTTTCTTTCTGATTCAGTAAGAATGAGCGAAGCCTTCCTGGGCAGACACAGACCAGAGCAGCACTTCACAATTAAATAAGCCCTCCAGTCTCTGACCAGCTCCCTATGATTATTTAATGAGTGCAACGGTCTGGTTGGAAGGGTGATTTTAGGGTTTACGCGACAACCATGCAACCATCTGTTTCCTGTATTGGAAATGTGAACATGTCACATGTGCCAGCATTTAGTGATAATGAATTAACTTACCTAATAACTGGTTTACTGTCCACCGATAGGACTCTGTTCCTGACTGATGGCCTTACCACGTCCTTTTTTTCAGCTTTGAAGGTGAGAATGGCCCCTCATCCTGCTGCAGCCCCTCTGACCCGCAGGCATCCCCGGGTTCTGGCCTTGTTCTGCATCCCAATCAGGCGGGCCACAGCCAGCGGCGAGAGTCCTTCCTCTACCGCTCTGACAGTGACTACGAACTCTCACCCAAGTCCTTATCTCGAAACTCGTCTATTGTTGGGGAATTGTGAGTAGATTTGATCATGACTTTTTTTTTTTTCCGGACCAGTTTCATTCAGTTTGAAAGTTTTCTTGTTTACTCATTCTGTTTCAGGCATGGTGAGGAACTGATTGTGACTCCATTCGCGCAGGTAAGAGCTTGATTTACGGTGATAAAGTGACTTATTTTTATGAATGATTTTAGGAGACGCGATGATGGTTACGCTTTCCTGCCCCCCTGTGGCCATTCCGAGGCACTACAGTTTTAACATCCTATGTAGCGCTCTTCCTGTGTCTCCTTGAATGGCTGCAGTTTTCTAGGTGTTTTATTCTAAATATGGAATTAATTAGGCAAGATTTATGATGATATATCAATAATTTAATTATTATATAAAGATAAATTTCAAACATAGCAATGAGTGAATTTGAAATATTACCTTTGTGGTGTTTTAGGTGTGACAGGCAAGAGGATGTGAGCAGTGTCACAAAGGGAGAAAAATGCATTTAAATTTAAACTTGTTGAATGTAAACCTTAAAGGTCATTACCTGAATATTAAGATAAATTTTGCATATTTTAATTTTTCTATCTTATGATTCATCTATTACAATCATTCCTTTTATTTTTTTAAGGTTCTGGCAAGCCTCCGAATTGTCCGGAATAATTTCACCACTTTGACAAACGTACAATGTACCTCCTTTAAGTAAGTTATCTATAACTTCTTACCATATGGAAGGTTTTTTTTCAGTCTCTGTCCTTTTGTTTTGGTGTGTTTTAGTCCATTCAGCCTATAAATATCACAGGGTTGGGATTTTAAAAACTCTTTACTATCACGTTCTTTTACGCCAGGTCTCCGGTTGGGGGCGCCAGCGCCACAGAAATATTTAATGAAAGCACAGTTGACAACAACGCCCCTATAGCTGGTTTAACCCTGCTGATCTAAAGCTGGTTTGCTGCTTTATTTGCCCTGCAAACTGAACTGTTTATTTAACCACTGAAGAAGATGTTACTTTAACTGAGTAACCCTGGTAAATATTGCGGTCACCTGTTACGCTTCAGGAGGTTTGACCTGTTTTTTCTTGTTGCAGAAAGTCTCCTGCTGTTAACCAGCCCTCTGTCGCAAAAGTCTGCCTTTCAGGTGAGTCATAGCGTGAGTTCTCCGCCACACAAATGTGGTTTTGTAATATAACAAGGTGAGTATTTTGATTTAATGCATAAAAGCCAGAGAAGGTGAATTTACCTGTATGTGACAAGTGTCTGCATGCAGTCATTAGCACAATTTATTACTGAGCAAAGAGAAAAAGAGGTTGGCTGGAGTACACGACAGCATCCAACATTGATTTAACGCTCGAAAAGATGGTGAGAACAACAGAGTCATGTTTTGCTGTATCACACAATGATCAGGTAATTTATATGGGGGAAATTCCAGTGAAAGACTAAATGGAGAGAAATGGGAATATTAGTTCCTGCTGCACTGGTTCTTCAGGCTTGATTGACGTCAGCAGGCCCGCACACAGGAGCTCTCCTCTTCCTGTCAGCACAGATGGGCTCCGAGGAGCATCCCATGGCACGAAAAAATACAAAACAAGCGTGATTATTGTTNNTGAGAGCAAAACAAACTTGTTTTAAAGCTCTCTGACGCATTTTAAGCTTTCTAACACGTCTTGTTCTTCCAAATGTTCCTGATCGTGCCTTGGACAGGAATTACACCTGCCACCAAATAATAGTAATTGTTCAAATGCTGACCAACAATTAACAAAACGACAGGGAAAGATGCCCTCATATCCTGTCTCATACCTCTCATTTTCACCCCGTCTTTGCCAGGAAAAGGAGAACAGATTTTTCCTGTTTTGCTTCTGTGTTTTGCAGTGAGGCAACATCCCGAACTGTGAAAAGTATGTGGCACCTGTGTCTTTCAGGGCTTCTGCTTAGCTTGGATAGTGAAAAATGAGCTAAGTGAAACCTTATAAGGATGAGGTGAAATTAAGTCCGATGGAAGTGGAGAAACAATGGGAGTCCTGTGAGAAGATGACAAGGTTAAAAACCGAGATAGAGCGGGTTCAAGAGCGAGCATGAGATTTGTGGGATTCTTTCCCAGGCAGTGAGATGGAAAAGAACATAAACCCAGCAAAGGTCAGAGCGAGAGAGAGAGAGAGACGTCACAATCGTCAAGTTTTTTAATGAGAGGCGATATGGAGAGCAGCAGAAAAAAATGTCAGATTTGATGGAGTAAACAGGGGTAGAAACGTGACCGCATAACTGGATAAAGTGCAGAACAAACAGAAAACTGGGTAGTGTACCAAAGATCAGCGCGGCTGCAAATGCGTCACTCCAAGGCTGTTTACCATCTCGGTCCAGTAACGTGAGGGGATTGTAGTTTCCCTCGTGTGACTTTGAGTTTATGCCTTGCAAAATGACTTGGCAGCATCGCAGCAGTCCAACAAAGAGCTCAGTCTTTCCTGCAGAGTTCAGATTATAAGATTTCTTCTGTATTATGCTTGATAAACACTGCTTTTTTATTGAGTAATTGATTGTTATGATGTCCTAGACTGTCACCGATTGAAGATAAAATCGACACGGTTGCCATCACATGAATGTTGTCACAGATGCTGCAGCGCCTTCCATTCCACTTTTAGCTCAGGACTGGGAAAATTGCTCAGTTTGATGGAGTTTTAAAAGAGGCGAAAAGATATATTTTTATTTTGATGGCGTTGGCGCAGTAACTCTCAGAATTTTTCACTTTAGTGAGACCAAATATGAGATTAAGTAAACTTAGTTTTTACATTTAACATGATCAAACAGGTTTTTTTCTTGGTCACAAACACTTCTTAACAGCATCTTTACTTGCCTCAAAACCAGATTAAAGTCAAAGGAGTCAGCCTTCATGCTTGGTAGCTGCTCTGTAAACACGTTCCAAGAACGAAAAACAGGTTTTAGTTAAAGCTGTTTGAGGTAGTCAAAATAGGGGGTGAATATTATTTACCATGTGAGTGGAACGGGCACGTGTATTTGTGTTTAAACTATGCTGGGTGTGCCGCATTAAACCGCAAGTTATACTAATTTATCTTTGTCTTTTTGTGCAAACATCCTGAGTAGAATTTTAGAAGGCTGTGAATCATCACAAATCTGCCTCATCAATAAGCTGCAGTTTATTTTCAAGCCGGAGTAGCAACCCTGCATTGAATGCATTTATCAACTAAGTAAATTAGGGAGAACAAAATAAAGTCAGGGAAGATTCCTCTTTCACATGAAATTATGAATAAGCGCGTGTGTGTGTGTGTGTGTGTGCGCGGACACCCAGAGGCCCAGCCAGAGCAGATCTGTGCAGTCCCTTTCTGTCTGCTCCAGTCCAGCGTGCAGCAGTTACTCAGCTTTACGGCAGGAGTCCATGCCAGGTTTTCCAGGCTCACGGCCAGGGGAGAGGATCCGGACCGAAGGCACGCAGCCTGGTTAAGTATTTGAATTATGTGATTGACGTCAGCACGGTCATAAACCTGGCTGCGGCCCATCCCTCAGGCTGACTCTTGCCAGCACAGTTCCTCGGCAGATTGTGAAGTAGCTGTCAAACAGGCCCTGATGATGGTGACGATGACGGTGCGTGTGTGTGTGTTCGAGTGACACATCTTTGTTGAAGCTCATTGTTTTGAAAATTCAAAAGAAAGGAAGTGTTGAAGAGACCAGATCGGCATGACGGGTGTTTGTGTGAGGAGGCCAGGGATGAGTTTGTGGTTTCAGTGCTTTTAGGGTGGGTCTAATCAATTAGGATTGCAAAATAAACTACTAGCCAAGTGTTTTATGACAGAGTTTTATGGTGTTGGTAGTAGATAAACAAGATCAATGTATGTATGTATGGTTTCTGTATTTAGGAAATTAATATAAACCCAAAATGTCGGCAGAGAAATTTGAAATCTTAAATAATGAGAATACAAAACAAACACCAACACGCTGGGTGAATAATGGCAAACGCGGGAGGTGATGCAGAGGTGATCACTGCTCCGCCCTGGTCTCGCCTCCACATGTGACATTAAGTCAAACACAAAGAGCGGGGGGCTTGGCGCACGACGTGTTGGGGTAGGACCAGGAATGTGTGTTTGCGTACGTGCAGATGGCTCAGACATGTTTACACTTTAACTGATGCTGACTGGAGTGGTTTTTTTGTTGGCCCACAGTTTTCCCCAAAAGGTCAACTTAGGAAGCACATCACGCAGCTACACACACACACACACACGTCCTTCCGAGGACTCAAAGTCCTTAAGTTGAGGATAATTTCCCCACATTTAAAACATTTATGAACTGTTACATGATAGGATGATAAATACAAGGCAATAATTGGCTAGTTTAGCCCAAATGCTAAGAAAAGTGCTTTTGTTGTGCAACTCTACTACAGTCTTGACGGCAGTTTGTGCAATTAGTAACCTTCATGGTGACGACGCGATATTAATAAATAAAGACTATTTTCTTTGTGCCTCCTGGCTTTAGTTAATCAGTAGGTGGTATCATAAATGAGTTAGTCATATCCAGCTCATCGAGCTTCAGTCAGACAGTCGGGAAACAGTTTTTTCTTCCTTCAGGTGGTGGGGCCGATTAGGAGCACAGAGAAGGGCAGTGTGAGGTGGATGTGAGCGGAAGGTGTCTTGGGCAGAACAGTGGGTGGGTGTTTGAGTCGAACCGAGCTCCCCGGCGCAGTCGGCGGCTCTCACAGAGCCCAGTTTGTGGCTCTTCAGCAGAGGGAGCTGGTGGGAATGGGGAGGGGCAGGCAGCCGGGGTCTGTCTGCACACTGAGCCCTGTTGTGTGCCCAGAAGCTTCCAGCATATGGCCGAAGCATTAAAAAAAAAAAAAGACTTCCACTAAAAAAAAAAAAAAAAGGTGCTGGAAAAGTACCTCACACTCTGTCTGGAAGGAGTTTTTTCAGGCTCGAGCGTGCGTCACACCACCTTTGATTGGTAACGTTGTGAAACGCCTGTCATCCTGTTTCACTCACTGTATTTATGATGAACCAGAGGTGTTGACTGATTCACCAGTTCCCATCTGCTCCAAACGTGGCGGCATACCTTGACCTTAAGGCTGCAGGTGTTTTTACAACAGATTACCTGTTCTGCTGCGTGATCTCATCCTTGGCCTAGGAAGCCAGATTATACAACTGTTTTGTTTTGTTTAGTTTTTTTTATATTGACACCATTTTATGGTCTGGATACAAGCAGCTGCCACCTTTTAAAATGACCTGAATCCCAGTGGTGCTGGCCAACTCTTTGATGCTCCCTCGCTTCCCTATTAAAACGCCCAACTTCTCCACATGTCCTCATTGAGGGGAACAGCGGCAGGATGTGGCTGCGCTTTTTTTTTTTCTGCAAACTCTCCCTCCGTCATGGCTCAGGACAGTCACAATTTGCCTTGCGCATTTCTTTGATTTCTGTTCTGTGTCACCGACTTTTTTACTGGGCTTGGATGCCGTGCGGTTCCTGCGAACAGTCTGGATCTTAGAACTTGGAATCCAAACGGTTCTTTGGATCCTCCAGCCTGCAGTTGAAAAAACCCAGTCTGACCTGACCGAGTCGAGTGCCAACAGTCGCACTGCTGTAACCTGAGGAGCCGGTGGGCTGACTTTTAAAAACCACAGCCGAGTTGAAACCAGACGCCCAGTTTTGATTTGAACCGCTCGCCGTCTTCAAATATTTTTTCATAGTTTTGCGACGGTGGGAGGTTTCCTCGAATCACGTTTATTGTTAAAGACTTGCGTGAAGTTCTTTGATAAACACCAGCGGCTCAGCATCTGCACGCCATAACCGCTCTTTGAAGTGATTTAATCCAACATATTGACGTAAATTGGAGAGCAGCGGGCCGGCCGTCCCGCCATGCTAAGCATATGGGGCAAATTTCTTCCATGTGTGAAGTCGTGTAAAGTAGAGATCTGTCTTTTCCATAGAAAAAAAAGAAGGTGGGGAGATTCAAACGCATGCTACATCTGCTCCCTCTAGACAGAAACTTGTTGAATCATCATTTTATCACACAACCATCCTTCCTGATGGGTTTCAGTATTGGATCAGTTTCATTATCGCCATACATTTATTTGAAATGGCTTCTTTTTCTGCCAAAAGTGAGTCACTGTTGCTCATGACGATGTTGCAGAATGACGGCAACAAGTCTCCTCAGCAGCTGCTCTACTTATCCATAATTCGCCTGCGTGTTTTGTGTGAGTTGTGGGCCAGAGAGGAAGCGCCTCGGTTTGCTTTGGCACGCCGGGAGAGCTCTGTCTGCCTCCCCGATTCAAGAGACCCAAAGTTTGCTTCTCATTTCGCTGCGCAAACACGAAGTTTGGTGTTCAGTAGGACGCTTTTCTGCCTTCCTCCCTCGGGGAGGTACACGTTGGCTGTTGTACGAAGGTGGCGTGGGGAGTCGCGACGGCAGATTAGCACAGCCTTGAAGTGGTGAGCAGCTGCAGAAGCGAAGTCGGTGAGACTAGCAGAGGTTGCGGTGGTTCGCCAAGGTGACACAACGCATTGTTGATGTTTTTCCCTCTCTTAATTCTTGCATCTTAATTCTCGTGCGGATGAGCCACATTAGATACTGTGGAGATTCAACAGCAGAACTGTGGCGTTCCCCACCTGCCCCCTCCTTAGGTTGTGTGTTTTCATGTACAGGTATGTCCACACAAATGGCATTTTAGGGGGTGGGGGGGCGTCACAGGATGGACAGCAGGAGGCAGCAGACAGCCTAGTATGTCCACCGGTACTGAGTTGGGGATAAGCACGGCAGAGGCGGGGGAACCCGACAGGGTGGGAGGGGGTATGAAGAGCACACCAGAGCAAAGTGAAAGAGGGGCTAGTGATTGAAAGAGGCTCCAGAGGGCGAGTCTGCAAACAGCCACCCTGAGCTCGGTGTCGTCCCTGAAGTCTCTCAGGTGGAGGGCGAGCATTAAGAGATGAAAGAGCTCTACGTGCACACCCCCTCCTCTTCCTCTGTGTCTCCCAGCTGTCCAGCGAGCACTTCTACCATGAGATCAAGCCACCCAGGCAGCCTCGGATCTCCACGCGGGGTGTCAGCGGGCCCTGCTGTGTCCATGGACCCTCTCGAGCCAGGTTACATGTCCATGTGTCTATTGGCAGATGAATCCTACCAGAAGCTGGCTATGGAGACCATGGAGGAGCTGGACTGGTGTCTGGATCAGCTGGAGACGATACAGACCTACCGCTCAGTCAGCGACATGGCCTCTAACAAGGTAGGGTGTGTTCAAACTTTGATCTAACCTTTCAAAGCTAATAATCAGTGGTGAAGGGGGTTCTTTACCCAGCATATGCAGACACCGTTGTGCTTGGAAAATACTGCTTGTTGACTTTGGAGGAACAAGTGTTACAGATCTAAACTCCACACGGATGCGTTTGTCGTACACGTTTTTGTTAAATCCACGTACGGTAAAAAATGAAGAATAATGCTTTTCTGCTAAAGCTTTTTTAAAACCCAAATGTTTCATTTAATTCACATAAATATGAATCTAAATGAGAGCCATGCTTTTGTTGAAATGAACTTTTCATGCTGCTAAATTTAAATGAACTAGCTGAGATTTTTTGCTGAACAATATCAGGTTATGTTCTGTCTCAGTGGAATCATAAAAGTCTGATTTTGCCTTTAACAAAATAAAAAAAAAAGGCCAAAAATGTAGCTATGGAAAATAAGTCATTTTCTACAGCTGCTGTTAAAGGTCGTATGAATTTGTTGTTTAGTTAGTTTTTAGTTCTCATACCTAAGTGATGGTTCTGCCTTCATTTATTATTCCTGTTGATCCATTTCTATAGTCGAAAGTTGCCAATATTTTTAATTCTAATCGATAAATGTGACAAGTGAGATAAAAGCTGCCTTTTTATACTAATTACTACCTCCACATGAAGGCTTTTCCTGCCTATTTCAGCCTGACCACATTACTGCGCACTGCACACCACGGTGCCCCCCCACGCACGTCAGTGGAGACTGTGTGGCGGCGTCCAATTCTAAACACGCAGGGTGGCGTCCTCTTCTGGGTGGATTCTCCAGTGTGGTCTGAACAGGCTTCAGATGGGGAGGGCTGTTGTCAGAGCGAGACGGGTGACCGTGACAGCAGCTTCCTGAGGTTTTTATTTCCTCTGCCCCCCACTTGCCCCCTCTCCTCTGCTCCCCAGTCACCAGATGACAATGGCAGCGCGCTGGCCGCGCAGCCAGGTTGAGACTTTTACAGACACGCGCGTCACTGGGGCTGTCAAGACAATGAGCTCAAGGCCCCGCAGGCGCACATTAGCACAGGCGCTCGGTCCGTCTGGCCCAGCACATTGTCTGCTCTGAGTCAGAGTCCTCCCAGAACGACCCAGTCGTACTGCGTAGCATTGTTGAACAAAGCTCAAAGAGCAGAGGTCATCAGTTTATGATGATGCAGATTGCTGGCGTGCGCCATTGTGCAATCCGACGGACACGGACAGTTTAGTCTTCTGCTGATTTCAAAGTCTGAATCAGGGGGTTTTCTGACGCCGCCATGAATGTAGCATCAGCTGCGGCTGCTCTTTCCCAGCATTTATGACATGAAGCTGGACAAAGAGTCCTTTTTTTCCCCGAAGTAGAAAGGGTGTAGAACCCACCATTAAGCCCAAGGTGTCTCCAGTTTCAGTGTCCAAGGGCGCAGGTGTAGCGGGAGGGTAGCGGACCACACAGCCTGCTGACCGCCGGTCTGGTCGCTGTGGGAGCAGCTTCCCTGCCCCTCGCTATCCTTAGCCTCACCACGCTTCCAACGCCACGCCGGTGACGGCCTTGGACAAACGCAGCCATCTGCATCCAGTTAGAGCGTAGCGCTTTGCGGGTTAGCGTGTGAGCGAGCCCCCTCGAGCAGGAAACTTTAACTCACGTGTGGTCACTTCCAATTTGGGAAGCCGCCATCTTCAGAGGGGAAAGAATTACAAAATTACTGAAACAGATGTAGCGGCGGGGCCGTAGCTGTAGCAGGTAATGGAGATTCAATTACAGCTGTGATCTAGTTTGACTGCGAGGAAATCAAGATAGCCATGTTTATGGTCAGGAATTGTAATTATTATGGAAAACAAGCCAGAATGAGGATGACATGGAATTCCTTGTAACAGTTTCCTTATTCTGACTTACTTATGATCAGCACGTTCCAGGAAAAGTTTCTTTCTGTTGTTACCAAATTCTGAAAACCCACTTGGTGCAGTGTTGACAGTGTAAACAGCCAAACACGAGGGCAGTAGCTGCGTTGGATCATTTTGGACTTTGTCAAATTGCGCAGCTTTGCACGAGCGTTACAGAAAGCTGTTGCCGAGTGGCCCCGTTTCAGGCTCTTCTGTGTCACTAAAATGTGAAAAACTGGGTCAGTTTTTTCCCCAAATCTGACATAAACACAAGTATTTATTTTCCCTCTACACATTAGCGAGCCCTGGATGCCTGTTCCACATTTTACCTGGCAGTTTTCACTGATTAACTCCGGCATGTTGCCTGTAGTCTGACTTTGAAGCCGACTGTATACCAGTAAGTGACCTCAGTGAATAACTTTATCGTGAAAAGGGGAAGTAGGAGGGGAAACGTGCTCAGGCCTGTGTTGGAAGGAGGAGTCAGCGAGCTGTTGAAAGTCTATAGGCCAGTTCATCAAGTCTGCTTGATCATTATAAGTTTCCTGTCTGACTCAAGTTGAGAAAAGAATAGAGAGAAGAGGAAGAGCGCCAGACAGGCTGTTATTGCTCGTGCAGCGTTTCTTGTGCTGGTGCTTCTTGGTTTTAAATGACAATGGGACTATGTTGCTCTGAAAAGCACACAGAGAGTTTTGAGATGCTTACAAGTTGGAAGAAGGTAAGTTGGTTATTTTTATCAGTTTGTATTAGTTGCTTTATTAAACGGCTATCTTTTAGTTGCTCATTTCGGAGAAAAAAAATTTGCTTTTTTTGTGCATTTACAAGATGAAGCGGTGGGGAAAATGTAAACCAAAGTATAGTGTTTATTTCAGTGGGTCTTATTTTAAATTTCTTTTAATAGTGAAAGACTGGAACTGTTGTAGGCCATAATTCATCAGACCCTGGGAACCATACACAAGTGTTCTTTCTGAGTGTTGTCATCCCTGTAGGTTGCTTAAACCATGAAGTTTGTTCTGACTGGGAGTCCTCTCTGCTAACGTAAAAGGATGTATGAGTTAACAGCCGCGTTGAGAAACCAGCGTGCACGCTGCTCGTCTGAACTGAACTAAATGACCTCTTGTGACTCATGTGGATCTATGGCTTTTTCATTTCCTAGAGGTCACACCGTTCCACTGCTTTTGGCCCCTTCGACGGATCGATTACAAGTTCCCTTTGAGCTGAATAAACCCTTTTATATTTCGAGGGAAGTTTTTTTTGTTTTTTTTTTTCTTTCCTCACAAGCTCTCTTTAATTTTTATAGACTGCCTCTGGCTTTCTGGGCTCCCAGTGCAGCCAAGTCTTTGAAAGTGGAATTCAGGTTTTGCATTCAAGTGAATGTTAGCTAGCTGTCTGCACGACGGCTATTATGCAGCTTCTGAGACCAGTGCGTCTGGTTCAGCGCAAAGCAGAAAGGCCCCTTTGTAGGAAACGAAAAAAAGCCCTGCTAAAATGCGTAATCGTGCCTGTTTCTGCTTTTCTTAGAGATGTGGGAGACATTAAAAGCGAAATCAAATAAAATAGGATTTTGGAATGTGGAAAACAGAAAAGCAGAGTTGTATGCGGTCGTCACAGCTGCAGCAGCTTTTTATGCCCGTCTGCTGCAGGACAGGTTGTTTAAAGCGGGGACCACCGTGAGAACAATGAAGGCTATCACGTGACTCTGTTGCCATGGCGTTCATCTTGTCGTGCAATTGGTGGTCTTGTAGTGGGCGGCAGGGTGAAAAACTCGTCTGTTTTTTCCCAAACCTGCTGCAGTGGAATTTAAAAAAAAAAAATGCACTAGTTTTTAAATTCATTCATTAAATAAATAAGGGCCAGCAGCTAATGCACCTGCAGCGCACAGAACACCTCCCGGGGGGATTTAATCACCGCCCCAGGCTGTGAAGCGTTGCATTGCGCAGTATGCGTTGAATCTGTTCTGCATTACTGAGCAGGGGGAGCATATTGGGGGATGGGGGGGATGAAAAACAGAGAAAAGCCTGGGAAGAGAGAAGGATGTCAGGGGGATTCTCCCATTTTCTGCAGTGCTGTGTTCTGAAGGTGTGACATAGGGAGAGAGGGAGAGAGGGAGAGGGAGAACCTCCATGAGTCTGACTACCATGGGGGACCACAGCTAAAGCGCTCCCCCCTCCTCCTCCTTTCTCCAGTCTTCCTTTCGCCGTCTGTCTGTACCGCCTGCCCTTCCTCCTCGTCTTACTCAATCTGGGAATGAAAGACGGGATTTCCCCCACTAAATTACGGGATAATATTCAGATGGTGGCAGGAAACGGAGGAGATTTAGAAGGACAGACGGGGGCAGCAAGAACTGGAGAAAAGGAAAGGAAACACTGATCGCATCTGGGGGGATTCCATCACTCTCCCTCCCGCAGTCCTGGGAAACCGAAGGCATGAGGAGACGCGTTTGGCCAGGGACCTAGGGCTCGGCCACAGCCCCTCTCCGGAGAGCTCGGTCGGATTGTTTTTGCCGTAGTCGGGCGTCGACGGTGGGGGAATCCGTGAGGCTTTGAGCTTCGGGTGGTTGGGCTGAGCTCAGCCTTGGGGTCCACTCAGAGAGGAGCGCACAGGGCTTCTGCTGGGGAGCGCCAGGGGCTCAAAACAGCTCATCACCATGCCTGAAGCCAATTACCTGTTCTCTGTGTCCTGGGGATACATCAAGGTGTGTCCCAGAGAAGAGCTGGAGTACATGGAGTACATTCTGTGTGTGCTGTGTGTTTGTTGTTGTCGCTGCATCTTAAAAAAGTGATGCTCCTCACCTGGAACATGTTGTATTTTGATGGAATTAGTTTGTGTTTGCTGCACAGCTGCCGCAACATATACCAAGTATCATATTTCATGTACAGCATCGGATTTGTTGAAATATTGTGGAGTCAGGTGACATGAACACTGTTGGTAAAAAATATTACTGGACAGGCTGTTTGAAACAGGAAACACCTCATTGAAATGATACTAAAAAATTACATTTCATGAATCCTTTTCAATGTTCTAACCTGAAGGTTTTTTCTTTTTCTATGTCATAGTTCAAGAGGATGCTGAATCGAGAGCTAAGCCACCTATCAGAAATGAGTCGCTCCGGCAACCAAGTGTCAGAGTACATCTCCAACACTTTCCTAGGTGAGCACTGCAGCACACCCATACAGATAACACTCACACACACACACACGCGTGGGGAACACGTTGTGTTCCTGCGTCTGTGGGTCACCCCAGCGCTGTGCAGAGACCCAGAGATGCCGGCTCCACCGCTCATAAACCAGCCTGATCTGGTCCGGAGGAGAGAGAAGTTGCCCCTGCAGACACATCGAGAGGGGGGTGGGGTGGATCCGGAGCCGTGTGTGAGTGCCTTTAGGTTCACTCAGACGCTGCATTATTCACCAGGACGGCAGCGTTTGTTTTCAAAGAGCCCGGCTGCGTCCTGTGAGTCAGAGCCAGCCAGCAAACAGCCTGTCTGCCCTGCAGCTCCCCCAGCCAACCACCAGCATCAAATCACACAGTCAGCTAACCAAACCTGTGTACACATGTTTTGTGTGTGATGGCAAACACACCTCCGCCGTAGACAAATAAGTTTTAAAAGACAAAAGATCCGCTCAGCGGAGGCACTGGAACAGACTTATCTCTGAGGCTTTGTGGTTTTGTCATCTGCATTGCAGCTCTCACTGCTCAGGTGGAATTAGATCACTTTCTTCCTGTCTGCTGTGTAGGGGGCACACACACACACACACACACACACACACACCCTCCTTTCTGCAGTGCTCTGTGTAATGCACAAACACAGACATGGAGGAGAGCGTAACACGGGAGCGGCACGTACAGTCAGCTGAACAGGGCAGCACCAACACCAGCATGTTTTCTGGTGCGTTTCTAATTGATTCAGATTTCCCTGGATTGTTGTGACCATAAGACGCAGTTTCCTAGAACACACCAGCCACAACAGCAGCGTGACATTTCTTCAGATCTGATTAGGTCGTGTTAAAGCAGAACACCAGGGAGCTAGTTTTCATGATTGTGCAGTCTGTGCTTATGTGCTTTTCTGTTTTTCTGTTTTGTTTAGTTTTTTTTACCGTTTGTAACTCAAGTGCTGCTTGCTAATTAAATACCTGTCAGTGCGACAGTAACATGTTGTCACGTAGGTGTGAGAGGTCAGCTATTTCTTCCTGTTTATTCGTACATTAGCAACACCAGCCTGCGCCCTGGTCCACTCTGGAGAACGCTGTTAAACATTATTTAGCTTAATGTTTTTATTCCTTTTTTTTTTTTTTTTTTTACAGATAAACAGAATGAGTTGGAGATTCCGTGTCCGGTTCCCAAGTCCAGGGACAGAAAAAGGAGGCAGGGCCAGCAGCATCAGCATCAGCAGCAGCAGCAGCAGCATCAGCAGCAGGGTGCGATGATGACTCAGATCAGCGGAGTGAGGAAGCTCAGCAACACGCCTGGCACCTCCGGAGGACCCGGCAACCGTTTCGGGGTCAAGACAGACCAGGAGGAGCTGCTGTCGAAGGTAAGCCGTGGCCAGATCACACGTCAGGGCGACTTTGAAGGGGTGTGAAAGTGCAGCTCGCTGATAACCGGGTGTTCTGGCCTGGCAGGACCTGGAGGACATCAACAAATGGGGCATCAACATCTTCCGAGTTGCTGAGCACTCCCACAACCGACCGCTCACGTGCATCATGTACACCATCTTTCAGGTCAGTTTAACGCCTCTTTGTCTGTGTTGAAAAAAAATGTTGATTTGGCGCAGGCAGGGAAAGAAGGCCGCATGTTCCGAGTAAAATCCAAGCGGCAGGAACATCTGCCGAAGGAACATTAGCAGCTCTAATTGATTTTAGCTGTGAATCATCCTGGCAGAAGAGAAAGTCCTCAGTCCAATGTGCCACATGCAGGATTAGAGATGATATCGAGCTTAAATGGTGAACAGACTAACAAACCCCGGCTCACGGCTCATTGTCTTGTTTTTCTTTTACCTCCTGTGCGTCGCCGCAGGAGCGAGACCTGATGAGGACGTTCAAAATTCCAGCGGACACCTTTGTGACGTTCATGCTGACCTTGGAGAGCCACTATCACTCCAACGTGGCCTACCACAACAGCCTGCACGCTGCTGACGTAGCCCAGTCCACCCACATCCTCCTCTCCACGCCCGCGCTCAACGTAAGCGGGAGCAGATTTCCCCAACTTTTCAAAAGCAGACAGGTGGGGGGGGGGTGTTGTTATATGTATTTACTTATTTATTTAGCTATGACTCAGGGTGTTTTACCGACCTATTCACTGGTTTAATGAGGTGATCTGACATCATCCAACCAATACTGGCACGTCTCTGAAACTGCATGCCTGAGTGTGAAAGGATGGGCCGCAAACCGATACCTCACCTTGTACGGCAGGTTTAGTGGTTTTGAAAGGTGCGTCTTTAATCTTCCTCGTTCTAACGCAGGCCGTCTTCACCGATCTGGAGATCCTGGCTGCCATTTTTGCTGCAGCGATCCACGACGTGGACCACCCCGGAGTGTCCAACCAGTTCCTCATCAACACCAGTAAGTGTGCGCTTTTATTTAGTCTGCAGTTACACACACACCGGGAGGTTCCGGCAGGAAACCACCTGGCCTGGTGTTTGGGGACAGCAGTAACCAGAGCTACGTGACCTGGATTCAGAAAGGCCAAGCTCAGCTGTGATTTCTGTGGGCTGCAGACTCGGAGCTGGCGCTGATGTACAACGATGAGTCGGTGCTGGAAAACCACCACCTCGCCGTGGGCTTCAAACTGCTGCAGGAGGACAACTGCGACATCTTCCAAAACCTCACCAAGAAGCAGAGGCAGACGCTGCGGAGGATGGTAATAGACATGGTAAGGGCGGCACGTGCACGCGCTCAGGGCTCCCGTGCCAGGTTCCCCTCAGCAACCCTGCGGTGGTCTCCTCACCAGGTGTTGGCGACTGACATGTCCAAACACATGAGCCTGCTGGCTGATCTGAAGACCATGGTGGAAACCAAGAAGGTGACCAGCTCGGGCGTCCTGCTGCTGGACAACTACACCGACAGGATGCAGGTGAGACGCCTCGGCTCAGGTCATATAAGCAGGGCTTTGAAATCCAAACCAGGAGTGTAGTTTTGAGACTGAATCTAGAATATTCGAGTTGTTGCATCCTGGGTCGTAACTATTAGGGTAAATCCCTCAGGTGTCTGTATACAACCCTCCTCTCCTTCCTGTCCTGCAGAATAGTCATCCTTCTCTTGTCAAGGCCTCCTTTATTCAAAGAAAAACGGGTTTTTTTCTCTTTCCCTGCAGGTTTTGCGTAACATGGTCCACTGTGCCGACCTCAGCAACCCCACCAAGCCTCTGGATCTGTACCGGCAGTGGACGGACAGGATCATGGATGAGTTCTTCCACCAGGGAGACAGAGAGAGGGAGCGGGGGATGGAGATCAGCCCCATGTGCGACAAACACACGGCCTCGGTGGAGAGGACGCAGGTAGAGAGAACACACACGCAGTTCTGGTGTGTACGGCAAAAGCCGTTTGTGTAGAACCTCCCTGACGTTTTTGCGCGTCACCATCCAGGTGGGCTTCATCGATTACATCGTCCACCCTCTGTGGGAGACGTGGGCAGACCTGGTCCACCCTGACGCGCAGGACATCCTGGACACGCTGGAGGACAACAGGAACTGGTACCAGAGCATGATCCCGCAGAGCCCCTCCCCACCGTTCTACACCAGCGACGAGGAGGGACGGACGCACGAGGAGGTGGAGGGAGGGCACGCGCCCAGCAAATTTCAGTTTGAGCTGACACTGGATGACCAGGAGGGACACGGGGAGAACAGGATGATGGACACGGGTGACGGGGACCCTCCCTCTAATCCGGACACGATGGAAACGGCGAGCCGGGACGTCTCTCCGGCAGAAACATAGCGGCCGCGGCGTCCTTGGGCAGCCGGCTGTTCGCTGTTATGAATTCTTTTTTAATTGCAGTCGAGCAATCCTGCAATCTGGCCCCCGAAGAGGGCCTGCAAAGTGGGGCACCCTGCGAGCGAGGCTCGGAGACCCCGTGACAGTTTGGTTTTGGACCTCCTGGAACGGCGCCGAAGAGCTGGTTTCAGACGGCGGGACTGCTTTCAGACGGCAGCGCCGGGTCTGCTGTTCACAGGTGGAGAGGACGCCGTTCGTCCTTGTACTGGGTGAAAATCCCAAACTTGCACTTCAGGACAATTCTTTGTTTTTGGTTTTGTTTTTTTACCTTTCAGTCTTGGTATTGTCCTCAGATTTGGACGGGCGCCGCTAAAATGTCCGAACCAAACCGCTAACCAAGCAGGTTTTGGTTTTCGTCTTCTAAAAAGTGTGTGCCTTTTTTTTTTTAAGAACCATGTCCTCTTTTGTAATTGTTTTATAATTTATTGAACACATTGTTTCAACTGGTAAATGTGTCCGTTTTTACAGACAAAGGCGCGTTTATCTCACGTAGTCTTCCGAATGTTAAGGCAATAGTGTAAGCTTCTAGTGGATGTGTTTGTAGAATCAGTTGACTTCCCAGCACAATTTGCACTTTGTGGCGCAAGACGATGAGTGAAAGGCACCCGCAACATAGAAAAGAGACGAAGAGTCAGCATGTCAATCCAAAAGACTTGATTTCTTTAGGTTGTTTAGCTTCATTTAATGAATATCCAGATTCTCCAGAATTAGGATTCCAAAAGTTAAAAACCCAAAGATTCTGCAGAGAAAGCACTTTTTCACCGCCCCCACAGGAAAAGTGGCGCTTGAGGAGTCACGCGTGGCGCAGACCTCCGACCCGAAGCCAAACTGATCTTTTGCATCTTCCTGTAGCAGCACCAACGGCAGCAGTTCTGTGAAAGATCAGCAGAGACAGGTTGGAGACGACAGCCTCACCTCTCACCGTGGGTCCGCTACCGTGAATCCGCTTCCTCTTTTTGGTCAACCTGCCGTCTTTTCCACTTCCATCATTCCATTCGCGTTGTACGCCGTGACTAATGTTGAACAACTGTGAGACTGTGCACATTTGAAACACAATAATTGTATTTCTTGTCAACAGCACTTTGAATATGCCAACAGTTCTGCAACTGGTTGCCGGGCTGTTCCACACTACCGTAAAGGTACCGAGTTATAAGACGCAACCTCCAGAAATACAGAAATAAGCGCGCGTGTGTGTGTGTGTGAGTGAGTGTAAGTGCGTGTGTGTAAGTAATCACAGAGTTGCACAAAATTGTTGCACCCAGCTGTGTTCATGCTGACCCTTCAGCTGTTTGTAACAGTGTATTTATTATACTAATCTTTGTTCTAATAATATTGATATTTGATTGTTAATATTCCTTGTATATTTCCTATTATTTATATGCTACCACACGAAGCACCGTTTGACAGAACCTGTCTAGTGGTTTTGAATTGTCGTACTTTACGGACTGTTTTGCTAAAACACACCATGAAGGCACGCCGTTCCAGTTTTTGATGATCTGAAGCCAACCAACGCCTCTGAAGAGGCGCAGAGGAAGTCTAGCTTTCAGTCGTTTTTCAGTTGTTCCTGGTGAAATATGAAGGCTGGACATTTGCTGCAGTACATTGTGTACGGTGACGGGTCATTGTACAGCTTCTGGAATTCTAGCTAATTGTTCCAAATATACTTTTTTTCAGTGTTTCCTTACAATATATGGCAAAACGGTGTATGTTGTGCTCCACATGTTTTTTATCAGATTATTAAAACGGGCATGTACTACAGAATTTCTCTGGTTTTGTTTTGTTTTTTCTTAACGTTGTAAAGCTTATTTCCTCAGCTTTTAGCCGCGGAAGCCGCAGCAGCTGGTTCCCATGCCCGCAGGAATTTTCCCCGTATCAAATCGCTTGTTGCTATCGGCTTGTTTTACGTAGATGGCCAACAAGGCCGCGCATTCAGGTGCTGCCGCCTGCATCGGTGGATCTCTTCATACCATTAAAACAACAGCACCAGCGACAAGACCTCGGAGTCTTTCCAGTTTGGCTGCTGGGCCAGACGTGTAAACAGGAAATATGTAGCGATAACGATGCTATGCACAAGCGCTCTCCCATGGCTGAAGCACCTTGACCCAGCCAGATTAGCATCAGGCCCACAGGAGCAGCGTGTGGATGTGCATGAAGACCGGATTGCCTTTACTGACCTGGAGGACTCCGGGTTTTAAAATTTTTTTTTAGCCGTTCAGTAATGACACCTGCTTTTATCGGATCTACAAATTAAGTCAAAATGACGCAGAAAGTAGATAATCATCTGTTTTAACCGGCGGAGGGGAAATTTCCAAGAATATGGACTTTAAATACTTCAAATATCCTCTAAATTAGGGCTTTGCCTGGTGTGGAGACATCAGATCATGTTTACGTTGCAGATGTCTGGATGATGGGAAACCTAAAGCGGCTCCTATAGGGCTGTAATGAGGCGTGTGTTGATGGTAAACACGGGTGTAGGAGAGCGCTGGGTTTTCCATGGTGGAGCTGCACCACGTCGGTGGCTTGATGACGTCAGCTGGCTGAAGGCAGAGTTGCGACAGGACCACCTGTGAATCGTTGCGCGTTCTGGCTGCCAGTGCATCCATGTCGCAGCCAGGCGCCTCTCCTCTCCTCTCACTTACTCTCCTCTTCTTTCTCCCACCCACCTCCCCTGGCCCTGAGACAGCCCAGGGCCCAGGGCCAAGGCGACAGAGAGGAAGACAACCACTTCCAGCAAAACAAACCTGCTCTCCTCATATCCACTTTGTAAAAACAAATGGCTTCCTGGAGTCTCTCCTGGCCAGTGGCTGTTTGTTTTCATTTGGCTTGACAGTTGGGACAGGAGTCGGCCGGACGGGCAACGAGGGCAACCCGGGAAAATATGGGGCAAAACGTGTTTGAAGAGCTGGGATCAGCAGAAACGGCTGCGGCAGACGGGCGAGGACGAGACCGCCGTCTCCTCCGCAGTCTCCGCTTGCACATGTGTGTGTTTGTGTCTCTTGTGCTCTGTGGAGTTTAAAATGCAGCTTTTGAGACAATAACAGGATGCGTCCTTCCCACAAAATGTCACAAATCATCAGGTTATCACACATGGCGGCGGCAGAGATGTGCTATTGTTCCTCGAGGAAACTCCTCACCCAGCATGCAACTGTCTCATCCGTGGATGCACTGGTTATATAACCCCCCCCCCCCACATGAGGCCATAAATGCAAACGGTAACTTAAAGCAACATTGTCTTTAGCCTTCATCAGGCTGCGTTTGGTCACATCTATTCATCAGGAGGCATTTAAGGACTCATTAACATTTGTGCTGATGGCTTTTTTGTTGTTCCACCCAACACGCAGTGTTTGGACGCGTGAAGGGAACATCCTTGCGGTGGTGCGCAAGAGAACGCTGTCATCCGTCTCCCCTGGGTTTGCGCATGCATATTTAAAGATGACACAGGCTGAGACACGTGCCTGCCAACACGCACTCAGGGGGGCTGTGAAAAGGAGCAAAAGAGGAGAAGATGGAGGAGTGAACACTGTTTTTATGCCGTTTTATTGGTAACATTAAATAAAACTGCTGTCATTTAGAGAAAGGAATATTTTCAAAGACATTAAAAGGGAATATTTAAATGGGAAAACCAAAGTGAATTAATCCACATCAAGTGTCATCCTGTGTCTGTGTGTTTCACCGGGCTTCATCACTCCCTCGGCCCGTCTGCACGTCGCCTTTTCTTGCTGTATTCAGCCGTTCAGCTCTTTGTTCTGCCTCCGTTCTGATGCCCACATGTGTCTCATGCAGCTAAACTCTGAGCCCATCTCCGCCTTCCTCTCTGCCGGATCAGCTTCTTCTTTCTTCTGCACCGTCCCCTGAGGACGACCTTTGTTTTCCTGCACATCCTCCTCCTTAATGAGCTCATTAGCTGGTTAGTGGTTCCTGGACTCTCACGTTCTTGTCTTTTCTGTAGAGACAGATTCATTTCAGGGCAGCGTTTCTCGCAGCTTCACACATTTTTGTCGTTTCTCTCTGAAATCCAAACCCGCTGATGACACCGGCGATGTTTATGAGGCGTTTGGGCTGCATGTGGTCTTGATCTCCTCCCCCACCTCCCACAGATCAATACTTGTCCTCATTTGACCCGTGTGACTGTTGTTTCGAAGAGCAGAGGCGCGTGGGAGGAAGCGAAGAACACGGATGAATCTGTGGTTGAGAGAGAAAAGAGTGAAAGTGAATGTCAGAACACATCCAGAAGTGAGCGTTCACCTTTTCTCTGCATCTGCAGCAAATGTTTGCATGAGCGTAGAAACCCCAAAAGAACGAAAAGGACCTTTTTCAGGAGCCAAGTGGACACAGGTGGAGGAGACAAGATAGGACCTCAACATAAATGTATCAGAATTTCAGCATATAATGATGAAACTATTGGATTCAGCCCACTGGTTTCTGCACCATCACTCAGGAAACTACACGTAAAAGGCTGCTCATGTTTACATGGAAAAACACTGAGGTGCGCTGTTGTTTTTCAAGCCCGCTGAAAGTGCCATTGTTGTTGGGTTGTGAATTCCAGTAAGACCTTACACTGCAAACGCTCCCAGACTTCCTCTCTGCCCGCTGAAACACAGAGTCGATAAGGCTCCGGTGTTTCCCTCTCCACCCCGGCTGCAGCAGACGCCTGCCTGTCCAACGCCCTGCAGGATCCGGCCTCCGCATCGGCCCCGGGGCCCTCCGACGTGGGCCCGGCTGCACGTTGCTCCTGAGCGGCGTGGAGCTGATCGCAGATGCAGATAAGGCTGAAGAAAAAGAAAGACGAAAGAGAGATTTGCTGCCCAGATAGGTTGTTGTGAGGTTTGTGTGACGTCTGGCCACATATGTGACACAAGCATGTGGAATATGTGTACAGTCCGTAAATATACCTGTACTTTAACTACTGGGAAATGAGTCATTTCCCAATACTTTTCAGTACATTTGTGGAAAAAAAGAGCACTCTTCCCCTAAATGGCTTTCATTTAAATGCTGATGAAAAGTGACATTATTCTATAAATGTGGAAAATCAGAACTTGTTTTTCACTTTTCTATTGTCGTGCACATGCCACTTTATTCCACTGACTCTCCGACCAAGCCATGAAACCCTTTTAATGATTTCACAGGAATTTCCCACGGCTGATGCCATCTTAGCTGCGTCTTTATCAGAAACAGATTTATTTAAAGCAGATAAAGAATCTGAGTCGATCTATAAACAACGTCTGTAGTTTACTCCAGGTCCACAGCAGGCCTACGTGCAGGTCAGGGTGGCACTGCGGATGCCATAGCTCGACTTCGCTCTACCATGGCAGCCTCATTACGGACCTCCGATGGCTGGTTTTTTCTCTCTATGTCCCCCTTTTCTCTGTCTCATGACATAAATTTTAAAAAAGTTAAGAGTTTCTGATTAACATAGTGCTCTGCTGTAATAGCAGCAGAGGATGAAGACGTTTGGTGTCAGGTTGGCAAGTAGATACTACTGACTGCAGAAACTGTGTCCACTTTGACTCACTGACAAGCAACTATTGACTAATGTCATAAAAATTAAAATGCGGTTGACTAGTTTATGTGCAGATTATTTGCTGAAAACAAACAACTGTGCACACTTTGCAAGCACCGGAACAAGTCGTAGATTGAATAGGGCATTTCCTCGTGCAGACCTTTCCTGTGGCTTACAGTAGTTTTTTGATTGGTACCGTGGTCACACCTGTTTCCTGAACGTGCTAATGTGCCTTTTGGTGTATTAGGTACCCTAAAAAAGAGACAGGTTTGCCGTTCAAGCGAAGGCCAAATCCCGCGGTTAAACAGCGACATCTTGTGGCCGTAATGTTGAATTACAATGCAGTAACTGGGGTTGCAGTACCCAAATGTCAACGCTGGGTGTCGCCTTTTCACAGCAGACTGCGTCGGCAGCAGAAGTCAACCAAAGAAATTCTCTACCTCCAGCTGATTCGGTCGCCATCTTTGTCGCGAAGATAAACAACGCCACTGAGACGCGTTAGCATTTAGGCTGCGCTGCTTTCGTTTGAAGAAACAAGACAACGACGGCCACCTCGGCGCGGAGCCTGGCCGCTTTAATCGAGTGATGACAAGCAGCTTGGTAACCTGATCCGCCGTGTCAGTCCGGTAAGAGAGCATCGCTTTCCGTCGAGTATCTGTGTCGTCATCTGATAGTACCTCGCTTTTAAATGGACTACCACGATGCCATGGCAACAGTGCGCCTGTCATTACCGCATTATGGACCATTTGGGGTTTTTAGTAGGCTAGTGAGAGAAAGCAAACAGGGAGCGGCCGCTTTAACCGTGCAACAATAAGGCAGTAATATGTACCGTCGGTACTATGCTAACCGGGACGTTCCCGTTCCCGTTCCCGTTCGTTCCCCGGTTTGGACCTTCGCATCGAGCTAATTGTACTGTGTTCCCGCAGAGATGGGGGTCCAGTGTGCACGTCCTCGCCGTGGCAAAGCGGAGCTGTAGAGGGGCCCGGAGCCCACGGAGGGCCCTGGAGATGGACCAGGACTACGAGCGACGGCTGCTGCGGCAGATCAACCACCAGAACCTGCCCGCGGAGCCGCGCCTGGCCAAGGTCAGCGACGGAGCCCTGCAGCTGCTCAGGGGCCCGGGACTGTGCAGCAGTCGGTGCAGCACCGGAGTGTAACTTTAAACTAAAACTAAAACTTTAAAGAGTGTGGACTTTCTTTGCACACTTCATCACGTGTGGGAGCCAAAATAGTGCATTTTATTGCCTTTATTCTATATTTGATTGGCCGTTAGATGAACATAAACAGCCTTTTTCTTGTTGTTAGTAAGTTATATCTGATATTACGCCAGGATCACAAGAGTTCCACCTGCAATAAACAGTGGGCATGTTTAAACGCACTTGTACTTTTGTAAATGTTATATCATGGAATGGCTCCTTTTTTTATAAAGATAAGTGTGTTTGTGTTGATCATTTTTGTAAAACGCCATCTTCTCTCGGCCCACCTAGTGTGTCAGCGCTGCCTGCAGTCCCGTCAGTGTTAAATCTGGGGATCGCTTCATCCCCACTCGAGCGGGAAGCAACTGGAGCATCAACTTCCACTACGCCAACGTGAGAACTTTCTCCTTCTTCTTCTCCAGCGCGGATGTTTGCCGTCGTCTCCCAAATGCCGACTCTTTCTTGTCCTCCACAGGAAAACTGTCGCTCCCTCAATCAGAGCCATAAAGCGAAGGATGCCAGTTCAGACTCTAGCAAAGGTCAGAAATTTAGATTATTTCCTTTCTAGTTTATATAGGATTAAAGAAACCTGTATGTTTGGACTTTGAGGACTCTTTTTGTGTGGCATGAGGTCAACATTCCAGTAGCTTTGCTGCTTTCAGACGCGGTGGCGTACGCGGCCCTGCTGAGGAACGAGCTACTGGGGGCCGGGATCGAATCTGTCCCGGACCCTCACGCTGACGAGCGGCGGCACGCCGTCCTCTCCCAAGACTCTCGCAGCCTTTTTAGGGTATGAGCCAAAGAGCCCACAAAGCTCACCAAACACCAACAGGTGATGAAGAGTCGCCCTGACTCTGCTTTCTCTGCAGTACACTGTCCACTCCAAGAGAGTGCCTTTCGATAGCGATAACGAAGTCTCCCCCTACTCCCTTTCGCCTCTCAGCAACAAGAGGTAGGAGATGTCTCCACGTGTTCTCCGCTCAAACGGCTCCTTCGCTAACTTGCTCTTTCTGCAGTCACAAGCTCTGCGCTCGCCTCGGAAACCAGCCCGTAAGATCTCCAAGATCCCATTCAAAGTGCTGGACGCCCCGGAGCTGCAGGACGACTTCTACCTCAACCTGGTGGACTGGTCAGCGGGCAACCTGCTGAGTGTGGGCCTGGGGGCCTGCGTCTACCTGTGGAGTGCCTGCACCAGCCAGGTGACGAGGCTGTGCGACCTGTCCGTGGACGGGGACTCCGTCACCTCAGTGTGTTGGAATGAGCGGGTGAGAGTGAAGCGACGGTCCAGGTTTAGGGTAGCCGTGCTGCCGGAAACGATGTTTTAACTGCAGCTCTGGTCCTATCAGGGGGGTCTGGTTGCCGTTGGAACCCACAAGGGCTACGTACAGATCTGGGACGCCGCAGAGGCAGGAAGCTGACCACTCTGGAGGGTCACTCGGCACGTGTTGGTCAGTCCTGTCTTCTGGAAATAAGTCCAGCTGATAATTTAGCCTTACCTCTGCGGCCAGTAATAATATTGAGTTCTGGAAGTGAACCGTGAGCCCTCGTGTCCAAGGTGCCTTGGCCTGGAACGGAGAGCAGCTGTCGTCGGGGAGTCGGGATCGCGTAATCCTGCAGAGGGACATCAGAACCCCCCCGAGCGCTGAGCGGAGGCTACAAGGTCACAGGCAAGAGGTGTGCGGACTGAAGTGGTCTCCCGACCACCAGCACCTGGCGTCCGGAGGCAACGACAACAAGGTGAGCTGCTTCCAATCTGGCCTCCTGGCTCTGGGCCACCGAAGCCTAATCCGGAACCCCTGATGCTCCCGCAGCTACTGGTGTGGAACAGCTCCAGCCTCCTCCCGGTGCAGCAGTACAGCGACCACCTGGCGGCGGTGAAGGCCATCGCCTGGTCTCCGCACCAGCACGGGCTGCTGGCGTCGGGGGGCGGCACCGCCGACCGCTGCCTGCGCTTCTGGAACACTCTGACGGGTCAGGCGCTGCAGAGCACGGACACGGGCTCTCAGGTCTGCAACCTGGCGTGGTCCAAACACGCCAACGAACTGGTGAGGTGACGCACAGCCTCGGGATAGCGATGAGATTTGGTCTGAAAACACCGATTTCTTCTCTAAAATGTTCTTTTGTGGACAGGTGAGCACTCACGGCTACTCTCAGAACCAGATCCTGGTGTGGAAGTATCCATCGCTCACTCAGGTGGCCAAACTAACCGGACACTCCTACCGGGTTCTGTATCTGGTGAGACGCCCTCGACCTGCGCTCCTCTGCTAGCGTCGCTGTAGCATGAAGCATCCTAGGGTAGCATGAGCAAGAGCGGGACCCCTTTAAAAGAGTTGTTTTCATATTTGTCCTGGATCAGCCGCGTTTGTTGTCTCCTCTCTCACCACATTGTCGGACTCTCTGCGCTCAGGCTGTTTCTCCAGACGGGGAGGCCATCGTCACGGGCGCCGGCGACGAGACGCTGCGTTTCTGGAACGTCTTCAGTAAGACGCGCTGCACCAAGGTGGGGTGGATCCGTCAGCGTGTGGCTGTTTAGGCCAAGGTCAGAAACGCGGTTGGAAATGTTACCACTCCTTCGCTTGTCCGCAGGAGTCAAAGTCCGTGCTGAACCTCTTCACCAGGATACGGTAGTGAGCAGCCAGGCCCGGGACTGGTCCTGGAGCCCGCTGGACATGCGCCAGACGCCACTTTGACAGCTCTTTTACCAGGATTTCAACTGCCATCCCTCACAAAGATGTTACTGGTTAAAACATCGGGACAGTCTTTTGTTTTCCCGTCTGTCGTGATCCAGATTGTTTTATTACGTGTCAGCAGAAGTCGACACGTGCGAAGGTTCTATGTCGCGTAATGACGTCACATTTTTAACAAGCCCTCTTGGGAACAGAGAAACGGCTGACTCGGATGGGGCGGGGGTTTCTATATTTTGATAATGAGTTGGGGCGGAACCTGCGACTGAACAGAAACAACGATAACGAGCACTTGCAAAATAATGAGAGCTGGAAAAAAAGAAATCGGATTTTTAACGGTGTTTTCGTCAGACGAAGTGAAATGTTTGTCTGTTCACACCTGGAGCTGAAGAAAAGACACTTTATTCCTTCCTGGCGTTCTGCTTTGGAAGCTACAAAGGTCTTTTGTTAAATCGTGTTGCACAGAGGACCCAATCCTCCAAATAAAGGCACAGCTGATGTGTTGTGTTTGCTCCTCAGTGCAAATGTATTCGTCTAGAACCTGGAATGAAACTAAAAAGTTCTAATATCCAGACCCCGGCAGGCCCCGGCAGAGCAAGGAGAACTCTTTCACGATCTCCTTCACGTGTCGTTTGTTGGTTTGCTCCCTAAAACAAGCAAAAATAAGATGAACGGTTATGAGGATTAATTAGAACCGCTTTTCCTTTTCTCCAAGTGGAAATGATCAAGGATGTGAGCTTGTGTTTTCAGTCCTGTCGACGGTCACCTGAGGAGCTGCTGGCTGAAGGTGTGTTTCTGCTCCGCGGAGACCTGAGCGGAGGGGAACCCTGGCGTCTGCAGCGTCTCTCTCAGCCACTGGGACAGCAGAGCCGGGCAGTGCCTGTTCAGACCCAGCAGCACCTCCGAGAAGTGCTCCGTCAGGCTGCGGGGAGCGCCGCCTCCCACCGCCTGGCGCCGCCGATGAAGGAGAGGGACAGGTGTGACACCGGCGTGACACCGCTGTGACATCAGCGGCCACGTGTGTCGTGATTGGCCGGGGTCAGCCTCACCTGCAGGACGGTCTCCGTCAGGAGCTTCCCATCGGCCTGCAGCGCCTCAGCCAGCAGAGGAACGTCCTTCCACCGAGGTAACAGCTCCGTCTGCGGAGGGGAGGATTTTTAACACCTGGTTTCAAGATTTAAAAAACTCAGCTGCTTTTATTTCAACTCACAAAGAAAACACTGGCAGCTTTTACCGCTGGCGTCTCTGGAAACTTCAGCGACACGATACCTGGAAGAAACAGTAGGATGTATGTTCTTTTAATCGTGAGGCGCCTTAAATGTTACCAAAGTCTTTCTTTTCCACACCCAGGTCGGTTCACAGCTTCCTAAAACTCACCAGAGTGAAACAAGGCTTTGACATCGATGCGGTCGGGCTTGTACAAACTGGGTTTCTTTTTGAAAATCTAGAGGAGGAGAGCAGCTTGAGCCAGACTTGGCGCGATGCAGACGGCACTGGAAGAATCCCACCCACCTGAGCATGAAAGTGCATGAAAGATTCTGCGATGTCGGGGTGATCCCGTGGTCCTGCCAGATCAGACAGACGATCAGACAAACCCACCGGACCTCCAGGTGAGATCCTGTTCACGCTTCTCACCTCGCTGGAAAATGGCGAGCGTGGCGGACGTCAGCACCTCAGCCAGACTCTGGATGTTGGAAAGGTGTTGCTCCTCTCCGGCAAATATGTGAACGATCTAATCAAAATAGAGAAACATGGGTCTCCGGGACTTTCAGGTCCTCATCTGTGAGGAGGGGGGGGGGTCTACCTGGCGTGCCAGGTCAAGAGCTGAGGCCTGTGGGAAGGTGCTGTAGATCTGACCCAGCATCCCGCTCAGCTGAGCCACCACGGGCCCAAAGTCCTGCAAGAGGGTTCGGACCGACTTCTCGAACACTGTGCACACTGCCTGGTGGGGAGAGAGGGGGAGGAGGGGAAGGGAGGGGAAGGGAGAGCCGGTTGGTAAATGAATCATCCAAAGCAGAACCGTCTCCACACCCCACCCTCCCGCCGTACCTCCACCACCTCCGGGTCATGGAGCCACCTGCTGAGGAGCCTCTGGATCAAGGGGAACACCTGCTGCAGCACAGCAACCACCTGGAAAAAACAACAAATCTCATTTACACGGATATTTCACACATGCTCACCAGAACCGTTCCTGCCCAGCGGGAACCGTTCCTGCCCAGCGGGAACCGTTCCTGCCACACCTACTGGGTTCCGTGAGGAGCCCAGCGTCTGGCTGGACGCTCCCTCGAAGCTGTCCGCCTGTCTGGTGACGTCCAGAGTGGTGAAGAGGCTGGACAGCATCCCCAGGATGTGGACGATGGACTGTTTACCGGTGGGATTGGGCTGTCAGAGCCGAGGTGAGAGGGAGGAGCCGGTCACTTCCGGCCATTATCACATCGGAATCTTGCTATTTCTGGAAGGCTGTTGGTGTCTGTCTGGGATTACCTCCTCGGTGGCCAGAGCGTCCAGCTGCTGGACGTGGGGAGATATAAGCGAGTGAAGCCTGAGCAGAAGCTGGTCTTCTGGCAGGGCGGAGAGGAGGAAGCCAAGAGCCTGCATCAACCACATGCACTGGCTGCTCTGCACACACGCAGAGAAACCGCACGCATGGTACATGACAGTCGGCGCGTCAGTGCGTGGCGACATCCCGTCTCGTTTGCTGTCTGCTCACCTTGTGGACGTCTTTCACCAGTGCGTCCTGCAGAGGGAGGTGATGGTGAATGATGGTTGGCACCTTGCCCGTTAAATAGATGCGGTAAACCTGACCTGCGACACACTGAGGATGTCGTGAGCGTAGGAGCCCAGATCGTATTTGCATTCCCTGCAGATCCTCTTCAGCGTGGACACGCTGGACACGGACAGCTCAGCCTTCATCAGGCCCTCCAGCACCATGGGTAAGATACCCGCCAGCATGACAGGGTGGTCGGCCAGCCACTCAGCCAGAGATCCTGAGGGGAGGGCGGAGAGTTACCAGCCAAAGGAAGGTAAGTTCTCGGACCTTTGGTGACAGTTCCGGAGGTCGGGTACCGATGGTGTACATGACAGTGTCAGCTAGCATGATGTTGCTGATGTTGATTCTGGGGATCAGACCAATGAGACCGGGAATCACATCCGAATAGTTCACGTCTATGGTCTCGGCTATGGACTGAAAGCCAAATAACAGCACTTCTGTGTCCTGGGGCGAGAGGACAGGCAGAGCCATCTGGGTTTTTTTATTGTCAGCTGAGTGTATCGATTTGGATGTGTCTCGCAGGGGTCGTTACCTGCCAGGCTGCCGACAGCTGGGGGTCCATCAGCTGCCTCCCGAGTCTGTCGTACAGGTTGCTGAGCAGCTCCGCACCCAGCATTTCATACACATACATCAAAGTGTCAGAAATGTCCACCCTGAAATGCAAAACACACGGAGACATCACCCCGGATCGTCACAGAGCCCTGACGTTTCAGCCTTTTCATTCGTTCTGTCTGTGTTTCCGTCCTCGCCTGTATATTCTGAACTGCTCCTTGTCATCAGAAGACCATGAGGAGTAATCCTCCTGAGGAGGGTAGTGAGATTTATACAGGAGCACGTCCACCAGCTGGAAGTAAACTGGCCGGTAGACCTGCAGGTACGCGGCCTGCTTCTCCTCCTCAAACGACAGGATGTCATCCTGAACATTCGAAAACCACCGAGACAGTAAGTTTGGCCAATGAAAGCGACCGAAGTCTAACGTGAATTGATCTCATCCGTCGTTCTGACCTGCAGGCTGTACCAGAAGGTGAGGGTCAGGGAGCTGGTGGTCTCGTTGACCGGGTAGTATCCGGGGACAGCCGTGCAGAAAAGAATCATGTTGACCAAAGCCAGAAACTCCTGCCAGTGCTCCACCTGTTCCAGGAGAACCCTTGAACACAAGCACGACCCACGTCCATCACGGCCAGGTACGGAGACAGAGGTGTTTGTCTGCGCGTGTGCACACCTGGAGTGCGTTTCCCCCATGGCCACGGCGATGCGACAGATCCCGTGGGAGGTTTCCACGTCGCCGTCCTGCACTGCTTTCTTCAGCTGGTCGTGGAGCCCCAGCACCAGAGGTACCAAGTTCACCAGGGCGTCGGTGTATCTGCACACGCACCGTCTTAATCTCACACCGGTCGACGGAATCAACTGGGAATTCTCTGTTTGTCCTCACCTCTGGCAGTCGGGCTGTGAGATGGCGGTGACGATGGTCTCCACGGCGGTGTCGAACAGCTCTGGGTTCGACAGAGCGCCGAAACAGTCCTGGACCAGCTCGTGGCTCTCGCCTAACGGGACGTCGACGCCCACCCAGCTGGACAGGCAGCGAAGCACTTTCTCCTTCACCTGATCGGAGGAGTCCTGGCTCTGGAGGAGCTGGCGCAGCATGGAACACACCACACCCCACTCCCCAGCCAGAGCCTCCCTCAGCTGGCTGCGGCGGGGCTGAGTCAGCCGGCGGCTTTGGAACTCCTCCGGAAGAACAGTGAGGAGCTCCAACAGAGCGAGGCAGTGCAGCTGGGGGCCCTGAGCAGCGACCGGACCACCTTCGCAGTCGGGCTCCTGAGGCTGGAAGGCCCTTACCATATCAGCCACGGGCTGGGACCAAACCTGTGGGATTAGGTTGAGAGCCATGGCAGCCAAGGCTACGCACAGTCTGGTCAGCACCATTTTGGGACCCGAGGAGAAGCGAAGGATGTGGGAGAGCAGCTGCCTCCTCAGGCTCTCGTGCTGCTCAGTGGGAAGGCTGCTCCAGTGATGGGAGATGTTGACGTGGAGGGTGGAGGCCGCGAAAAACTGCACCTCGGGGAGCTGCGAGGACACGTCAAAGTGGTAAATCTGCATTGATTCGGTCAAAGATAACAGCTGATCACAGGAAAACTGATTGAGATGCTTCCAGAAATAAAACAGAGTCAGTGGTGCCAGATACATGGTGGCTACAGTGAGGAGGCGCCACAAAGGGCCCTCTTCAGCATGTCCCTGTGCACACGCCAAGCCAGCAACAACAGACCTTGTCAGGGCCCAGCAGCGCCCAGCAGAACTGCCAGGCCCGTGCAGACGCCTGCGCCTGGTGCAGCCACTTCTGGGCCACGCTCTTGTGCTCCATGTCTGGGTCGAAGTACAGCTGGTAGAGAGCCTGACGGAGGGAAGAGGATCCAGAGAGTTTATGTGAGTGTTGCTGTGGACAAAAGTAATAAAATATGACAATCAACGCCCCCCCCTACACACACACACACACACACACACACACACACACACACACACACTGAGAATGTAAACAGACATGATGGCAAATTCACCAAGTTTTAAAACGAGTGAGTCTGACGGGGCTCTGTCATCACTGGTGGCACAAAAGCAGATATTTGAATAATGTAAAGACGTGTGTTTCCATAGCAACTAATCCAGACCGCACGGTGTTAGTTATTATTAGGACAGCACATGCTTGTAGTTGGTGTTGCGTTACAGCAGGTCCGCTTCCATCACTTGCGCCCTCACGTTTTGGCCAAGCTGCTTTGATTACTGTGACGTTAAAACGAAGAACTTTCTCAACTTTTGTGCTGGATTTTCACGTTTGAAAGGACAATTTAAGATGTCCGGTGTTACCAGGGCCAACAACTCACCGACTCCAGATTCTCCTCCGTGAACTCCAACTCCACCGGGCTGTCCCCCGGGTGGGTTGGAGGCTCCATCTGCGTAAATTCGCGATTTGAATCCGTCAGAATGAATCAGAGCCGGAAGCGCACGGAGGAGCCGCGCAGACTGTCCTCTAAGTGCGTGGAAGCGCGCAGACCGAGGACGCGGCGGGTCCTTCAGCTGTCCGTGCAGCATGTGGGCGTGACGACACACTGACCTCTAAGGGGGCTGAAAACTTATTTTCCCATATCGACACCGACGCCTCCCACTGTCCCTCCACACTGCTGCAACGCTGGGTTGGAAGGGAGCAACGTGTGAGCAGCGGTCGGGCGAGCCGCTCCGCACACGGCGGTCCTGACGCACGCGGCTGCGCGTCTGACGCACCGAGCTCTGATTGGTGCGTCGGGGCCACAGCTGCCTGCTTTTTCTGGGGGAATGGATGCGGAACCCGGAGCCTCCGCCTGGCCAAAACACGCACGGTGAAGCACGCAGGGCGGGCGGTGAATCAGGACTTTGGCCGTTCGGACCGACCGAGGGATGGACGCCGGTGCGCGCCCCCACGCAGCCCCACCCCTGCTCCCGTTCTGCCCCACTCCCTCCGGGTATTTTTAGCGCTGATGATGTGCCCTGTCAGCTCACGTAACGGAAAGAACAGCAGAGCCGCGGAGCAGAGCCGCCGTCGGGGTCTTTTTGATGCGTTGCTGGCATTTTGAGGTGATTTGCGGGGAGATGATCTCGGAAATGGGCCTGCTGGTCGCGGTGCTGGCGCTTGTCTCCGGCTCGACGCAAACAGGAGGTAAAGTGCGATGATCTCCTTCCTGGTGCGATCGCCAGATCCCCAAAACAAAGAAATCGTCTTGGGTGCATCTGATCTTTGTTAAATAAGTTCATTTTACTAACTTAACGGTCAACGTGTGCGACCATTATTTTGGTTTTTGGTTCATCCCCCTTTTGTGGTTTATTTACGCCTCATTTTTTTTTTTTATTGATCATTTGTTACAGCAAAATCAATGAACACTCAGAGCTGATGTCAATCCACAAACGCATTTTTAAAAAAATGCGTTACACTTTAGTAAAAATGAAAAAAAAAAAAAAAAAAAAAAAACAGTTTCAGGATACAAAAACCGATAATGTGATATATTAAAATCCTCTGCGTGCACAAACAGTTTAATCTCTGATTGCTTATTTAGATTTATTCTAACACTTTGCGCGTTAACGTGGGTTTTTCCAGGTCAGAGCAGTCCTCCATCTCCCACCTTGGCCGCCCTGCAGAGCCACGCTGGAGGATCAGCAGATCCTGGCTCTGCGATGTTCCAGAGGACTGAAACCTCGGCTGGAGCCACCTCCGAACCAGAGACCACCGCTGCGTACAGCTGGACCACAGCCTCTGCAGCGGGTGCACCTCCGCCCACAGACGCACAGATGGACACCACCAGCTCTCCGCCGACGTCTGCAGGTACCCGAACACGCGGTTTATACCGCCAAACATACTGGAAATCTCACTCAAGTTCCTAAAATAGATTTCTGACATCACCTAAAGCTGTTTGCAAACACACTGCAGCAGTGTGTCTTCCCGTGACCCCCCCACGTGACTAGCACAGTCACGTGGGGGGGAATAAACGTCGTATGCTCGATTAATATATTATTTCAAATTCCACTGGCGTCGTTTTGCCTCTTTCAGCGGCTCCTTTTTCACCTGCTGTCATGGCAAAAGCTGCTTTCACTCATCAATTCATTAATGGATAAAATCATTCAAAACATTTATTTATAATTATTTAAACGAGCTATTACAATTGTGTGCAAAAATAGGATTTGACCTGCATGATTTTATACTATTTTGTTTTTAGTAATCTTGGTAAGGAAAGAAGGAAAAAAGAGAGAAAAAAAGAGTTTATTTTGGCAGCGCAGGTTAAATCGATGGCAGGCATGACAAGTCGAGCGCCGATCGCTGCAGTCTCATCCTCACTTTTCACACGCACTTTTTTCGGTTTTTGACAAAATTTTACAACCGAATAAAGATCCCCCCCCCCCCAATTTCCTGGATTCAATGATTGGGGAATATTGTGTCCCACCCTCGCAATTTGCTAAAGTTGTGATGTTTTCCTGTTCTAGAATTATTAAACAATGACAATTAACTAAAGCCCGTGTTGATTAATAACGAAGAAGGCAGTTTCTCCGTTTAAACCTACGTATTTCTGACTTTATTTGATTCCTCACTTCTCCAATTTCCATCTCCTGCAGCCGCCCCTTCATCCACGCTGACGTTAGAGCCGTCCACTCCTCCACAGCTGACCCCTGATCCCCTCGCCACCTTTTCACCTCCGCCTGTGCACGTGGAGCAGGATGCCCGCGTCACAGCCTCTGCCTTCCTGTCACAGCACGGACGACCCACAGTCTCATCACCGCTGACGACCACAGAACGGCCTCTGACCCCGGCAGCGGGCCGAGACCCCACACCTCCGACACTCCCGGAGGTTCCCAGCTCAGCTCAACGTTGGGGATGAAGGTGAGGGAAGCAGCTGAGCTTAGACCTCCTGCCACTTCACTGGAATTGCCTTTTTCTTTATTTCTAGACATCAAACCACACCACCGCTCAAGTTCTCCTCTGGACCCCTTGCTGGCTGGTCTGCTGTCAGTGTTCATCGTCACCACAGCTATTGTCTTCATCACCCTCTTCTTCAGATTCCGCCAGCGCACCAATCATCCAGAGTTCCACCGGCTGCAGGATTTACCCATGGTAAAAGGATGGTAACTGTTGGATTAGATGTGAACAAGGGTTCCAAGCATTCCTAGTTAACATCATTCATGTTTTCTTTCCCCACGTTTCCAGGATGATCTGATGGAGGACACGCCGCTCTCCAGGTACACCTACTGAGAGGAAAGCGCAAAAGACCAATGTAGAATCAGAAAAAGCTCCCAGTAAAACCACCTCCCGTGGGTTTTGTGTGTAAAGTAGCTCTATTAGAAAATTAAACATTCTTTCACTTTAGGTCGTTAACAGTTTCGGGAGTGTGGTTCCGTCGATGGCGAGAATGACCGACGCGCTTTAGAAATCTGAGGTCGCAGCGCCCCCTAGGGGCCACGGGAGGTCATGTGGCGTGAGGTCATGTAGTCCTGTAGTGTGTTTTCTAACCTCAGGTTAACCAGAGAAAAACACTCAATAACAAAAAAAAATGTTAACACGCCTAAAATATTCAGATTCTGTAAGATGACCAAATACTGAAGTGCACTTTCACACTGAATCGCCAGTTTGTCTTAAACTGAGAGGTCGTACACACACACACACACACACACACACACGGTAACAAGTTCAGTTCAGTAACTTATGCAGACACTAGTCTCCTAGCAGCCATTATCAAATTGTTCAAATTTAAAAATGAAATTACCTGAGATGTGGTGTTGGATTTTCATAGCACGAAGCACCTGAATTTTTAATAAGAATAGGAATATGTTTATTTATCCCACAACGGGGAAATTGCCATTTTATATTCACTCTACCAGTGCACAGCAGGAGAGTTTTACACCTAATACACACTCGAAAATTAAATGCTGTAAAATTGCTTCTGTAAGTTGTGATAGTTTTAACACTTTTAATATAAAAGGAGTGATTTTAAATGATAGTTTTATTAGTGGTATTGGCACAAGCTGGAGTATAATTAATCGTGCTGGAACTACTCTTGTTTAGTATTTAAAAATTGTGCTGTTAAACTTGAAGGATTTCTGTTTTCTAATAAAATGTTCTTTACAACCACTGTGATTTTGCCGAGTCATTACTGACAGCGGGTCCTTGTGCAGAGCACCTGTCCAGACAGGAGACGTGGACTTTGCACAATTACCTTCTTGAAAAGAGACACTCCCTTAAGTACACAGATGGGAGTGTTAAAGAGGAGCAAAGGTTTCTGCAAATAAAGAACAAAGAGGATCGATTGATTACTTTATTTATATAAAATCTGACTTCTCAGAAAAAATAAATGAAGCACAAGCGGTAGTGTGTCCAGCAGTGTGAACAAGGTAGCATCTTCGTTGTTACAGGGGACATTAATGGCTAATGTGACGTTTAATTGCTTTTCTGGAATAATACAAATAATATAATCTTGTGCTCAATAGCACGTGTTAAAATGTTAAAAACAAACACAGTGGGAGTGCCAGCCAGTGAACAAAGCACTCAATGGTGAGGCCTTCTTCTTCCCGACTAACTGGTCGCGTCACTTGATAATCTGAGTTTTTACTACCTGGAAAATTACCTCTGGCAATGTAAAAATGTACTGGAGAGGGATTTTAAGGCAAAGGCTTACACTTTATGCTTTAATTGGACGGAAAGAATTCATCCGTGGCCCCGTAAAGCCGAGCAGCTGGCGACCAAAGTTCGCCGTGGTCAGCATCAAACCAATCAAGGCCAGGTTTCCGAATTTTCCCCGCCCTCTTTTCGATGGATCTGAAAGGAAACGCATGGATCATTTTCTCTCCGTGGCCTGACAGTACAAATCTGCAGGTATAAAGGAAGCCGTGAGCATCCTCCCACCTCCCGTGGAGTAGCCATGGGCGTACACCTCTCTGCCGATAATCCACACCAGACCGAGTCCACTGGCAGCACGCTTGGGTTTGCAAACACAAACAGAAGTTAGGAATGATTTCCCTAGAGCAGACTGGAGTTCCTGCAAAATAACAACGACTTACAGGACAATTCAGACCCCCAATAGCAAGGCAGAAGAGATAGATGGGGTAGACTTCCAGGCTGGAAGGAGGCGACAATAAATTTCAACTTCCGTATTTTTTTGCAAATGTGAGGCAGAAGTGTTTTTGCTGAAACATACGTCTGTTGGTGGGCTCGCTGGATGCAGTTAAAGATGTGGCCAGTCTCAGGATCATCGCTGTACATCTGGGGGTACTGTAAATAAAGAAAAGAGGCAGAAATCAGCGCGATGGTGGCAGTTCAGCGGGTGGATATATAAGCGGTTACTGTCAGCTCAGGAGAAACTAAGATCTTAAACTAACGACGTGGCAGTGTCTTTTCACGGCATAACAGGTGCTTCTGCTCTCCTTAGTGACTTGATTCCCTTTCCGCAAGTGTAAACTGTTGGTTTTTCAGCTTTTTCTAGCTCTCTAGAAAGTAGCTTCATACAACAACAGAAGAATAAACGCCCTCTTCTTCTTCTGCTACATCAGTGGACATTCGAACGAGCGCCACCAGTGGCACAATGTAGAACTGCATCCTAATTCCATTTTTAAATAATTAATAAAGTGTACTTTTTCCTAAACTTGTGATTTTGGCTTCATGTATGTTTACCTAACAATAATCTCAGACCAATTGCTATTCAATCGCACGTTTCGCATTTTGATTATGAACGTCTACCATCTGATTCTAGGCGTGACCAAGAGCTGGGAGTGGTTTATTAAGCCTTGCCCGTCCTTTCTCCCTAGATTTGTCAGTTTGAGTTTTACACAAAACACGTGTTTATTGGAAAACCTTTAAAAATTCAATTGCAATCAAAAAAGTATATATTAGTAAGAAAATAGAACGGTGGTCTTTCGCCGTGATGACGGGGTGTGTTTTTCTGGGCTGGCAGACATCGGGGGACAGAAACACGGAATGGAAATAGGGAGGAAAATAACTTTTTTGGGGGTTTGTTTTTTGCTCACCGGCACATTAAACTTCTTGCGGGCTTTGACAACTTTAACGGCCAGATGTCCGATCATCATCATGCTGGCAACGCCAGTCAGGATCACGTAGCCATACTCCTTGGACAGCACAACCATCGTGACGCTGGAAAGAAGTAAAATTAAACAATTAGATGACGCGTTTGGATACCGACATGCACACGTGTATTTGTCCAAATTAAAAGATCTAAATCTGTTTGTTTCGCGGACCATAATTCAACGCCTTTTTTCCAAATGACCTGAACCTAAAGCGGGAATTTCTCTGGTGCACAGCATTGTAAATCTCCACGCGCACGTTCATTCGAGTAAATATTCCACAAACCAACGTGTCGAGCGTGTCCGAGAGTCTCTGATCTAAAAATCCACCAGGTTGGACTCACCTGGAGCTGCAGAGGACCGCTGGAGTCTAAAAGTTGGTCAAGGTGACAAAGACGCCGCTGCGGTTTCCGGAAGCGCGTCTGCGCGGTGACGTAAGTGACGCCGCGTGGGCGTGGCCTGGTGACGTCACGAGGGGTCCGAGAATGATTGACAGGACATGTAACATGTTTAATGTTCAACCTTATCGAGATGTCCCTTCGCCTCCTAGATAAATGAAAGCCACTGTGTTTTTAAACGACTTTTAAACGGAATATAGAACCTTAAAGCGTTTAGGCTGAAAATACATTTTATTTTAAACTGGCATTACCGAAAAAACACGCCACTCAGAATAAGAGCCACCCCGGTTTCTGTGCACTTGTGTCAAAATTATGATTAAAATAGGAAGTTGTAGCCACACCTTGTTTAAAAGTGACTATAGAATTGATCTTTGACCCCTGAGCAGCAAATTTAAACCGATCACCAATGGATCAAGCTGATCTTGATTCAAATGTAACGAACAGCTTAAAAAACACAAAAAGATGCTGTTCGTACATCTGTGAATTTAGTTTTATTTGAGGTTTGACAGAATAATAAATATTTGTGGTGGTGGGTCACACTCCCAGCAAGCGTGCAGCAACCTTTGGCCTTCTGAGCTGATCAATACATTCTAAAACGTTCAGATGTACTCGTGACTGCTTCCAGAGAACAAGCTAATGCTTCAGATCCCGGTTCTGAAAAACCTCACTGCAACACAGATGCAGATTTATGAGTCTGCTCACACACAGGCCTGGAAATCACAGACCAGTATCAAGTGTCTGGTCATGTGGAGGTCAACAGACGCATGTCTGCCAGCTGCTGACAGGGGCCTGAAAACTCAATCATCACATGCTGCTGCACTTTAAAACATTTAAAAATGCATCTATTCTGTATTAGAATAAGCACAGCAAGAAGACCTGACCAACCTGGACTGACGTGTTTTTAGGTTTGTAAGTGAAAGAAAAGACAAACCCTTTTAAGCCTTTTTTCCCCCCATTTTAAAGTTCCCTTTAGTAGTAGTAGTAGAATGACGCTGCAAAAAATGATAAAAAAAAAGAAAAAAGGAGTGCCAGCAGTGTAGGCTGAGTTAGAATAGGCTGAGTTAAGAATGTAAACCTTTGAGGCACCACTAAATCACCCGGTTTTGCTTCTAGTCGCTGCCAAGTTCACTAAACTTTCATATTTTGAGATATTTTCTCTCTTTGACACTCAATAAAATGCATTTCGGTTTTTATACTCAACATTTTTTAAACCAATTCAGTTAGTTTTAGATATCCCGTGCGCATAAAATCAACATTGCATCCCTTTTGCAAATTCTACGAACTAAAATAAACTTTCCGTGGATCTGCTGTGAATCAGTAAAACAATAGCACATGTTCGCCGCTAGGTGTCGTCGTGGGTCTGTGAATGACACCAAACACCTGCGTGAACGCTTCAGCGTGAGGAGCGCTTGGAGGCACATGACTGCAGGCCTCCTGGTCTATTTTAACACCTTGGAGTACAAACAAGGAGGAAAAAAGACAGGGCAAAGTTTTCTGGGACGTGCGTGACAGCAGAGCTGGAGCCCGGAGTTGTTGTGATGTCGACCCAGGCAGATCTGTCCTCCTCCTCCATCATGTCGAGTCTGATTCAGCATTTCAACACCTACACACAGAACCAGGAATAGACTCGGGGCTCATGCTGACACTGGAGAGGAGAGAGAGACAACTGCTGCCTGGGCAGGATCACCTTGTCCCGCCGCATCCCGTCCGACCCTTGAGCTGTGGGGGTCGGGGGTGGGAGGGTGGCGGTGCGGTCTGACACCTTGTTGTTCCTGTGATCCGATGTCACGCGGTACGATCCGCCACCCTGGTGTCAGGTGCCTGCCTTTTGTTCTGCACACACACGCACGCCATTAACTTCGGGGACGCACGTTCCGCAAGTGGTCCGATTTCACCTCAATAACACATTCTTCGGGTTTTCCCCTTCCTCCACAGCCCGGCGATCTTTCGCTCGTTCTTGCTGGCTCCAGAGCCCGAGATCAGCCCCCAGCACCCCCACCCTCCTCCTCAGCCCAGCGCGCTCCTCACTCATTTGCATCCAGTTTCTGGAGCCGGGCGGTGCCAAGCGCGCCGCTGCCCTGAGTGTGACCAGCGCCCGGCCGTCCGCCCAGACGCGTCCGTTTTAAAAGCCTCCCGTCTTCCCACTTACAGAGACCCGACGAGTGTAACTGGATCCAGCATGGATGCGCGGTTGCCAAGTGGACGCGCGCTCAATCCACAGCCAGCGACGGGATGAAGTGAGACATCCCGCTCGGAAGGGCTGCCCGAGGCGAGCGTTGGGACTGACCTTTGTGGAACTCGTTTCTGGGAAAAGGAACTGATCGATGCAGGATGTGAGCGCGGAGGGCGGATGAAGCCCTCGGTGGTGTCATGCGTCTTGCCCCGCAGCCAAGCGCGCAACCCTTGCAACTCCTGGTGGCGCTCCTCCTCGCCGCGGGGGCCAACGCTTCCCCGGCGCTGTCGTCGGGGTGCCCGGACAGGTGCGTGTGCGACGACCAGCTTGTCGTCCAATGCGCCGGGCAGCATCTGACCGCCTTCCCGGTCAACTTGCCGCTGGCCACGCGGCAGCTGATCCTCTCCAACAACCGCATCGTGGAGCTGCCGCCGCTGGCGCTCAACTACCTGTCCGACCTGGTGTACCTGGACTGCAGCAACAACTCCCTGACGGAGATCTCCGAGTCCACCTTTGGGAACCTGCGGAAGCTGGCCTACCTGGACCTCTCCTTCAACACCCTGAGCCGCATCGAGGACAGGACCTTCGGCCCGTTGGCCAGTCTGGTGATGCTCAGGATGACCGACAACCCGGGACTCTCGGAAATTCACCAGGACGCCTTTGCGGAAAACTGGGCCCTCCAGGTGCTGGATGTGAGTCGGAACAATCTGACGGGGCTGAACATCACCTCTCTGATGGCGCTGCCGGCTCTGCGCTCGGTGGGGCTCAGCGGGAACCCGTGGAGCTGCGAGTGCGATAACGAAGACCTGTGTCTGTGGGTCCACCTGGAGGGCTTCAAGTTCCAAGGTTTCTATCCATTATCAGATGATGACTTGCCGTGATAATCAGCTGAATATGAAAGACTTTAATGTTACCGGTTACCAGGACTCAGAGCCTCAATATTACCGAATTATCTCTTTGCGTAAAGCCCTGAGTTTTGGCTGCTCGTTGCTTTAACTGAACTACCAGCATGTTATAAAATGTCAAAACTTTCACCGCCCAAACATTATTTTCTGAATATAAAAGCAGGAACTTGTATTGGATAAATAGATGATAAAGATCTGTCATCTATTTAATATATATTAGTAATAGTATTGTAGTTTTAATGGTTAAACAAATTAGCATTGCTAATACAAAGGCGGTAAAGGTCTCCCTTCACAGAATGACTTTTGCTGGAGCTCCTGCTGGGTTTCCCTCCACCGCCTGTGACTTGTGCACATCTGTGCATTCACCATGCAGCATATGCAGAGTTCACCTTTTTCCTCAGGCCTCGCTGGGAGGAGGCGCAGGTGACAGCGCTCAACTCTCCACTAACGGCGAGGCAGACAGGGGATCAGGGGGAGGCAGCCGTTTGATTTCTCCTCTCTCCACTGGGGTCTTCATTAATTCTGCCTCGGCTGTTGGGCGGCACTAACAACCGAGTCATTTACGGCTACTTTGCTGCAAAAACGAGGGGCTGATGGCAGCTGAAGAACCAGATATCGAGTTGATAGATGCTGCGTATTTGGCAAACTTTATCACCAGGTTGTGTCACTATAGTCAAAAGGGCAGCTGCTATTTATATTGTGAAAATCCGGCCTTAATTCTGCCACTGTGGTGATACCCAGGCACCCCGTGTTTCTTCACGCACTAATGCGCACACGCATGACACAATACAGTTCACTGTCGCCTCCAAATGAGTCCGCCAAGAGCTGGCCTCTTTTGTAGCCGCCCGTTGCCTTTTGTCAAGCTTAATCTGGACCGAAGCCCTTCCCAGTGGCAGCTGCTGGCTGCAGGAGGAGGCAGACATGCAGAGCCCCTGCACCAGTACCTGCGCCGACATTCCACCCATCTCAGGCCATACGTGTGGAGATAAATATATAACATTATTGAATTATGAATAGACGTGCGCAACAGCAGCTCGAGGAAGGGCAGCAGAAGGGTAATTTTGTGCCGCAGCTGCGTTCCCTGGCTCGGCAGCCTTCCTCCTCTCTTGTTTGGGATTAACCTGGTTCATGCAACATGGCTTGCTTGTCTCCTCGGTTTAGGGAACGCATCAACAGCGGTGGAGCGAGGAAGCACGCGGAAGAACCCAACAGATTCTCCTCTGTCTCGCCTTCCTGGCCAGATTAGCACTCGCTCAGCTGTTATATAAGAAAAGCATCTCGAAATAGAGCGGTTGTGAGGGAAGGAGGGAGGGGAAAGCCCTCTTCTTTGATGCCAGTCCCTTTGGGTGGGGAGGGGGGTCGAAGCCGGAAGGGCTTTCCTTCCTAGCTGTCAGGCGCAGGCAGTCGGGGACGCGTGCGCTAGCGCACAGACACAAGTTGATTGTGCAGGGATGAACACTAAGAACAGGGGCTTGTGCATGTATGTGAAAAGAGGCTGTGCATGCATGATGCACGTGTATGAATGTGTGTTTTTGTACAGCACAATATGAGAGCAGCAACAGCCTTTCAGTGGATCAGCGTGCAGGCTTTGGAATCTCAGCGGTGGAGCTTAGAGAAACTGACTCTGCTTATGTTCTTTAGCCCCACACCGGCTTTCAGATCCTCCGCGAGCTACTGAGGAGCTTCCTGAGGATAAAAACGGAGATTTATCCACAAAGTGAACACAGGGAAACACGTACATTCAAGCTTTCCTCTGAAACTGGCTCGTGGGGTGATGTGACTGAAAGGCAAATCCCACTAACCTGAGCATAAAAGTGCTTCACAGCAGAGAAGTTGAAAGTTTAAGGTTCCTGAAGGCACCACGGATTGTCCTGTAAATATCAAACAAAGGCCCGCGTCAGTTTCTAATCCTGCGGCGAAGAAGAAGTTTAAATAATTCATACATGGCGGCGTTTTTATGCCGTTCAGTTCTGCAGCGACCGCCAGAAAGCTCCAAAAGCTCTAATGGTGGTAATGGCCCCGGTTTTATTGTTCGGCTGTCTGATCCAGCGCCTGTTGACAGCCATTTTTACGTTTAGGCGTTCTGTGCCGTGTAGAAATATCCTCGCTAAGCTTCTTTAAACATCAGAGGATCATTTGCATTGAGATTAGAACGTTTTCTTATTCAGATTCTAGACTCCTAAGGTTCCTTTCTCCGTGTCTCCATGGCAGACGAGGGCCAGACGGTGTGCGGCTCTCCCGCTGACATGCAGGGCCGTCGTCTGGGTGAGGTGGGCCTCCAGCTGCGGACGTTGTGCCACCAGACCCTGGGCTCCTTGGACTACCTTTTCTTCGTCGTCATCGGCTTCGTCATCTTCGCCGCTGGCACGGTGTCGGCCTGGATGATGGGCGTCGTCATGGTGCTCTATGAGCGCTACATCAAAAAGAAAGACGAGAACCTGGACGTGGATGAAGAGGAAGAAGAAAGCGCCGAGACGGGACGCCTTTCCCGGGCCAGGAGTGACCATGGCAACGGGGATTTAAAAATGTCACACACTGTTTAAATGATTCATACACACTCTGCACACCGTGGGATTCTCGCAGTGCCTCCTGTCATTTTCCAGAACGGCTGCAGCCTGATGGCACTTCAGTCATAACGACTCTGTTTGAGAGCTCAGCTCGGAGAGAAGTGAGATGCACATTTTTATCGTTTTTTTTCCCCTCTTTTTCAGTTCAGTGTGTTTTCAGGTGATGTAACGGGCTGCCCAGCTGCCATCACGGAGGCCTGCTGTCAGTGGGAAGCCTGTGTCAGCCATGCTGACTCCATCATCAGCTTCGGCAGGATGTCGGCCTGTTCATCACCAGCTTCCACTCGTTTGTCAGGGAGAGACGCAGCTAAAGCCCCAGATGGGCTTCAAGTTAGGACCTTTTTCAGGACGCAGCAGCTGTTTTATAGATCCTGGTCCAGGGACATATAGAATAGGAGAGATGTTAGTCTGCATGTGGTCCTTTTTTGTACCCTTAAGTCCTACTTCAGCAGTCTTGTCAATCCTGGCCAGAGGACCTTCACCATGGCAACATGCAAATGAAATGGTTAATAAAAGTGCTGTGGTCATTCTGCTATTACGAGAGGGAAAATTCGAATGCCCAGAAAGGAAGCAGAGTCTGGCTGCTCCCTAAACACACCTTCTTCCTACAGTTTTGATGTCTTCTTTGCACAGAAAGAAAAGGGCATCACTTACTGTCTGTTGAGGGTTGCAGCTGGCAAGTGCCGGAGGCTGTTTGGCATCAGGCCCCGCTGGATTGCACGTTAACAACTGTGTGATAATTGAGTTTATCTCCATCCTTTCGCCGAGTCCATTGTTCCATTTGTTCCACTGTTGCACTGGTGCACTGTTGATGCACCCAAAGGCGCAACAAGCTCTGAACGTTTTCTGAGGGCGCGAAAAACAGGATTTACAGAAGCAGACAAAATTACAGAAGAGCGTAAAAGCATAAAGCGTCACTATATAAGAATATGATAGTACAGATCCAGATCTGCTCGTGTTAGAAGGAGCACATTTTATGTTCGATTCACCCTGACATTGACTGTTATTAAGAGAAACATTAGCAAAACAAAACATGTACAAATATTAAATATATATTAAATTCAGCAAACTAGCTGCTTCAATATGTCCTGTGTGTGTCTGAGAAAGAAGAAACTGTGTGTTTTACTTGTATCACCTTTAAATGATAAGAAACTGTTTCCTGATGAAGGAAAAAGAAAAGCAAAGAAATGAAAACAATGTGATTGGTGTATTTTAGGTTGCAGACCACTGACACGTCTTTTTCACTTTTTGTATAAAGGGCTGTTTGAATATCTTCCAAATTCCTAATTGGCCAGTGTGACAACCGTTTGACGATGGAACCAAAGCTTATAATATTAATATTATAATAAACAGTACATACGTTATATTTTGAAGTTTCATTTATCCCTTTCAGTCACTCAAACACATATATGTCAGGAATGAAAAGGGCATCCCACGTGTGAGTGCACGTATCCGCTTCAAGACACTGCACTCTAAGGGTGTGAAGGCACACGCTACGCATGTTTAAGCTGGAGCAGGAGCCTGGCACCGGACGCAGGGATACTGTGGATACATCACAGCGCGTTGGCACGGCTTCCCGATCCACTAATGTGCACGTCTGTTGAGATCTGCACAGTGATTTGTCACACATCTACATGCCTGTGTCTCAGCTGCGAGTGTGTGTTACATTCTCATGATTAGAGCATGCGAAGCCACAGGCAGTGGAGCAGCCTGAAAATAGCAGAGCTGTTCCGCCGCTTTATGTCAGCGCGGTCGGTGACATGGATAGATTAAGTGCATGTTTAACTTTCCATACGTTCCTCTGCTATTCTTGCGCCCACATCTGATCCTTCAATGCCTGAGATGGAGATGGAGGTAGTTCAGACAATGAAAGCGAAAGAAATGAGTCAGTATTTTTGTGCTTTTTACACCCCCATCCTGCAAAAGTCTCTGTGCATGCATGCATGCATATGCATAACACCCGTTGATAAAGAAAAAAGAAAACAACCCTCTGTTCTGCATCTCATCTCCATTTCAAATTGTCTCTGAGAACATTGTGCTCTACTTAAAATTACCACTAATGCTACAATAAACCGGAACAACAGGCTCCAAATTTAAGAAAACGCCTCTGAAATCTGAAGTTTCACAGGGAAACTGTTGTTTATTTTTAAATTGTGCTAGCCTAGAATGACGTATGGAGCAGCGATGAGGGGAGAGCTGCTCTGCATTGAATAGACGACCTTTAGAGTTTTGAGAAAAGTTTGTTTGCTGGCCTCTGATAGAAGCAGAACTGGAGCTAAGCTGATTAGCGTGGGCCCGTGCTAGCATGCAGAGTTCTGATTACTGTACAGAGTTTGGACCAGCTGCAAAGTGGGAACCGTCTGCCAGTTCAGTGACCGTGTGTATCTGCAGAGCCGAAGGAAACTGGCCACTGTCAACCGTCTGCAGACGAGCGATGTGACATCAAGGGTGGCTCCAACTGGCCCTAATAGCCTCCTGACATGTCTACTTATCAACATGAGCGGAACAGGATGGAAATCTTTAGTCGCACAGCGGCGGAAGTCAGAGATGAAGTTGATATTTGTGGACGGGAGTGGTTCAAACTGGGAGCCTGAATTTCACCTCTTTCAAGAAACTTTCATCATTGTTCGCTGCCACGCGCGGAGGACGGCAACAACCGGCTGCCAGACGAGGGGCTGGGATCTGCAGAGACTTTATTAAATTAAAGAAATTCCACGCTGTGAACCTAGCTGTCAACATACAGAGAGCGTAAATTGAGGAGATGACTGTCAATATCAGCCGGCATTGTTGCCACAGAACCATCTCATCAGCATGGCGACAGTTTGTGGAAGCGGCTATTGACTGGTGGTGGTGGTGTAAACTCCGCCTGTCAGCTCGGCAGAGAGGAGCCGAGTTCGCCGCTGTTACATATCCGCGCACAGGCTCAAGGGCCTGACAACGCTGTATCCTTCCCCAGCCACCAAAAGGTCATTTGAGAGGAGACGTTTTGTCCTCTCCTGCGTCACGGCTCCGCCTGGAGAAGGACGCCCGGCTTTGTCTTGTCACCCTGCTCTTTTAACACACGCCTGCTGTCCATGTGTTTTAATGGCTGACTGGTGCCAAATCAGCATCTGAGACAAAAGCAGTCACGTGGGCCCGCGGACATGCGAAAACACAGTCGCAACAAAGATCTGGCACATGTGTGTGTGCTTGGAGATGAGCTGCACTGTGTACGAGTGTGTTCCCGCACTGGCTCAGTCAGAGTAATCCAATGAAGCTGGCTGCAAAAATGAGATAATAAGATACACGCAGACACATAAGCTTTGCAATTTAAAGTGACAACAGGATATTTAGAGATCTCTCATCTCCGGCCGTCTTCAGGCCTAAGTTGCCTTGTTATTTGTCAGTTTTCCCAGACATTCTTCTGTCATTTCAGTTAGCTGGATGCTATTTTAGGGGAGAGGCCCGTTTTCCGCTCTCTTACTGCCAGTGGTGAACGAAGAGATTGATGTGACTGTCAGGTCAGAAGGAAATTACACCCCAGCCAGCTTTAGCTGAGCTCAGAGAATTAAAAAGGCAGGGCTCATCTCTAGAGCCAATTTACACATTCAAACTTCACTTTTTAAAAAGCTTCTGCTTCCTTTTGCCAGGAAAGTCTCTCATCAGTTCTACTTGGTGTAAAGTCAGAAACTTTCAGTAGGGAGATACAGAGTTCAATGGCTAACGCAATATGTTTTTTTCCACTAACTTGTTGCATTATTTGTCACAACTAGAAGCAGCATTACACCCATTTTTACTAAAGGACACTTGACTTTTGGTCCTTATTCTGCCACTGAGTCAATCGAGGGGGAAAACCATTAGACGCTGCTTCACTGGCTTCAAACCGCCAAAAGGAAAATAAAAAGATGACTAACCTGCTCGAATCACAAGCACAACATTACTTGAAAGGATTTGACTGGTAAATTGTGTGAATTTGCCGCTCGAAAGCCTGAACCGGGTGGCACAACTCAAATTTAAATGAAATGTTGTTAATCCACATTTCAAAAGGAATTTTTAATAGTCCGACTAAGAATAGAAGCTGTCGATGACTGCGAGCGGTCCTGACTTCAAGCGGCGTTACATAAAATGTAATGAACTCAGCCTCTGGGTTACCAGGGTTACCGTGGCTGCTTTATAATGAGGGTATGAAACAGAGGTCAGGGATTTTGTTCTCTCGCTCTTGAACCATCACAAGACAGAGTCGTTGACTCAAATTGATCTTAAAGGCCAAACAAGCCTAAAGCTACAGTACCAAAGCACCATCTAGTGACAGCTTTTAATTATCGAGCAAAAATCAAGGCCTTTTTTACACAAACTTTCCACACAGAATTCATTTATCTTCCCGACTACATCGACTTCTATCTCAGCTATCTTATTTCCGAGACAATAAATCAAATATGAATGATTTTGTTTAGGAGTTTCCAGATGCAGGTTCTCTGCTGAAGGTCCTTGAACGACTCTGGTGTTCATCCAGCATACGCAGGATGCTGTCGGACAGTCCTTTAATGTCAGCGTGTGTGTCTGCGTGTGCAGATAAGGACTTCAGAAGCTCAGTCACACCCTCCGTCCCCAGCATGCTGCAGTAGTGTGACGCTGGAATACATACAACTCGAATTTAGAGGAAGCGCCACGTCTCTCCAGGCCAAAATGTCTAATTAACAATTTAAAGCATCAATAATGAGGAACGGAGTTGTTAAGCAGGTGAAAACGGTAATTTGTCATCTTATGCCTCTTACGGTCGTGACTGCAGACCAGATGTATGGCCCACACTGCCCACAGCTGCACCCCTGGAGGTTGAGAAGACTGAAGCAGAGGGCAAAATGGATGGAATGACCTGAAATGTCAACACAAGGAGGCCCTGAGAGTTATAGATTAGAAAAAGTGTTTTGTGTGTGCTTGCTTGTGTGCGCCTGACAAAATCACCCCCCTCCCTCTGTTTCCTACTAATTTCTCACCTGTAAGAGACCATTTCCCTCCCGATCTGGGTCCAAGTTAGAATGGCAGAATGCTGGTGAGACAGAAAAACAAACCAAAGGTGAGATCCAGAGTCTGAATATACCTCAGAAAACACACGCACCAGCTGATCCACGATGGTAGCGAGGAGCTCGTCGCTCAGGGTCCAGGCCTGTGGTCTGGAGGCGAGCTGGGCTAGAACCCCCCCCGCAAAGTAACGGACCTCCATGTCCACCCGAGCGTCCTGCATCAGGCTCAGAATGTGTTCCAGGAGGTCCTCATCCAGCAGGTCCGACTGTAAATCTTGAACCTCTGCTATATTGTTCTGCAATAACGTGACGGTACAAAAGCAGAGGTGTCACCAGACACGTCAGTACCTTTTACCTGTGCACGGGAAGACAGGAAGAGATGTTTCCACACGCTCAGAACCCACCAGGAGACCGAGAATTTTCTGCTGTATCGAAGGTTCACCGTAATATGACTGTGAATACAGAAAAATGAGGGCAAATATTTGCATGGGTGCTTTTCTGAGCTGCAGTGGTCAGGCTGCTCCCGCACCTCCAGGACCTCCTGGTACAGCTCCAGGCCCCGGCACTCGATGAAATTACGAGCTGCGCGGGGCATCTCATCCGTCAGGTTCCACAGAGCTGTCAGAGCAAACTTCAGAGAGGAGTCCATCACCCCCACCATAGCTCTCTGCTGCACGATCGCCAGCAGCTGCTGTGAAGCAGAGGAGCGAGGATGAGGAGCGTACGGCTGTCGAAAATGTAAACGCATTGATCGGTATTCACCCCCCTCAAATACAGCTGTTTATATATTAATTAAACACCGGCAGACGTAGCATAAACTAAAATTATTGAGGCGCAGAAAAAAGCCTGGTTGCATACAGAGAAAAATAAGGAGGTGAGTGAATTATGGAGGAATAGTAAACGGAGAAGGATGTGCGAGTGGAAAAATGGGGTGACATGACAGCGGGTAAATTAGTGTACACAGAAGTAATGGAAAGAAACTGGGACAGAGAGGAAAAAGAGCCACGAAAGCTCTCCAATATATCAACCTGCTAAGCCGACGTCGTGCAAAGTGGAAACCAAATATTGTGCAAGCAGTAACGCACCTTCGTTATGAGGACATCAGTGCTGAAACGAGCGGTCTCCTCTGCTGACAGCTGCTCGTGAATCACAGAAAACACGGATTCTGAGAATTTCCACCCTTTTCTCCACAAACTAAAGCCATTAGTTTGGGGCTACGTGACAGAACGGCAGCAGAAACTAACATCCCAGAGGTGCAGAGGTGCACTACGGCACGCTAAAGACAGAGAAACTCACTGACCTTTGACACCAGGAGGCAGCTGACAGCAACGGCTATCCTCTGGAGAGTGGGATCTTCATGACTGCTGAGCCATTTAATCACCAGCGTGGCTGCAGAATACCTGAGTCGGAAGCAACTCCTTACAAAAAGGCACGACAACGCTGAAGCCCACGTGTCTGCTTTTTGGAATTGTGTTTCAAGACAATAACCATCCAAGCCGGATCTCAACTTGACGGAATCGTGACAGTATGATGGTAAATAATAATCTACTTTGATAACTCACTTGTCAAAGGGAACTTCCTGGATGATATATTCACTACAGAGCGCCAGCAGGCAGTTCATCTGCAGCTGGAAAGACGAGGAGCAGGAGAAGAAGGAGGAGTCAGTGTGTGCAGGCTGCCTGAAGGTGGCAGATAGGAGCTACCGCAGACAGGAGAGCGGCATCGAAGCCTGGCCAGCGGCTGACCTGCTGCTGGTTGGGGAAGGTCTGCATGGCGCACAGCAGCTGGGCGACGGCGGCAGCGAGCAGGCGGAGGGGCGTGGCCTCGGCCAGGTCCTGGGTGGTCAGCTTGAACACGCAGGCGGTGGATATCACTTGGACGTGGAGGGAGGAGCGGTGGCTCTGCATCACCTCCAGCACCAGCTACAAGACATCATTTAGAATCACAACACCAGAACGTTTGTTTACTGTGATTCTAGATTCTTTTTCATTGTCATACTTGTGGCCAACTATTTAACATACATCGTACTCGCGAAAGGGTTGTTGTTGACATCTGTGAGAAAAGGGAAAAAAAAGCTGTCGGGGGTAAAAAGACATTAACTTTTATGAGCTGGCAGAGGTTCCTAACGATCCCCCAGGTTGGGCAACGGTGCATGGAAAACATTAAAAAGAAAAGGTCAACAGGAAAATTAGCAGGTCTGTTTTGAGGAATAAATTGTAGCTTCCTGACTAATCTCCTCCCCGGTTTCCTGATTCTAAACTGCTAATTTGGGTTCCGAGCCAGCGTTTTCATCAATGAAATGACTCGGAGGTAGAAATAGATGATGCCGCTGGGATAAATCGCAGCACCTTGAGGATGTCCGGCCTTGGTTTGTCACCGTCGGCGATCAGATCGTAGAGATGGACCAGGGCCTCCCGTACCAAACACTCGCGGTCTCTGTAGCGCCGAAAGGGCCTCACACACCTGGTGCTCATTAGCCGCTCCGGTTACCTGATGATGCACAGATCAGCACAGGAAACGCAAGGAGTGTGTTTAGCATATGCACATACAACCTAAACCTCACAGAGAAATGAGAAACGTATGTACGGAGGAGCAGAGCTCAGCTCAGTCATGATGCTGACTTACTTTTAGGTGTTTCTTCGTGCTCAGAACCGCGGAGGTACTGATCCCAGTGGCCAGCAGGCCCAAGAAGACCAGTTCGCTCCTCATCTCAACAAACGATCTCACTGCCGCTTCAGAGATCCTCTTCTGCCCAGAGATATCTAAGGAAACCAGCGACGGCAGCACATCAGGACCCCCCTCCAGGAGCTGCCGCACGGCCTCATTCACGTCTTCGCCGCCGCCGTCACCCTCAGGGGTGAGGTCATCTGAAAAGTCCAGATGCCTGAGCGCGCGTAGCTGGCCGAGGACGGACATCAAGCCCGAGGGCGGCATGTCGAGGCCCTGCAGGCGGTGGGCGATCAGGTACCTGAGGGTGTTCTTGCAGTCCAGCAGCGGCCTGAGATCTGAGACACCGCTGCAGGAGATGTCCAGACTCTCAAGGTGGGGAAGGGAACACACATCTGCCAGGGCAGCGTCGGACAGGTCTGTGTTGGCGAGCTTAAGGTTCCTCAAGCCCTGCAGCGAGCTGAAGCCGAGCCGAGTCCCCGCGTCTCCCACCAGGGTCTCCCAGTCCAGACGTAGCCCATCCAGGGATAATTTTTGCAGGCTGCTTCGGCACTCCGGGTTGGCGGCCAGGGCTGAAACAATGGCAGCCCCAGTGAGGCCTCCAGTGGCCCAGGAAGCATCTAGTTCCTGGAGCCGATGAGGGCGGAGAGCCAGCAGGAAGGCGTTTGGAGACAGCGGACAACGGCGGACGGTGGCCCGCCGCAGGCGGAGTGTTTCGCCGTCTCGGAAAATCCCAACAGTTTCGTCATTCAGTATTCCTAACAGAGAGACGTTGTTGGAAAAGTAGCATCAGTTTGGCCCCATTTCTGTTTGCGGAGCAGAGTTTTTCAGAGCTAACCACCGAGCTAATAAAGAACAGGGGGCTGGATCATGTCGTTTCTACCTGACGTGGAAGTCTGACCAACTTATTGTCATTGGACTTCTCTGCAGCGCTCTCAGCGCTCACCGTGTGAGCCTTTCTGTTCTCCCCACTCACCTTTAGCTGCCATCGTATGCATTAGCTGGTCGGCCACCTCCTGTGGGAAAAGAGGGGCCCGGCTGAGGCCCATGGAGCCGTCCGGTCGCCTCTTGCACAGGACACGGAGGCTGCAGCAGACCTGAGACAAGCAGAGATCACACAGAGTCTGCGGGCCCTCAGAATCCTGCAACATTAAAAAAAAAATTAAATCATTGATCCATGGGGTTAGGGTCAAATTACACCAACCCGAGGGCCGTGACCTCTGGCCGGGTTCCTCTAACTAATAGACCCACTCTTGACACCGGATCTCCAGCGCTGCTGGCTAATTTTATCCTCTTAGGCTTTAATCAGATAATCCGGCCGTGAACAAACGCAACTGTTTGCAAATCAAATAAATTCTGCTTTGATTTACACGCGGTTTGGCGACTGATTTTGTGGAAACAATAAATCTAGCGACGTGGACATAATAAACTACTCACCATAATAAAACCAGCTTCGAAATGTACAAATAAAGATGAGACGTTGTTCAGTGAGCCTGAGATTCCGAGTACGACATTCTTCCCGTTGGAATCTTACTGTTTGTCACCATAAACAAACAAACAAACAAAAGAAAGAAAAGCAACTAAAATCTGCAGATCCTGCCAGTCGCAGACCGTCCCAGCGTCAAAAGTCGCCCGCAGACAAACGCCTGCTATTGGCCAGAGGGCGTGACGTCATCGCGCGTCTTTTCTGTTTAAATTTAATTTTTTTGTTGTTGTTGTTGTTTCTGTGAGCTGCTTTTTGGGTTGTATTTATGCTTTTGTGATGACGTAGTTATTTTTAAATCTCAATGATCGCAAATTGAAATATTTATCAGCAAATTTGACACTGGATGAACCAAGTTTTTTCTCTACTCCTTTCAAAAACTCTCTCTCCTCTAAGTGTTCTTGGGTACAGCTTACACCAACACCCGGAAAACCCTCAAAAAAAGCTCACACGCACATGCGCGCATACAACACATCCTTGTTTACGCTTGAATGATCTGTGGAGATGACTCACAAATCCGTCCACCCACACGCTACAGGATTTCCCCCCACACAGTGAAGCCCATCAAAGGCCCAGTTTCCTCCTCAGTCCAAAACACTCAGCCGTGGGGCGTTCTTTGTGCTAAGCCCCTCTGCATATTGTCCTCATAACCAAATAAACACAGCTGCCAATAGCTCTGGGAGACGCACGCATCCCGACAACGGTGGAGAGAGCAGCTGAGATCAGAAACAGACCGTGTGGAGCTACTGAATCAGTCAGTCAGCAGATGAGCCCATTGGAAATAGCTTCTTAAGCAGGATGGATCCACTAGGAGATGCAAGCTAGGATCTAAAAGTGAGCAGATGAAGGGAGATCATGTAAATTAGGATTGGACATCTTGACATTCACCTCTCTGGGCCTCCCAGACATTCTTACTCAGGACTTATTTCCATTTGTGGTGAAACTTTAGGGTTTTTTTTCTCCCTGAGCTCCACATGACATCAGAGGAAGAAGGCAGGGCCAAGCCTCCACTCTCCAAAGTCCCATCATCAGCCTCCCTCTCCTCTGCCTATGAGTTACCTCGTGCCGTTCGCCTCGTGGGTCGAGTGTGCTTGTGCCACCGCTGCGAGCAGGACCTGCAGACTGGATGAGAGAAGGGAGAGAAGGAGACCGTGTGAGCAGAGGAGAATGGAGAGCATGAACCTGGAGAGAAGCCGCAAGTGAGACACCAAACCAAGTCTGACCTGCACCTTCTGGTCCACCAATACAGGTATTTTACTGCATAAATCCCAGGTAATTGGGGAATTTATTCTAAAACATTGAATAAAAACAACCTATGGTGTATTTTATCTCTAAAACTGCTGGAATCATTGCTGAAGTTACATACCATAGTTTGCCTGGTCACCATAGCTGCACCAACAGTGACGCGTTAGCTGGACTTTGTGATGTTTAGAGACTTTTATCATTCGACAAGGACCGTCAGGGCTGTGATGGCTGACCTACTGAAGAGCAGCGAGCTACGAGATGCAGAGAAACGTGGCGGTGCTAGCTGTCCCTCGTGGCTCTCCCTCTGTGAAAACACTGTCACTTCTGTCGGTTCAGCGCCTGCGAGCTTCACATTGTGGCGCTGGAGACGTGCAGACGAGCCAGTTGCTGAGACTGAGCTATTGTGTGATTACGGAAAGACGGGAAAAATTCCCTTCTGGATAATAATAATAACCAGCTGACGGTGCCAAGGTGTTTCTGAGCACTGACACATGGCCTATTTTCCTCGAAATGCCTTTTTCCAAAAGGCTCAGGCACTTCTTTCAATCAATAAACTGCTGTGTTTTCAGAAACCTGATGCTACTGTGTGTTTCCACTGAGGGAAGCGCGATACATTCAGGCAACAAGAAGATGAAAAAAAGCACTTTGTGCTCATGCAGCAGCTCGATCTTAGATAATTCTTGGGGATTTATCCCATCAACTATCGTCAAGGCTCTTCAGAGCAGCTAAACATCAGAAGAAGAGAAAATGATGTAGTTTCTTTCTGTGGCTGATTTAAATTTTCTTTGCTGGCACCAGAAATGCTGTGAAGTGGAGCCTGTTGGATGTATTTAAAAAAAAATCCCCTCCTTATTGGGTGGACCCACCAGACAGCCCTCTGGTTGAGTTTGGCATGCCAGAATAATCCCAAAGTTGATTGGCTTTTTACTGCAGTTCCAGATCCAATCAGCATTGCTGAATATGAACCATTATCCACTTTTCATGCATCTCAAGCTCCATTTGCTGTGCCATCTAAAGCAGTCAATGCACGCTCCTTCCAAAGTAGAATCTAAAAAAAACACTGAAAATCAGGGATTCCTTCTGCCTGCTGATACCCAGACACTGCATGGATTTCATTGATCCCCCCCGACCCCACCACCCTGTTTAAGATGTATGATCTTTGCAGTGAATCAGGACATTCATGCCAGACATTTTGTTTTCATTCTAGTCTTTGGGCGGGATTAAAAAATGTGTTTGCAAAGTTCTATGAGCTCTACAAATCGGTAAACCACACAGCAGCTTTGCACCCGCCCCGACACCCGATACAGATGTGGCAGGGGCTGTAATGACAGAAGGTGTGTTGAAACTAGAAGCTATGATAACAGATTTGCGGTGGGTGGGTGGCACTGCTCCACCACAGGCATAGCAGAAATCACCCTTGAGTGGCAAGGCTGTCTGCAATGATGTATGAAACCAGCTGCGCCTCTGCCACAGCGTGTTAGCTTTCACTTTAATGCCGGCTTCATTTTCACTTTTACGCTGACTCAGTGATTGAGCTGGACTCTGCTGAGTCTCAGGCTGGTGGAGCTCTCCTGCGTGGCTCTGACAGATGCTCCTGGACTCTATAACGTTGACGGGCCAAGTGCATTTATCCTAAATGACATTAAATTGTGGCTGGAAATCGGACAGGAAGCGCAAGGTTTGCAGTCTCAAATTGGAGACGCATTCATACAGCCTTGAAGCCAATCAGAGAGTCCTGACGATGTCAGTTTTTTCCTACCCGCAAGAGTTGAATCTAATAATGCTAATCTGAGCAAAATCTGATAATAATCCTCCCTGACATGGGGCATCTGGTAAATACTCCGCTCTCAACATCTCTATTCAAAAATATTTTTTCTAAAGAATCACACAAGCTTTGTGTTGTTCTTTTATTAGATCCATCGTTTTGGAGGGATAAAGTCATTGGGAACCATGGGAACAGTCACATGGAGTGTATTCCTTCTGTTTGCTTTGTCCTTCTGGGGCAACAGTCAAGCTCTGAGCAAGAACACCATCCTCTCCCGCATCCGAAGGGCTCCAGAGGCCAGTGGGGAAAACAAAAAGTGCTCCTACACATTCCTGGTCCCTGAGCAGAAGATCACAGGCCCCATCTGCGCTGCTCGTGGACAGGTACCCGACAAGGACCGGGTGACGCGCCTGGACGTGGCTGCAGTGCGCGACCTCCTGTCAAAGCAGCGCCGGGAAATGGAGACTCTGAAACTGGTGGTAGACGTAGACGGAAACATGGTGAATGAAATGAAGCTTTTAAGGAAGGAGAGCAGGAACATGAACTCCAGGGTGACCCAGCTCTACATGCAACTGCTGCACGAGATCATCAGGAAGCGCGACAACTCCCTGGAGCTCGCTCAGCTGGAGACACGTGTTCTCAACGCCACCGCAGAGTCCCTGCGCTTGGCCTCCAGGTACCGGGAACTGGAGGCTAAATACGCCGCCTTGTCTGCAATAGTCAACAACCAGTCGGTTGTGATCGGGATGCTGGAGGAACGCTGTATGCAGGTATACAGTCAGAGGTATGAGCAGCCTCCCTTGGGACCTCCACTTGTGCAGGTGGTGCCCGAGAACATTCCTGTCCACGTGCCACGCTTCACTAATGAGATCCAGAGGGACAACACCCGAGGGTTTGCCCGCGACAGGGGGTCTCGCTCAGGGCCATCACCCACCAGTGGCACCATGGAAGTTCAGAAACCTCCACAGAGCAACTTCAGTGCAGAAGGTGAGCGAATATCCAGGTGTCCATTAGCCCGTTAGCACACAAATCCGGTGAGTGAATCGAGAACAGCAGCAGTAAGAAAAAAGAGAAATTCATGACCGTGCATGCCAACCATACCAGCTTTACAATCAGGGACTCTGGATGGAGCCGCAGGCAGCTCAACGATCCAGTTTTCAAAGGTTAAAGATTTGCAAATTCAGCTGAAACTCCTGGGAGATGGACTAGCCAGGCTGCTCTGGCTCATCAAAATGCGTCCCTAATACATTTAGAACAATCTCTTCCAAGAATAACAAGGAGATTTCGAAGGTGTATGAAGACTTATGCGGTTGTTTGATTCGGTCTGAGGCACGGGCAGAACCCAGGCTGGGATGATGACGATGATGGCTCCTACAGGGCGTCCAACCTTTACACAAACATTTGCTGTTTGGTTAAAAAATACTGTCTTTAGAATGGGAAAGATTTTTTAAATTAGGGTAAGTAGAGTTTTCCTAATTCTTTCTCGCTGCCCTTGGAAGACAAACATCATCTTTGTGGACCTTTTCTGGAGCTCTTTTTAGCTTTGGCCAAACAGTTGCCTAAGTGCTGCACAGATCCTTGGTGGTGGTATTAATTGGGGCTAAACTGCTGCTTAAACACTGAAAATATGTAACTTTTACCTCTTATCTGAAAGACTTCTTTACTTCACAAAGTACTGTAAACTCACTAATGCATATGCGTCCAGGATGTTTAATAAATCAGAATAACACCGTTGACAGGCGTACATATGCTGGCCTCTATGTGAAGGACGGGATAATCTGTTGGTGTCCCCTTCAGCCCTGCTCCATTACTGGTTAAATATGGCAAAAAGGCGCCAAACACACATGGATCATTGTGAAATGCTCACCTGGACACCTTCTAAATCACACGGTCACTGTAGAAAGTGACAAAACCCTGCTCGATGTACCTGATACTTTCCAAAGGCAGTGAGTGGCGGTCTGTTCATGCCTGGCTGCATATTTTCCTCTCCCTTACCACCCATCTCTCTTTCCTATTATTCTTTCCATCAGGCCCTTTCAGAGACTGCCTCGCGGCACAGGATGCTGGCCACGCCACCAGTGGCATGTACCTCATCAAACCAGACGAAACCGAGAGGCCCGTGCAGGTGTGGTGTGAGCAGGGGATAGACGGTGGAGGCTGGACCGTCATCCAGACCAGAAGAGACGGATCTGTTAACTTCTTTAGAAACTGGGAGAACTACAAGGTGATGACAGTGACCTTTGATCCCTTCTGCCTACCTGCCTGTCTGTCTTTCTGTCTTTGGCACAGTAGCAACAGCAGCAGTGGTGCGATTTAAAGACCCATCTACCACCTGGGACCTTTTGGACTCCATCCCAGGCCATGATCCTGTTTTTACGGCTGTAAAATATAAGCCCTGTCAGTGGCAGTGTTTGTGTAAGACTGTGTGGTTTGAGATTTCCATTATGAAACAAGAGATGGGCCAGTATATGCTCAGGAGTGTTACCTGCAGGGGGTTCTCGCCAAAACATCCTCACCGTTGTGCAGACCTTCTGGTGGAAACTCTGTCAGAACCACAGGATTTGTCTCTCTCCTCGGAGCCTCGTCAACCATCCACGGTGTCATTCAGCTTGTCCAGGCTTTCTCTAGTGTAACTGAAAGCTAAATTGCCTTTTCCAAAGCTGATTTGCATCTGCGCTTGTCCGCAAGTTATACACACACCTAAACACACGTAGCAACTGGCCGCCGAGTGAAACCCTACATCCTTTATCATCCGCTGGCTCCCTCAGTTAATCCACAGCCCCAAACCTCAACCATCTCTAGCCAGGGCTCGGGAGGCACACCGCCAGGCGCAAATATTTTGTGGTTCTTGCACACAAACTCTGAGGGCAGCCTTGCCATTAGTTGTGATCCAAGAACTCCGTGAGGTCTGACGGGCCTACCGCCATTCTGAAGACCGATGAGCTTTTCCCTGCGCGAACCCTACCTCATGGATGGTTTTAGACTTATACAACACAGGGTGACTTTTTCAGCCGCGTTCTTTCATCTCTCAAAGTTTCCAAGTTTACCGTAGAGCCTTGACCCAAACATCATCAGAGAGAATTTCTTATTTGTTTCCTGTTACAACAGGAGATTTTATGCAGATAAACAGTTCTCGTGTTTCTAAACTGCCCAGGCAACCACATGAAAAAAACAACAAACAGTTTTCTGTAGTTTTCCTGTAACATTTCTTTTAATCTCCCTTTGAGTCAGAGTGGCTTTGGCAACATTGACGGGGAATACTGGCTGGGCCTGGAGGTCATCTATAAGCTGGGGCGACAAGGGGACTACAAGCTAATGGTGGAGCTGGAGGACTGGATGAACAAGAAAGTCTACGCTCAGTACAGCAGCTTCCACCTGGAGCCTGAGAGCGAGGGCTTCCGCCTGCGACTGGGGACCTACCAGGGCAACGCTGGGGACTCGCTCAGCAGCCACAACGGAAAGCAGTTCACCACCCTGGATCGAGACAAAGATGCCTTCCTAGGTACCCCAGCATCTTTAAATATTCTAAAACATGACTTTGAGGTCAAGCTCCAATGATCCGTGATGACAAATAACCACCATCCAATTCCCGTTGCAGGTAACTGTGCGCATTTCCATAAAGGAGGCTGGTGGTACAATGCCTGCGGCCAGTCCAACCTGAATGGCGTATGGTATACGGGAGGTGTATACCGCAGCAAATTTCAGGATGGAATCTTCTGGGCCGACTATGGCGGCGGCTTCTACTCCATGAAGGCTGTCCGTATGCTCATCAGGCCGATAGACTGAACAAATACTGGAAAGCAGGCTGGTCCAGGGGCACCTATGGAGGCCGGAGCGAACGACCCTCATTCTATATCGTGACTAAATGCATAGACAGACGGTGATTCCTCACAGAACTACAGCAGCGACAATCGGAGACCATCAGTGACTCAAACGGCCTCCAGGACTCTGCAAGGTCCCCCTATAGTTGCACCAAAAAGATTTGGGAAACAGTTATCAATGTATAAATCAAAGAGGAATGGTTTTTAACTTGTGCTGGAAATCACATTAAGTTAAGACCACTACTGCATATTTTGTTACTTCCTATTTTTCTATCCTCTTTGACCTTAGTACTGTACGCTAAAATAGATTGATCAAAAGCAGAAATGATAATTTATGTATAGAATTAACTTATCATAACAGTAAAGGGGCCAGGTGTCCCGGAGGGAGGGTAAATGATCCTAAAGAAGGTAGGAGTCGTTTCCTCCGTCGCATTTACGACAATCATCGTCAAAGTGGGCTTGTGCATTTTAACCTTGCTCTCATGCATATGTTTTTCCCATTTGGCTGGTGATTACATTTAAGCACGATTTTGGGATTCATGAGAAATTGTCTGAGGTTAAAAAAAGGGGGGGAAACGTGAGATTGAATTTCTTCTAGTTTCGAGCGGTTTTTGAGCGGCAGAATTGTGCTGACTAAGTGTGCGAACAGTCAGTCAGGCAGCGGGGCAGACAACAAGAAACACATTGCTGGAAAAGCCAGACGGGATGGAGCAGGGGGGAAAAAGAGGAGGGAAGGGAGCGGATGAACTACGAATGGAAGCGTTCCAAATTTCCAAGCGTCCCCCACCACCACCTTCCCTTTTTAATACAGAGAAATGTACATTCTTTCCATGGAAAAGCACCTCAGAAGTAGGTTTTTCATAAAAATATACCTAATTGAGAGTCACGGCTGCCTGCCCTCTGTAATGGTCAGTTTAGAAGGACAAATGACGTCTTTTAGGGGATAACAGGGTTTGATGATGGTTGGTTTACTAAAACAATGAAGCCTAATGCAGACCTCGGATGTCTAAACCTCAAATAAACCTTCAGATTTAGTTGTTTTGTTCTTATTGTCCACAATGTTACCCACCCCCTCATGGTCATAAAGCAAAGGCAGAATCCTTGTTAAATCCAGTTTATGAACGCATGGCCCCTAAAGTTTGATATTTTCCTTAAATCCAGCGCTGTTTTATGACAGCACCACCCTCCTGTCACCAGTCTGCTGCATCTCGAGCGTCGAGCCTCGCCAGCAATCACCACAAGAGCTCCAGGCCTTCCAGGAAGCCCACACTAACCCTCACATTTCAGCACAGCGTTGTGCTTGTGTGGAAACGCATGATTAGCCCGCAAAAGACTAATTTGTGCACAGTGCGAGTAGAGGACACATGGCTGAGCTGGACGGACCACACAGGCCCCTAAAATACACACCGAGGATGACCGAGCGCTGCTGGAGTTTGGTCCCCTGGGCGCCGCTGTGGGTTTTCAGAAGTCAAAGCTTCCTTTGTTGCTTGACGGCGCTAGGCTTCCCTGTCGGGGAATCTCAGCTCCGGAATTACTCCAAGTGTAGTTGACTCAACTGCTGGTTGGTGAAAGACGTCTGCCCTGTTTGGACGAGTGTCCGTGAAAGTGACTCAGTCAAATCAAACAATTACCTGGCAGGATGTGGAGATGTTTTCTTTGAAAATAAACACCGTGATTAAACTCTGCCCCAAATGTGACAGTTACTAAAGTCTGTAACTCAGCCTGTTTCTAAAGGGCCTTTTGATTTAAAGTCCAGCAGACAGTTGTTTAAGATGGATCTTCATTTAGAGGCTCTGGAACGACTCAGCGAGACACTGCCAACTGCACTTTCCACTATTCTTTATTAGTCTTACCCATACAAGTCAGGCAAGTGTTGTGATTGTGCAATTAAATTTATTTTGATGAGTTCAGGGATTGGCAGATCTGTTAGGGAGCGCCAATTTTGAAAACAAACAATGGAACATTTCACGTCCTTACCAGTCTAACCTGCCGTCTTGGTGTAAAAAAAGGCTGTTTGTTTAATCAAGTAAGGCCTTTTTTTGAGTCTTCTGTGCAGGCAGAATCACCGGTAATGATCAACAGATTTAAATGTGAGTGTCCTGGATATACGATTTCACAGCGGGATGAATGCAGGAAGAAAGCGGTCTGTTTGAGGCTTCATGTCTGCCTGTTGAGTCAAAGCCAGAGGAGGCATTTTCCCAACTACTTGACTGTTCCTAAACAGAGAAAAACAAATGGACTCTACAGCCAAAACCTCCATCTTCATGAGAGACAGAAGCCATCAGATGGAACTGCAAAAAGCAGGGTTGTTACGTAAGTGACACCAATGTTTTTACTGTCTTGAGAAAAATTGGACAAAACAAAAAAAATAGAAAAAGAAAGAAAGAGATGTTGACAGAATCTTGTCAGTGTTCTTTGGAAAAATTTATGTTACAAACTGAACGAAGCCCAAACCGAAATTAAACCTAATCAATGTTGCTCCAAGAGCGAGACCTGGATGTGCTCTTAATGTGATTAGGCCCATTTTTCCACCCTTTTTGTACTCCTCAATGACCTTTGGAATGTGAGACAGGAAATTTTCTGTCTGATCTCTTCATTTAGAAGTGGTTTGCATTTCAGATGGGGTGTTCTGCAGGAGCACAGATGTGAGCGCCTTCGGAATGGGAGTGGAAATTTAGGTTGTTGGTGAATGGTTATGATTTGGAACATAGTTACAGAGACAAAAGATTAGGTGTGGAGTTGGTAAATACCAATGACAAGAACAGCTCAGTTTAATAACTGACTTAATAAATGACTGAGAACCAACGCTGTGCCAGTATATAGATCTCTGCTTCAAAATAAATATAATATTAGGGCAAAACAGGAGTTATTTTATTCATATATTTTATTGTTATATAACCAGTGACATTACTGAAAACTATCACTTTATCAAACTTAAAGTCATGCTAGTTAGACAGGAAATGCATAAAAAAAACAAAAACAATAAAATAACATAAAAAAATAACAAAAACTCCAAACTGCACAGTGCACATATTAAATTCTATTTGACCTTTTCTGTTTTTTAACATTTAAAATAAAATTACACTTTACACTTACACTTTAAATATTATTATTATTATTACTGTTATTATTACTATTATTATTACTGTTATTATTATTATTATTATTATTATTATTATTATTATTATTATTATTATTATTATTTGATCATTAGCGGTATGTCTAAGATGTGAGTTACGTTGCCATCTAGCGGTGAGAAAAAGGAAATGATAAAAGCCGACCATAGTGGCGCTTAGTGATGACGTCACGCCAGTACTTTTCAATCTTCGCCATGGCAGCTCATGCTAGCGAGCTTGAGATTGCAAAGAAAAACTTAACGGACGCTATCGGCGACAATGTGAAACAGTAGGTTTAAAAACGTTTGTCTTTTTATTGTCTTCCAGGTTTTTGAATACCTGTTTTTTTTCTTTTGTTGCTGTAGGCAACTGTTGCTTTTCTTTAAGTTAGCGCTAATCATCAGTATGCGAGCACTTGCTAATGTTTGTAGCATTTAGTTTTAGCAATCATTTATATATTTTTACATATAAATATGTGGTTTATTTGTTGTCATGCAGTTACTGGGCAAACCTGAAGCTGTGGTTCAAACAGAAGATCAGCAAAGAGGAGTTTGACGTCGAAGCTCGTCGTCTGTTGTCCCAGGAAAATGGTCAGTGATCCATCCATTTTCTGTACCAGCTTAATTTAATAGTTATTTAACTGAATTTCATTTCTTATTTTATTTTCTTGTTTCTTTGTCTTCAGTTCACGTTCACAATGATTTTCTGCTGGCCATTCTGACACGCTGCCAGATCATCGTTTCCACACCAGGTATACTGTCTTTTCATTTTTGTTGTATTTATTGCTGTTTTATGAATGTTTGCAACTATATCAATATGCCCCCTGGGTAGCATTAGTGTATATCATCATATTATTAAAACTTTACATCTAGTTCATTTCATTTTTTTGTTTCTAAATTGTTATTTATTTAAAAATGTTGGATAATATGTACCTTTTCCGTACTCCAGATGGCTCAGGGCCCTTACAGTGGCCCGGAGGTCCTTCTTCAAAGCCTGGAAAACCAAAGGGGAAGAAGAAATGTTCTTCTAGGCAAAAATTTGATGTAAGATTGTAATCTTAGCCATCTCTGCAGAGGCTTTATTTCTCAATTGAGCGTCTTCTCTTCTGGATTAGTCAAAACCTAAATAATTGTGCAGCAAATGGTGAAATTTTAATGTTTTTACAACTTTTCCAGCATCGTTTCCAGCCTCAGAATCCTTTAAGTGCGGCTCAGCCTTTTAGCCCACGAGAGGTGGGAGGTGAGGAGGAAGAGTTGCGTCTCAGTTCCCACACTTTACTTTTACCCACGCGGGGCCAGCTGGAGGCCCGGATGATGGTGACGGCCTTTGAGCTGGGCCTTGACAACATCACGGAAGACGCTGTCAGCACCATGGTCTACGCTGTTGAGGTTTGTAGCATCTGTACTTCAAGCGCCGCAAATTAGCATAATCTCACCAGTAAACAAAAAAGAACTGGTGCTATCAGGGTGGGGCACGGGTGTCATTTCACACTGACTGATACGGTAGTGTGTGGTTAGTAATTTTTAGAGCGCTTGTACATTTATTAGCACCAGTTGACAGTTTCCTCGTTATTCTTTGGATCTGTTTCAGCATCATTTGAAAGACGTCCTGACTTCTGTGATCACCCGGAGGAAGGCCTATCGGCTAAGAGAGGGCCACTTCCCGTACGCCTTTGGCAGTGACGTCACACCACAGCCTTATTTAAAAAACAGTCTTGCTGCCTACCACAATGTGGTCGAGTGGTAAGTGTGTCAGCTGAGCTGCTGTAGATGTGGTAAAACGTATAGGTCTGTTTAGGGTGATGGCCTTCGCCTCTGCAGTGAGTTTTCTTTCTTTTCTTTCAGCCCACCTGCGAGCGCTTCTCTGCCTGCTGGTCCACTACCTCAGATTTCCCCTGATGAAGCTGAGCAACAAGCTGTTCACTTGCTGGCCTGTTCTGCTGACAGGCTGCCAGCTCCCCTCCCACCCATAAGTATGTTTGACCTCCTGGAGGCCCTACAGGTGAGTGAGAACTGTTTGGTTATACGTTGTTGTTTTATTTTTTACAAACGTACGTCGCCTGTCCGTCTGTGTGTGGCGCAGGTTCATCATGGTGTGATGCCTTCCCACACTATGTACGCCCTGAACATGGAGCGCATCCTGTGCCGGCTTTGGCACCCGAGCCACGAAGAACTGGAGCAGGACCGCGTGCATCGACAGCGCGTAGCAGCTAAAGACGGCGTGCTCGTCAGCTGATACTCGCCAAGTTAGGACTGAATGTTAAACGAAGAGATCGGCGAGCAGGGCCGTCTTCCTCTCTTGGACTTGTATGGCAAACAGTCGGCACAGCGTGACCGATTTCCCTTTTTACTGCCTGGAAAAATATCTTTGTCATTGCACATTAAGATAAAACATGGAAGAAGATGAAACACAGCCGTCGGACGCTGGCGCGGTGGTCTCGCACCACATGTGAAAATGGTAAATTTCCCTGTTCCCAGTCACTCGGCCCTCTGAAACAAGAAGATTTAGGTCTGTCCATCACACACAGATGTTTGTCATCTGCTAGCTATTAAATGCTGCTCATATTTGTCTTTTTAGGCACAAAGTGAAGTTGCTGGTGAGTCGTTTACTGATTTCAATCACTTTTACAGTCTGCACGGTGTCCAGATGACTGGAGATTATCCCCTAAGCGTTAACTAAAGCTGAAGTTTCGATTTCCCCGAGACCCTAAGACGTCCATTACTGACTACTTATGAGAAAAATAAATATTTTTATACAAGATCTTGACCAAGATGCTGACTCTTCCACGAAGGTGTTTTTTTTCTTCCTTTTTGCGGCTTAGCGCCTCTTCTGGCGCGTAAACAGACCGGAGCCATTACGCGTCACCAGCTGTAGCGGGACGACGGTGACGCACGCGTACACGCCCGTCCCGGCGCGCACCCAGGACCCCCCTTTCTCCATATTTGGCCGCGTGCGTCTCGTTTCCGACGTCTCCCTGTCCAATGGGCGGCCGCGCAGTCGCGCCACACGCACGACCCTGGTGAGTCAACGCCGCGCCTGTCCCACTTCTTCCACAACAACCAGTGAAAAACGCATCACAAGAAACTGGAAACGCCACCTCGTGTCCAACGAGTTGTTGTTTTTTTTATTTTGTATGTACAATTCCGAAGTGCTCAAAAATACAGCGTACAAATATTAGTGTCATTTCAGGTCTAACGTGGTTACACTATCACAAGCTCGTATGACGGTTAGGGGATAGAAAGTAAGGCGGTTTCTGTCAGGAAAGGCTACACACGCCAGTAGAAGTCGCTGCGTAAAAAAGGTGTGGAGGTCGTTGTTAGTGTTGCTCTGGACATGCGGCAGGTTGCTCTGTGCTTGCGACTGCGTGGGTAAAAGGTGGTCTGATCCACGCAGGCTCTGTAGGTTACCTGAAGGCGTGGATCATCGGTATTATCAATAGAGGCGCTTTTGCGTTGACCTCTGAACATGCGCGCCACAGCCTGAGTGGAGATTTTGGTGAATACCCCCCTCCCCCTGCCCCCGACGTCCGGATGGCTGAAAGATCCCGTTTTAAGATGCATTTGGTCCCAAAAGAATTGTCCCCCGGCAGTCTAGAACGCCTGGAGCTGCTGCGTCAAGATGAGCTGGCAGCCACTGTTCACATGGTCCATGACTTTTTGTTTGAGCAGAGCCAGCTCGTCCCGGAGGACGTTGGCGGAGGAAACCAGCTCCGTGTTTTGGCTCTTAAGGTTTTTGACCCTGTCCTCTAACCGGGCGATTCTTTCCAGCTTCCTTTTCCGACATTTGGACGCGGCCACCCTGTTCCTCATGCGCTTCCTCTCGGCTTTGATGCGCTCTTGGTCTTCCATGTCGATGGGGGAGAGCGGCGGGGTGTCGCCGGACATCTCGGGCACCGTCTGCGGCTCCTCCTTGAGGGCGTGTAGCCGCTGGGTGCTGCGCCGCGGCCACCTGGGGCTCCATGTGGTTGTGGGGCGGTTGCGGGTAACTCATCAGCGGGTGCCTGTCGCCGGCAGGCGCGGACGCGGAGCCCACGGGCCGGCTGAAAGAGCCCAGGTTGGTGTACTCCGGAGGGTCGCTGCGCACCGAGCAGCTGTTGGGAATCCTGCCGACCTCCGCGGCGGCGCCTCCGGGGGCCATGCCGTTTCCCGGCCCGGCCTGCGCGTCCGGGTGCACGGCTGTTTCCTGCTGCTGGTAGTGCATCTCCGCCAGCGCCCTGGCGAAGCCCTCGGCGAAGCCCTCCTGCTCGTCGGAGATGTTCTTGGGACAGATGAACTGCGTGGGAGTGGGAGTCGTCAGCCCGGTGCACGACTGGATGATCAGCCTCTCCAGCTCGGGCGAGGCCAACTTCAGCAGACCGACGTCGGGGGACGTCAGGATGTCCAGCGCCTTGGAGCTCAGCTGGGGCTTCAAGTGTTTCGGGTCGTTCAGATTCAGGGTCATGGTCTGTTTGAGAGTTTTGGGGTTGAAACCGAACACCGTCGCGCCGTCGTGCTGAGAGTTGGAAGCGTTCACCGCTTCGTCGTAGAAAGTCGCTTCCATTTTTTTGGACATGAAGTTTTTTTTAAAACGTTGAGGAAAAGCCGTTCTTATTAGAAAAGTCCCAAGTGCGTCAGACACATAGGTTCCGCGGATCTTGTTCCGTGTTGTGGAGCTCGTCTATTGTCAAAGTTCAACTCACTTGACAACTTCGCGTCCCGACTAAACTTTTCTTTCTTCTTAGCGCTCGGCCAACAGCAGCCACAAACGTAGTCCCCCCGCGCCGCTCCTCTTTGTTTTCACACCTAAAGCATCTATTCTCATCCCCGCCAAAGCAAACTCCGAATACGGATAATTCTTTCTATTACTTCCAACGTGGAGACGAACTTTATCCACCTCTAAGCTGCTGCTCTACTGAAAATAACAATGATGTCATTTCTGCCGCCTCTGATTGGGCGGAGGCGCTCGGTGGGCGGTCCCAGGCCTAATAACATGCAGGTTGCTCTGACAACCGGCCATGTCCCCGCCCCCCGCGATGGTTTATGGGATTAGGTAATGCGAAGAGTAAAGCAATGTACTCCAGAATTACGTCTTCTTTTTGAATTTTTAGTTACCCGCTCAGCCTCGTTTATTAGTTGCCCATCGTGGTTTAACGACCACCGTAACAGCGCTGTAAAGATGATAGATGGAGGAACGAACGTCTAATAAATCGTAATAAACACAGGATGAGACACATTTCACATTGAAACCATCTAACCCGCCAAACGTTACCAGAATGACCTTAAAAACAGCGATCATTAAACTGGGAAATTAGTGTGCACGGAAATGATGACTTGATTGTTTACTGGAGTACCAAAGTTGTAAATTTAGAGTGGATTTATAACAGTTTAACTATGTATAATCATTAATACTGTTGTGTTTTTTTTTCTTCTAGCGTAAGGATGCTTCTAACAGCAAAAGAAGAAAGGATGTGAAGAAAAGTCTAGGTTTGTCCTCTTATAACCAAAATTTTAATATTACAACGGTTTATATTTATCAAATTATCTGATTAGTAATTTAAAAGGATTGTAATGCAGTAAAATTCACCCTGTGAGGCCTTAAATGTGAACCGCTACTCTGCATCTGCGCCTGGAGGCTCAATGCAGCTCCGAATTGTCTCCTCTCCTAAATTGCATTATTCAACATGCCCTCCTCAAGCCTGTGATAAATAAGTCAGCAGCCTCAGAGAGCCAGAGTGAACCAGAAATGCCAAACTCAAACCTGCAACGACACAACGAACCGTTATTTTCAACGCAGATGTTGTGTTTCAAGAAAGTAAGGCCTGGACGTTGGTTTTCCCTCCACTCTTTGTTTTTCTTTTGCAGACTGAAATGCCCACTGAAAAATATTTTCCAATCAAACCTGCTGCGCTCCAGCCACACTTCCCGTTTCACCAGCAGCTTTTCCCTTCCTCCACTCCGGTGGAGTTGCTTTTTAGATAACACTGGTTTTTTTTTTCCTCCCTGTCCCGTCCAGCTGTTTCCACTGCACACAGACGGTTCTGGCAGCCTCCTCTAACACTCGTTGTTCTTCTACAGAGGTGGAACAACACGCACGCATGGAAACAATGTTGTTATTACAGTCGGAAACTGAAAACGATGGGATATTCTTTGAGAGCGGATACACACACACACACACACACACACACACACACACATACTAAACCCTGAGAGAGCGTCCGCGCACGGCCCGTCCAGTGTTTGTTGAACACCATCTGTTTCTTCCTGTCCTGCTGCTTGGTGTGCGCCATCTCTGCAGATCTTTCCTGGTCCAAACACACCGATACACAGCTGCTGACCTGTAAGAAAACACAGCAACAAGGAAGGTCAGCAGGCTAAAGTCTAGACAGAAGTCGCACAGGTTGCTGAGGGACTGAAAGATTTTGACATCGGGAAAAACGAGGCAGACCCTTTATTTTTTCAGTTTGTCAGTCAAAACCAATATAAACATTTGTTTGTATTGTAGATATAAATACAAGTTATCTCTCTTTTTGCATGCAGAAGAGATGCTGCAGACAATAGGCTTTTATTCCCTTTGGGATAACTGGTTTGAAATGATTAAAGTCAGCTTAGTACAGAGTTTAGTGATATTTCTTTTACAATAAAGCATGTTTGCCCTGTTGAACCAGTTATGGCTGAAGTACAAGCTTGGGTGTAATAATTGAGGCTTTTGTTACATCAGAACACTCCCTTTGGCTAACTAGATGAGGAAAATACCGTGAACAAGAACGTGATAAACCAATTAAGCATGGCGTTATCAGGTAACTTTCAAAAACCTTGGAAAGACGACAGGAAAGTTGGTTATCTTTTAACGCTGCGCCTTTTGAAAGTGTGCGACTTTACCCTTTTTGGCCGCTTTCGCGTTCCGTCGCAGGCGTCTCGTCTAGCTCAAAGTCTGCCGAGAACAGTACAAAAGTGTTTTTTTTTCTGCACAAAATCAGATTTCTGATCCGTGGGAGGGTCACGTCAGAGGATTCGCTTTGGTGATTTTATGTATGTGTTCACGCCTGTGGCGTAATTTCGGATGGAATTTTAAAAGTGGTGTCGTTCTCCTGCTAGTGCAAGAGAGAAATCACGAAAGCAGTGCTGCTCAGTGTCCTTCAGTCCTCGAATGGCCCTTTTCCACGGGAATGATCAGCCGTGGTGTTTGCATTTCCCACCGTCCAGGTCGTCATGGCCGAGGTGTACTACGTTGGCGTGGACGTGGGCACCGCCAGCGTGCGCGCGGCCCTGGTGAGCAGCTCGGGGCTCCTGGAGAACGTTGCTCAGGAGCCCATCAGCATCTGGGAGCCGCACACCGACCACTATGTCCAGTCCTCCACCCAGATCTGGGACAAGTGTTGCACAGTTGTGAAGGTAAGGTGCACAATCAAACGGAAAACGGATCCATCTGGAGAAAGATTGATGCAAAATAAATGAACCTAGCTGATCAGTTCTCTGTCAGCCCTATTTATCTCCTACCAAAGGGTTCTAAGGTTATATAAGATGCTGTTGATTTACACAATGGAGGAAAACCAGTAAATAAATCCTGCAGAGCCACGAATGACTTTATATCTGCAAGTAAAATGTAACTAACTATAAGAGAGGTGCATTTAAACAGAGCCGGAACCTGACCTAAGGCCGTATTCCAAATACTGCAATCGCTGTAGGCGGACGACAGCTGAACTAGTCTATCGGTGTGTGTGTTTAACGTCTTCCAGAGGGTTACACAAGGTGTGGAGAAGAGTCGGGTTCGAGGTATCGGCTTTGACGCTACTTGTTCTCTAGTGGTGCTGGACCAGAGCTTCCAGCCTGTGCCTGTCACGCACAACGGTAAAAGAACGATTTCTGTCTACCTTAAACAGACAAAACCAAACACATTCTTACTGTTTATTAAGATGTCTAGGTCATAACAGTGTGCTGTAGTCTGTATTTTGAAACCTTGAAAGCTTCTAGACGTTGAGACGTGTTTTTAGTCTAAAGTAATAGGATCCTGTATTGATTTCCGAGGGTAAAACCCCCTCGTTTGTAGCGGGTCAATGCTCAGGGTCAGACCCGGAGCCGTAACCTCAGAGGAAAATTGGAAACTTAAAGCCCAAGCTTGATTTACTGTTTCAGTATAAAATTCTTCACAAGAAATCCGATCATTTGTGTTTCCTTGACCCCGATGCCAGCGGGTGACAGACACAAGAACGTGGTGATGTGGATGGACCACCGTGCCGAAGAGCAGGCCACTCGCATAACACGAAGCGGCCACGGGGTCCTGAGCAGGGTCGGAGGGATCATGTCACCAGAACTGCAACCCCCTAAACTGCTGTGGCTCAAAGAGGTGAGAGGTGAGCCGGGTCGCGGCAGCTCCGCTCTGACCTTGTTCTTCACAACAAGCCAGACAGGCTTGTCGGGATTTCCTGGTACCTTTATGACACGTGTGGACATCCTCACCTCACCTCTCCTTTCTGTTTTTCGTTTTTATTAGAACCTAAAAGAGAGCTGCTGGGACAAAGCTGCTCACTTTTTTGACCTTCCAGACTTCCTGTCTTGGAAAGCAACCGGCTCTCTGACACGGTGAGCTTTGTTTTCTTTGTCCTTGGACCAAATATAGGCTTTAAAGAAAGAGCCGTTGTCGGCCAGTTAACTGAAATGATTTACGGACTCGGTACAAAAGGACATTTTGTTTGTCTGACATTTTTCTGTACTTTACCACATCGGTACCTAAGGTCTTTATGTACCCTGGTGTGTAAGTGGACATATTGTCCCCCAGATGGATGGGATTCCACCTTTTGGATCAGCATTGGACTCGAGGATCTAGTTGAAAACAACTTTTCCAAAATAGGTAATGGACATTTCAGGCTGGTGCAAATCTTCAACGGTGATAGACTTCGCCTCTCGAGCTCCTCGCCTTTACCTGAAACTGCATTTTCTGCAATCCAGGGAGTGCGACGTGTCCTCCGGGGAGCCCCCTGGGGGATGGCCTCACCCAGGAGGCCGCGGCAGACCTGGGTTTGCAGCCAGGAACTGCAGTGGGTGCTTCGCTCATCGACGCTCACGCCGGAGGCCTCGGTATGACCTCAGACACCCGTCTGCATTAGTCAAATTTAAACTTTCTCAATAAATCATAAACGCTCACACAGCTACGAGGAGCGTTCCTATTTCAGTTTTCCGTGAAATGCGCGGCACGCTGTAGCCATGAGTGCTGCGGTTGCCCGGAGGCAGCGGCAGAGCTCTCGTCTGATTCCCAAATCCTGACCATCTGGTTTTGTTCTCTCGGATAAACTGCTCATGAACTCTGCTCTCTGACCCCAGCTCCAACCTCCGGTGGGCCCTCGCCGTTGAACCTATCAGAGGTTAAACCTCGCTGCCGTTTTGGTTGTCATGCACGTCTGGGTGACGGGACACCCCCACCCTGCGCTCACCCTGAAATGTTCATTTTTAACTGATTCCAGCTTTAAAAACACGATTCCCGATTGTTTTAACTGTCACTGCTGGGCCGGGGAACCTTTTATCTCCTGCAAAATCGGAATGAATATGATTATTATCTGCATTTTTTTTCTCTTTGCAGGAGTTCTGGGTGCAGCTGTGAAAGGGTTTGCTCTGCCCTGTGAGGACCAGCCCATCAGTGCACGCATGGCAGTGATCTGTGGGACATCTACCTGCCACATGGCAGTGAGTGGACTACATTTGCTCCTGTATATTTCCTTCAAGATGCTAAAAAATGCAGAATTCCATCTCTTTCTTGAACTTTTCATCCTGGGCTGACGTGACGTGTTTCCCTCTTTGCTTCAGATTAGCGAGCAGCCGCTCTTTGTGCCGGGAGTGTGGGGTCCCTGTCTGTCTGCCATGGTACCCGGCATGTGGCTCAACGAGGGAGGCCAGAGCGCGACAGGAAGGCTGGTGCGTGCTCCAAAAACACGCTTCACGTCGTTTGTTCGTGCAACACTACGCGAGAAGACAAAGGAAACCAGCTCGGACGTCAGTGATTTAAATCAAACTGTTGGAAATCTTTACTGATCATCGTCTAATTGGTGGAAACCTACATACTTGCTGAGGACTGGAGAGTCAAATGAAAAGAACAAAATTAGGTCACAGGCTGATCCTCCAGCCCTGGGTGGTCTTCTGGGGGATCTCTGCAGTGCTTTACCTGTTCCTTCCTCCTCCCTGGCATTTTGAATGAACCTATCTCTTTCCTCTCTATTTACTCCCTCTTTCTTGTGTTTCTGCCTCTCCTCTGTCAGATAGATCACATGGTGCAGAGCCACCCCGCCTATGCCCAGCTCCAGGAACAGGCCCGGCAGAGGCCAGTGGACTCATCCATTCTTTCTGAACAGTTTTTAGCACACACTGTGTCCCTGTTCGCCTGTGCAATGATCATGTTCATGAAGAGTTTCTGCACTTCTAAGGTTTACCAGTAGTTTTGTGAACGTTTAAGCGCATGCAGCAGCACATTAACTTTAAAACTAGTGTTTAGGCTGCTTTGAATTCCTTCCTGAGTTTAAAATGACCCCTATTTTCTATATTATATCCAGATTTCCCTTCACTGGTGACAACACCTACAGCTACCTGAACAACCACCTGAGCTCCATGGCCGGCTCCCTCTCTGCCCTGGACCTGCTGGGCTCAGGTCTGCACGTGTGGCCCGACTTCCACGGCAACAGGTCGCCCCTGGCTGACCCCACGCTGAAAGGCATGGTGAGGGAGGAGGAGTCAAAGTTTCTCTCCCGATCTTCTCTCTTCTCTCGGTAAATTTTGCCTGTGTGGTCTACACCTTCTGGTTCCAGGTGATCGGATTATCGCTGTCTCAGAGTTTGGATGATTTGGCTCTGCTCTACCTGGCCACCGTACAAGCTCTGGCTGTGAGTCACCGTTTCTGTGTAAACGACCTTGCGCGACCTCAGACAGCGAGCCTGCACGTGCAGTTGCTACGTTTGCCACCTTGCCACTCGTTTCATCTCCTTTCTTCCCATCTGGATCCAGCTGGGTACGCTCCATATTTTAGAGGCAATGAAAAAAGCAGGACACGACATCAGAACTCTCTTTTTCTGTGGCGGCTTGAGCAAAAATCCTCTGTTTGTCCAGATCCACGCCAACGCTACAGGTACGAAATAACCCAAACCATCACGTCATTTATCAAACCTGCAGAATAGACTCCAGCTCGTTCATTCAGGGTTTTAAATTCATTTGGGGTTGTTTCTGCCAAACTTCACCGTTTGGGCTGACAGGGCTGCCTGTGGTGCTGCCCGACCAGACGGAGGCCGTGTTGCTGGGAGCAGCAGTCCTGGGTGCGCGTGCGTCCCAGGACTACAGCAGCATCCAGGTGAAGTGACGGGCACAGACGCCCCCGCCGCTGGTCACATGGTTTCCTCTCACCCCCGACTGCTTCAGCTTTTTACACCATTATCTTTTTCTTTTTACATTAGTCTTTTACAGCTTTTATAATCCGTAACCATAGTGATGTCACCCACAACGGTCTCGCCCTGTGACATCACCCATGAGATCATCTGCCTGCCCACCGGGTCCTTCTTACACCATTAGATTACACCGCTCAGAGCCCGGCAGCCCTGCTGTTCTGTTTTTTATCCCTTCAACACTTCTCCTTTAATGGATTTTTTAAAAACTGTGTATCCACCAAAAATGACAGCTTTGGTGGAAAGGAGGAGTATTAGAGATGAGCCCTCTCCAGGACCGGTTTCGGCGACCACGGGCCCCAACCGTGCTGCCGATTCCTGGCCGGGCTTCCATTTGTGGTGTCTGCAGCCCACAGAGTTTGCTTACATCGTGCACTTCTGGCGTTGGCTCCTGAAACCCACAGCTTGGCCCCGTGGACGCAGCCTCGCCACTCAAACAGAAAACAGCTAATGCGCTCATGCCATTCTCTGACCACCAAAGTAATTTACTACTTGCAGGCTAAGAAAACTCAATAAAGACTATTAATTATAAAGTCAGCTCTTAAAGGATTTCAAGCTGCCTAACAGTTAAAACAGCAGAACAACAATTAGCCAAACACAGCACGGATGGTTTGTCCACGAGGAGTGTTCAAATTAAGAAAAAAAATTGAATTTTATCCTTATCTTGGCGCTGGAGCTTGAAGCCCAAGTACATGGCAAGCCCTTAAGCCAGACGTACTAAAAATAAGACGTTATTGTTTGGCCGGGGCTGCACCTGTCAGGACATTTTCAGCCGTAACAGCAGGCAGTTGTTGCGTCTGATCCTCTGAGCTGGATTTGCACGCTTCTGAAAGCAGAGGGGCCCCGCGCCGCGCCAGTCAGAAACACAGTTGTCCCCCAAAGAAACCGCTGCGCTCCCCTCGCGTTGACGCCAAAACTGGGTCACGGCTGGCCTCAGACTGATGCGCATAACACGGTTGATGGAGCGATCCTTCTCTCTTCGCTTCAGGAGGCCATGGAAGCCATGGCGAAGGTGGGAAGGGTCGTCCGTCCTGATGGTCGAGTCCAGAGGTGAGCCAAGCACTGACATCTGTCCAGTAAAATACCCTAGGGATAACTCCTCATTATCTTCTTATTATAAACGTGTGTGTAGCAGAGCTCTGACTGTTTAGAATTTGGGGCGTGACCTGGTCTCCCTCATTCCTGCGCTACTAAAATGGAAATCTCGCTTTGCTTCACATTAGTTTGTTTTTGTTTTACGCTTTTTCCAGCTTCTATCAGAGGAAATACCAGGTCTTCTTGCGGCTGTTCGCCCACCAGAGGGAGTACCAGGACCTCATGAACCCAGTGTGACGTCACCAGGGTGGGACCGATGAGGAGAACCAGGAAGCCTGAATCTTCGTTCAGAGGTCGTCTTATGTCCAAACACTTGATTATTTCCTGACATCATTTCAGAGAAATGACAGGTTATCTTCTGGACAGGCTGTTGCTGAAACTAACAACTAAGAGGAACGTGCACGATGGTCGATGGAGATGCTCCACCATCAAGGCCTGAAACCTGAAACCTTCCGAATAAACAGCTAAAAAGCTGAACCTGGATGCTCCGTCGTTTCAGCAGTCTGCTCATTCTCGTCCAAGCCTCCGCCACCCTCACGCCCAGGAATCCGTTGTTACATATTCCCCGGATCAAATTCGGTAAGCCCTCCATTGATGCTGCCGACCCGTGGAGGAAGAGGGGAACGCCAAATCCTCCACAGCTGAGTTAACATCCATCCTCAGACCCAGCCGTGCTTACAGAAGTCATGACCAGTTCTTTTATTGTTGAAAGCCTCACATTTACGTTCCAAAACATTTTTCTGGGACAAATTCACAGTTTTCCCTTCGAAAAACACATTTTTTGTAGAAAGTAGGTCAGAGAATTAGGCGTTCGGAGCTGTTGAATATTTAATCTTGCTGACTTGTTTGTCTTCCTGGGGTGAAACCAAAAGGTCTGGCTCGCCGTTCGTTGTCACGGTGATCAGGGCTGGGGTGTGTAGCGCAGGTACTTCTTACCTGAGGGCAGCTCTTTGCTGTAGATGCCTTCAGGGAACATGGCGGCAGCTTCCTCCTCAGACATGCTGGGAGGAACCATCACACACTCTCCAGGCTGGGAGCAGACAGGCGCCGGGGAAACGGAGTCAGGTGGTTGCCGGGGAAACCCGAAGCCCGTCGGAGGAGGCGGGACGTACCTTCCAGTCGGCTGGGGTGGCCACTCGTTTGGCGGCTGTGAGCTGGAGAGAGTCCACCACTCGTAGGATCTCGTCAAAGTTGCGCCCGGTGGTGGCGGGATAGAGCAGCGACAGCTTCAGCCTCTTGTCGGGACCGATGATGAACACCTAAACGCAGAGCAGAGGTGGAGGGATTGGATTCCGTGCACCTTTGGATGGACCGGTATCCCTAAAAAAGACCACAGGGGCTTGATGTGGACACTTGCACAGCGGGCTGTGAGCGGCATCCCGTCCTTGTCCTTCTCCTCCGGGTCCAGCATGCCCAGGGCCACTGCCAGCTCCCGGTTAGCGTCCGCTATGATGGGGAAGGGCAGCTCGCCGCTCTCGCCGTCCTCTCCGTTGTACGCCAGGATGTCCTGGTGAGCAGAGAGACGCGCACACATGCACATATGTCCAGCTGTCACAGCCCGATGGGTTTCCCTCCAGACCTTGGTCCAGCCCTGGTGGTCCTCCAGGCTGTTGACGGACAGGGCGACCATTTTGACCCGCCGTTTGCTGAACTCGCCGCTCAGCCGTGCAGCTCGGCCCAGCTCTGTGGTGCAGACAGGGGTGTAGTCTCCGGGGTGGGAGAACAGGATCGCCCACCTGGAAGAAAGAGAAGGAGGCTGCGGTTGACCTCTTGCTGCTGTGGAGCAGACGCGCTGCTTTTCACACCTCGTGGAGGGGGACTTCCGGGTGTTTGGTAAAAATAGCTTCGCTCTAAACACTATAATAAATGCCTGATTATCTTAAATAGGATCATGAGTCCCTAAAAGCTACCCAAATTCCCAATTTTCACGGATATCGCAGCAGGTAAAATAATAAATAAAGTAATAGCGCGCTGGCAGAGCAGGATGCCGCTTAGACTGGTGTTAGTTGCCAAAGCAGAAGTGGGAAATCACGCACAGCTTCTATCACGGAACTTAAGTCATTCGTTGAACCAGCGATTGCAAACATTTATTCCCAAGGACACAACTTACGAATCGCCCAGGAATTGGTGAAAGCTGATGGTGCCAGTCGTGGTTTCAGCCCTGAAGTCAGGGAAGACTTCTCCGAGCAGCAGCCCTGGCATCTTCCCTCGGCTCTCTGCGCTTCAGCAGCAGCTTTGGGGGCAGAGGGGGACCCGAAGCCTCGTCTCAACCAGCTCGTCCCCGCAGACGTCCGCACCCGCCGAGGACTGCGCGCGTTTTACGCGTGCGTGCTGCATTGATTGGCAAGCTTCTAAAACACAATAGAATGACCGGTTTGTTGCTGTGTGTGTGTGTGTGTGTGTGTGTGTGTGTGTGTGTGTGTGTGTGTGTGTGTGTGTGTGTGTGTGTTTGACATGTTGTTGCTCATCAATAATTACTCTACTATTTTAAGATGCTGCCACCACGTGATCCGCGGGGTCCAGTCCTGAACCGGTGACCTCGTCGCTCCAGTTTGCAGGATGAGAAGCAAACGGCCACAGCAGGATTCAAGAGTGTGAGAGTGAGGAGGAAGACCGGGTGGATTAAAAAAAGGCGCGTTTGAACACTTCCACGGGGAGAAATGTCCTCACCGACGTCGCGGAGGAGCAGTTGCCGCGGGAGCGCGTGTGGCAGCCGGGCATCGTCGTCGGACTGCAGCGCTCGTCGCCGGAGCTCCGGCTGCTCCTATTTTTCCACCGGAGCCCAAACGGAGGACTTTTCCGTCAGCCTGAGTCAGCCCCTGTTCATCATAACGCTCCGGTTCCTGTTGGCCATCGACCTGTGGCTGTCCAAGCGGCTCGGGGTGTGCGCCTGCGAGGACTCGCCCTGGGGCGGCATCCGGCCCCTGGTGCGCCTGGTGGAGTTCTCCGGCCACGTCCTCCCGTGGCTCATCGGCACCGTGTACACGCTGCTGCGTGGGGAGAGCGCAGAGGAGCAGGAGGTGATGCTGAACCTGACTCTGGGTGAGTTTTTGGTCCCAAAAGATGGTTGATATGATCGGATGTGCAGGTCAAGAAAGACGATTCCCAAAGCTTTTACGCATTTGGCACAGCGACCTGGAAACGTTCTCCTAAACTCTTTTAACTAATATGGAATATGTTGTATGGAATAATCACAACTTAAAGGCTCTAAAACCTCCAAAACGGAGTTTTGTCAGTGTTCTAGAAATAGGACATGCTCAGGCCGGGGGGGTCAGACCTGGGCCGCGCCAGGGCTGATGTCTGTCTGCGCGCCGCAGGAGCGATGGAAAGTTTTCCTTTCTGACCATTGACACCCGCGGACACGCAGCGTGGCCGTGGCTTTTTTTGCACGTGCAGATTCGGTCCGATGACAGACGGTAGAACCGGATTGTTCCGGCCCGGAATAGCAGAGCTATTTCTGTCCAATATCGTTGGGGAAACGCTGAGGACGCATTCTAATAAGGTTTTCCAGGAATTTTAGAAGAATGAATTTCCTTTTTATGGCAGTTCTGCCGTCTTGGTTTTTTTCCAAAACGTGATATATTGACACAGTAATAAATATCAAATAGGAAGTAAACATTTGACTTCATTGCTTAATTTGAAACTGTTGAATAAAGCCAGTCAAGATCTAACACTTTTTTAAAATACATTTTTTCCTCAAATTGACTTGTTTCTAGACACGATGAACAATATTTTACGGAATGATTGAAATGATGGTTTCTTCCTGCTCCTGGTATCACGAACACCATCTCCGTCTTTCCCACAGCTTTGCTGCTGGACCTGCTCTTGGTCAGGGTGGTGAAGGCAGCGGTGAGACGCCGCAGACCTGCTCAGAACCGCTCCGACATCTTCTCCACCTTCTTCGTGGAGCGTTACTCCTTCCCCTCGGGCCACGCCACACGGGCGGCACTGTGCGCCCGCTTCCTCCTGGCCCAGCTGGTGGACACGGCCTCCATGAGGGTCCTGGTGGTCGGTTGGGCCACCCTGGTGAGCGTTTCCCGGCTGCTCCTCGCCAGGCAGTATGTGACTGACGTGGGCTTCGGTTTGGTCATGGGTTACTGCCAGTACAGTCTTGTGGAAAGGTTGTGGGTGACCTGGGACTGCCTGCAGGACCTGCTGCTCCTGCGACTGAGCGAGAGGCTCAACAGGGCGTACAGCGGACTCTGGATGGCCGATTTTAAACACTGACCCTGTTGGAACTATGTGAGTGGGGAAGATTTATTGAGTGTGTGTGCAATTTTGAAATTCCCTGCTGCTTTGAGAGGTGAAGTTCTTTACATTTGTTCTTTATCTTCATTAGTTTCATATTAATTGTGTTTTCTTTTTTTTTATTGAAGGAAACGTTAAAATGGCTCAGACGCTCAAATGCAGCATATTAACATTAGCAACATATGAATGTCATCTTACAAACCAATACTGGTTTTAACTTTAAAATAAACAAGTTTAAGCAAAAATTCCGTCGGTTATCTGTGCATCATGGTGGCTGGCGATGGGACACTTGCAGAACGATGCTGCAAATAGTCAGCTGGTAAAAAACCAACCTTTTCACAGAAGCATGCAGAGTCCACTGCGACTTTCTGGTGACCCGTGTTTAATGTATTTGTGTGACACTGGTGGGGGCAGTTGGATCCCACTCGCCCAAGTTTCCATCAGCTGCTGCTGCCGAGTCCTCCTGACAGTCATTATAATACTTCCCCTCTACTGTTACCATGTCGCTCAGCTATGCTGCTGACCACCGTTAGCAGTGCGCCATCTAAGATAATCCATGCACTGAAGACCTAGATGTATTTTTACCCTTAAAGCGATAAACCAAAGATTAGAAGTGCCTCTTTAATTTGAGCCACTGAAGCCGTACGCTGGCGTTGTGGGGTTTCCCAGATTCTCCGTCTCACTGTCACCCACAGTCAATCACATAGGGGTGAATATTTTTTTTTTCTCTAAAAATAATCTCGTGATGTTTTGGCGACCTGTGGAGTGTTCTCAAACTCTCACTTGATATTTTCTTTTCTGGTTTAGAAGCATCAGTGACTGGATGGACGTAAGACGAAGTTGCCGCTAGGGGGCGCTGCAAAACAAGCGAAAGGGACGCTAGACCTGGTTTTTGGGGTTGGCTGCAAAGTGCTAAACTGATGGAACCTGTAAGAGGTTACGAAAAGTACAGCTTATTTACTGTGGAACTCCTCAAAGGAGTTCCTGGGACCTTTTCCCAGTGTTTGTGTACTGATTCCATACATTTCCTGTTGACTGATGCTCAGAGTGGAAACTGGAGGTTACGCATCAAAACTATAGGAGATGTGTGGTTGTTATTACTGAGACACACAGTAACCGGAAAATGTGTTTAAAATGTTTTATTAAGAGTTTAAATAAATGAAAGGTATTGACCGTTCATGTCACCGAGACCATCGGGGTTCCATCTGGAACCTGGTTTACAACTATACATCTTTTCTGTGAGCATAATGCATCTTATTTACAGCAGTGATCTGAAAAGAAAAAAAAAACAAAACTTTATTGATACAGAAGAGACAACATCAGTGAATCACAATGCATATTTTATATATATATATATATATTCTCAGTCAGTTTGCATCAGCTGAGTCTCAGACTAGAAGCGTTTAGCTGCTTCTGTGGTTGGCTCGGCCCAGTTTAACGTCATAGGTGACCATGTGGAAGTTGTCCCATGCGTACAGCTTCCTCTCGGCGTGGTTGTAGTCCACCATGCTGTTGTAACGGTACTTGTTCTTGAAGGTCACGGAAATGGCCCGCCCCACCCTGGTGGCTGTGTCAAACATGTAGTTAATGGTGGTGTTGGGTGCGGTGTAGCTGGCGACCGTGTACAGGCGGCCACATATCATGAAAGCGTTGGCCACGGTGTTCTTCCTGATCTTGGTGTCCCAGGTCTTCTTCACCTCCAGGTTGTCGGGGTCGAGCTGGGAAATCACGATGGCGCCCCGAGCTTTGCCGGTGCTGTAAATTACCCACAGGCCCTGTTCGTCCACCGCCAGGTCGATGTCGGTGTAGCCGCCCCAGGAGTAAGGGTGCTGGCCGTGGAAGCCAGCGTGGGGCAGGTCGAGACGGGCCGCCACGCTCTCGGAGGCCAGGTCGTAACGTATCAGGGTGCGGCTGCGTTTGCGCTGGTAGTAGAGAGAGCCGCGGTAAACGGTGGCCCCCGTGCTCTCCAAGGGCTCGGGCAGGACCAGGACCTTCATGGGGAAGCCCTGGGAGAACTGATCTATGTCTTCATAAGCAAACAGCTGAAGGACTTCCTTCCCCACAGCATCGATACGCCACACGGTCTGGTTGGTGTACGGAGAGGCCGGAGGCTCCGGATCCTTCAACCACACTCCGTACTTGCCGGTGATGCTGTCAGCCTTCCTGTGCATCACAGGATCCCCCACTGACAGCAGTTCCCCACACCCTGGGACGAGAACATTGATTCAAACCAATGTCTTTGCACTCCCGTCAGCTACACCAGCTTTAAAACCCAAACTTTACCGGTCGAGGTCCAATTTCCATCGGGAATGAGTTGGGATGCTGGAACCTCGGTCAATTCAGCCTTCATTTCCTGGTAAGTGCCATTTCCAGAGTCATATTCCGGATCTGGGGAGATCCAAACCAAGGACACAGCATTCGTAAAAACAAAGGCTACAGATGATTTTTCAGCAGGAGGATAGTTTCAGCTAAGCTCTGCTCATTTATCACATCCATCAAATGAAGTGCTGTATTTATTTCGCAGGGAGCACAGCAGGTTCTCTCTATAACTCTGCCTTTTTTCTGCTCCTAAAAAGGATCACACGCATATAAACGGACACGCATGAGCTGCAAAGCCATAAAAGAAGATTCTGAGTTGTAAATTCCGACCCGCTGATTCAAGCCCGGAGGGCTACCTGAAACCTGGCCCGCTCTCCTGCAGGGACACTTCTTCAGGTAGGACAACAACAAACGTATAACTTTGTGTTCTTGTCCGGCCTCCTAAGATGTTGTGAGTCAGTGATGCCCGTACCTCTGGCTGGCCGCTCTCTGTGCTGACTGCCTCCGGAGGCGTGCGTCTGGGGACAGGGCTTCTGCTTGAGGCTCTCTGCTTCCCTCACCTGCTCATCCAGCCTCCTCTGCAGCTCCAGCACTTGTTTGCTCAGACTCTCCTTCTCCTGCTCCAGCTGGTCCCTCTCCAGGGTGACCTGGGTGTACGCCTCCTGCAGGACCTCCTCCCCCGTGGCCTCCACCCCAGCCCCGGCGCTGCCGTCCACTCCCGCTATCAGCCGGCTGACCAGAGCTTCCAGGAGAGCCAGCCTGGAGACGACTCCATCCAGCTCGGCTTTGGCGCTGCCTGCAGAGCAGCTGGCCTCCACCGGGCTGCTCACGCTGAAGGTGTACTGGCACTGCCCAGCCGGGTCACCGGAGCGATGGGGAGAGCTTCTCTGCTGAGCCTCGCTCAGAGACCAACAGGAAACACACAGGATCAGCGCCTGGATCCACATCTCTGCAGCCGGAGTCAGGTTTGCCACCCAAACGCAACTATTTCTTTTTGAAGATGGTGTCTCCGCTGCAGCTGGTTGGCGATCTGTGGTCAGCGGAGGTCACCGTCTGCATCCCAGCAATGCCGAGAGTAGGATATTTATACAGTTGACTGCTGCGGGAGTGGGAGGGGACGAGGAGGGGAAACGCCAGGGGCCGTGCCGTGTGAGGAAAGGGCCACATGTTTTTGTGAAGTGGGCTGAAAGTGACAAATCACACGTGCAACATCAGTGGAAAATCTGCACAATTTGATGTTTGTTTTTTTCCTGCAAATTCTTTCATTTCATCGCAGCGGTCGGTACGTGTCCACGGGTTGTTTTGACTGGATCGCCCGCCTTTATGGGTCTACCTGCAGCGCTGTTTACTTCCTCCGTAACCGATGGTTTCACAATTAAACCTCCATGTGATTAACCGTAAACTGCCGGGTATGGGATGCAATTTGGGTTTGGAATCTGGATGCCGGCATTAGGCAGGTCGAGCAATAAGACATCCTGGTTCCCCTCTGAGGATCCGAGGGCCACTGCAGGACAGGATGTCTGGCTCAGGAGCCGACTGTAACGACAGGAAAACAGCCTGAAAAACAACACCGACGGCTGCAATATTCACTTTATATACGCTTTCCGGTTGGATGTGCGCGTGTGATGGACCCATCCATAAATTCCTTCATGCACTGGGCGTCAGTGCCGTGACTCAACATGACTAATGACTTGAAAAGATGTATTTGTATGACTCCAGGAATCGTGACTAATGGAGGGGTGCACACTCACACAGTGACTGGCTCGCTGCCACCGTCAAAATGTCCAGGTTCGCTCCGTCACAAGGTCTGGCTGGCTTTCATTTAGTGATGAGATGATATAGATTTGTTTATTCTACGCCTAACAGGTCCTTTTTGGAAATTTACACTCAGAATCCTTTATTTTTGAGACATTTTACAGGATAAAATGATCTGGATCTAATAAATCTTTTAAAAAGCCACCAGGATTCAGTCAGAACAATGGTTTCTGGACTGAAAATCCAAATGTCTGGCCCCTACTAACAACCTTTCTGTGATTCATGGCGATGTCCATTTAAAACTTTCATCCTGAAAGTGTTTTATTTGCGTTTGGCCGGGCTTTCCGCCGTCCGTAAATCTGTTTTAGTGTTGAAATCGTCCCACAGACTCACCTGTGATCCAGCTGGGTCCACGTGAGGAGGCCTGGTGCATCACGTGGAGACAGCCAACACAGACGCTGCTTCCGCGGGTGAAAAAAGGCTTTACAACCTGTTACCACCTCCACTAACGAGGACTAACAGACCAGTTTACCCAGTACAGCAGCTTTCGGCGCACATCTGTGTTTACTCCCACAGGATGGAGCTGCTGCCCAGTTAGCGTGAACGTTTTATAGCTCGTGGAAAGAATTCCACAATATTTTTTTAACCACTGATGTGTGTTCTTATGTAACGTCAGGACGAGAAGAGAGAACCCGAAGAGAGAAAACGACCTCCTCCAGTTTACTGCAACGGCCGTCCTGAGAGTTGAGGATGATGGTTTGCTACTTCATTTCCATCCATCCATCCATCCATCCATCCATCCATTATCCTACCCGCTTTATTTCTTTCAGTGAAAATACTGAAAATGTTTCTTTTTTTAAATCAAATTGGAGTTTCAAAGTTTTGATGCAGACGGGTAGAAATAGGACAGACAACTGGAATTGAACAGATAACTATGTTGACCTTCCAATAATTACTATTTAAACATCTTAAGAGTATTAAATACTGACATGGTAAACATCTCCCAGGGCTTGTGGCCCCTTTCCAATGAGATCACCATAGATGTGAGGTATGCAACCACGTAACTTAGTAATTATTGAGAAGGAGTTGACCAGCAAAAATCAGTTATATAAAAACAAGGGACCAAACCTTGATGTCATAGTTATTACAGTCACTTTGGCAGTTTTTTCAAAGTAAAAGCCGTCAGAGTTGAGGGGTTGTTGGCTCTCTTGAATTTCCATCATTTAATATACAACAGGGACTTTTGAAGGTTGCTTTTCTTTCACTGTGAATACCGTGACCTTACGCAACAGGAAATAAGGAGGCCTGTTGGGGACATCAGAGGCCCAGATAAAACCGGTGGAGGAGAGGAGCAGCGTGTTCTCCTGAACCAAGACAGGCACGTGTCTCTCTCCTCTGCTTCCACAGGCTGATCGCTGATTTCAGGGGTTTTATGGAGCAAGAAGTTTGGCTGGGAGAACAGGCCGCCTCATTAGACAATGAAAACACGACTTCCTGGAGACGGCTGGATGGCGTAGTTTGTGCGAACCCGTTGAAATCCCGTCTTTGGCCCGGCAGACGCACATTTCCAGGTGTTAAATGTTGCGTAACCTGCTTTTACGTTGGTGCCATCTAGCTTGTTGATGGGCAAAATCGTACGGAGGTGGAACATTACCACATACGAGTTGAGTAATGAGCCTCGCAAACTCCTGGAGGGCGATTCTGACGGCGTCTTTCAGAGTTTGGGTGTTAATCATGAATTTCTGGACAGATTAGTGGTCAGGAGTTGAAAACATACCTGAAAATGAACGTCGCAGACACAAATACAATAATATTTAGGCTCAAAAGTACCTTTTTGGCTATTAAAATAGTCTAAAATCAAAATGTGTATTATCTGACTGTAATGAAAGCACATAGTTCAGCGGTGGCCTCCATGTGCTGGGTGCTGTTGTAACCTTTCGTGTCTCCATCCAAATGGAAGACATGCACCTTCTGTGAGTGACAGGATGAAGATGTTTGCGTGTGATTTATAGCGAGCCGCTGACGGCCAAGCACGATAATGAGATACTGCTCAGCAAATGGGCTCTGAGTCAGGTGTTTCTGAGAAAGGCATTAAAAGTGGCCCTCCAGGGGATAATCACACGGGGGCTCATCCCCGCGGCGGCGCAGTGGGTGTTGTCTGCTCTTTGACAGGGTCTCATTACCGATGCAGACACGGCACCACGGCCCACAAATGCGAAGCCGCGGACGCCGCGCGGCCCCGCTGTTGTTTACTTACTTTCTGAGGCCTCTCGAGAATGTTTCACGGTAAAACATCAGCGAGGGCTGACACGGAACAAGCGATGCAGAGTGGTTGGCTGGGCTTTCTTCCTCAGCACAAAGACGGTTCCTATAGATGGATGCGACATCAGGCTACCTGGAAAAACAGACCTGATGGGAATAACAGGCAAATCAATCTGATTTGTCCACAGGAATTTCCTCCAACACCAATAATCCAAGAAAACGTTGAGAGACACAGGACTGCAAATGACACGGGCGGTCCAAGATGGCGGCTTCCCTAGTCCCGCTGCATCAGATGATCTTCCATCAAACGTTGGGATGAAAGTAAGTTATCTTCTTGAGCGGGGATGGGAATCATCCACAGCTCGCATTTCCATCTTTTGTGACATGACCTCATCTAAACACAGTGTAAAACTCAAGGAATTCCTGTCTTCATAATTCCAGTAATACCTCTCGGGGTGTAAGTATGGGTTTCCACAGATTCCACCGCTTCTAATATGCACATTTACCAGAAAAAATCCTTCTTTTCTACAGCATTTTTGTGTGCATGCTGGTGTGTGTTATATGTCTGCCCCGTTTAGGGGGCATTATGGAATGGAGGGATTCTTATCGACACTTTAACAGGGGGCCCTGGCTCCTTAAGACAAGTGAGCCAAATAAAAGATTGAAACGAAGGAGAAAACGTGAGTCTGCTCCGGGGCAGTAACGCACGACTGTGTGGCCAAGGACTGAACCTGTTTTCCTCTGGAAGCAATAACAGGTTTATTCCTCTGCAGTTCTCCTAGGAGGTCTGCTCGTCTCATTTTAGTACCAACTGAGCGACAGTCAACTGAATTCTTTCCACACGTGTGTTTAAATTTAATGCCAGATCCATTTTTATCGTCCGGCGAAGGTTTCGCTTTGTGGGATGGAAAATAATAGGGCCGCTTCTGACAGCACGTTGCATTCTGGCACCTCTGGACAGGAGGGCCAGAGGTCACTCAGCTGGCATCGGCAGCACCGATCGTGGGTAACGTAGTCCACAGAACAATGGCTGATGTCCTCACTTTGACCCCAAAACATTTATTTTCCATCTGCATTCCAGTGGAATAATAATCTAAGGAATATTTTGTATAGTTATGACAACAATAAGTTCTATTTTCTATGTATTATTAGACTTTACAGATGAATTTGGTTAATAGGATTTCTGCTCTTACACAGACCGAACAACCCTACGAAGTGGAAACTCATCGGTGGTCCTCGTCCTGGAAGCTGAGATGTTTTCTCCTCAGATGTGCAGGGTGAGTTAATCTTTTCCTCTTTAAACCACCTTTACAGCTCAGACCCAAAAGGTCATTTAAGGAATTCTTTGGGGACCCTGATGAACCCTGAGAGCCAGCACCAGGGGCTTCACGAGGTGGCCCCTGAGGCCCGCGAATGCCCATCACCAGCATACTAAAAACCAGGACCCTGGATACCTCAGGAAAGAAGATCCGTGGGCCATGGCAGAGATGTCACCGGACACCCCGGCTCAGGCACCTTCCTCCATCAGATGGCTCCTGATGGGGTCACGGGGGGCCCGGAGCCTCTCCCAGCAGTCACTGAGACATGCCAGGTAATCTGTGGATACTTCACAGAAAGAAAATCAACACATGTTCACAGTATTTTTAGTTGAGCTGCGTCTTCTTGAGGTTAGGGCCACTAACAAACCAAGGCGCCTGGCTGGGACGTTACTGCCACCTAGCGGCGGCCCTTCCTCCTGCAACATACCTGCAGACAGGTCGGGCCTGGAGAAAGAGCAAAGTCTTTATTTCATGGACAGACGGAGGGAGAGATCGTTATATCCCCAATATCTGTGCCCCGAGGACATTCTATCTGCCCTCGTCTGTGGTTTTCCTACGCGAAGGTGCGTCTGCTGCAACACGCTTTTCCGCGGAAGCCGTCTATTAGTGAACCATGTCGTGTCAAACTGGGTCACGGTGCCTCAAACCGACCAGGACGCGGCTGACGGGAGCGCGTTCGGGCCCCACTGCGGCGGTCTGCGCCTCCTCCGTTCTGCAGCCGTGCCGCAGGACTCACGACGCCAGAGCCGGGACGTAAACAGGGGGCGGGCTCAGGTAGGCCGAACTTGTACCTGCGGAGCCAATAAAGCGCCGCCCTCCTCCGCCTCCGTCCGCAACCCGCGCGGCCATTGGCGGACGCCCGCGTCCGTACGGCGTCAGAGCGATGCGCAGCGCCGCAATTACGCCGCGGAGCGGAGGAGAGGGCGAAAAATGATTAATCTGTCAAAGGCGAATCTGTGTTGGGCATAAGGCCGCGCTGACACTCGCCTGCATAAAAACACAAAAGAGAGAGAGAGGGAGAAGCAGCCCGGAACGATGCACGCAGGCGGAGACGCGTGAATCCGGGACCGAGTGTAACCGTCCGGGCTCCGGCCGATCAGCACCGGACAGCGACCGCGACCGTCGGACTCTGACGCCGCCGAGGGATCCCTGACGCAGGGGTAGGCTGGGGGCCACGCCGCCACCCTGCACCGGCCTCTTTTTGCCTTTATTGTGTGTCGGCGTGTGTGCGCGCACGCAGCGGGCGAAGCCTTTCTTAGGCGCGCGCGGTGCGTGATTGGAGCGGTCGGGCGCAGAGGTTGGTTCTGTGGGGTTCACCCAACGTCCTTGAAGGTCCAGGCTTCGTGTTGGTTGTGTTGGATGTGCGTGTGTGTGTGTGTGTGTGCGTGTGAGGGGAGGGAGGGAGGAGGGAGAGGTTATGGTGATTGTGCTAAGCAACTGCGCAGTGGTCCGTCCCTGTCTGTTCACATCTCTCCTCCCGCCATCTCCCTCCTTCCGCTCCCACAGTCCTCCGACCCTCGCTTGGCTCCGGGCGATGCGCGGCTAGATGACTTCACTCCACCCACAAGCACCGCGTACACTGGACCTATATAGCAGCGCCACAGCCCTCCCTCCTTTTCTCTCTCTCTCTCTCTCTCTCTCTCTCTCTCTCTCTCTCTCTCTCTCACTCAGTCTCTCTCTCTCCACTCGCTGATCCCGAGTCCCTCTGACTAAAGGCACCATGGGAAACCGTGGCATGGAGGATCTAATCCCGCTGGTCAACAGGCTGCAGGATGCCTTCAGTTCCATCGGCCAGGCCTGCAACCTGGACCTGCCCCAGATCGCGGTGGTCGGAGGCCAGAGCGCAGGAAAAAGCTCCGTGCTGGAGAACTTTGTGGGCAGGTAAAAGTGACCACCGCAAATAGGATAATCCCTTCTCCCGTTGACCTTGGCGATGACGTAAGAGGCCTCTGGGGCCAATCTGTGCAGAGTTCAAACCACCTCAGCGGCTGTTGCTGCCCACGATGGGCAGTTTACGCTGCAGCAGGGCTGTGGGTCGGAGCGGGACCCCGGCCCGAGCCCGGCAGCGTCCGCAGCAGCCCAGAAACACCCGGAAGTTCTCCAGCTCAGTCGGGGGCCGCTAGCGTGGTGTTCTGGGCTGTGGAAAGCGAAAAGGCAAAGCCTCCTGGTGCAGGGGCGGCTCCTGCACGCCTGTCGATCGTCCTGCCTGTTTCAGTCGCGGCTAAAAGGAAATTGCTAATGAATTTACAGGAATGTCGGTGTCTTACGGCTGGGACACAAGAAATGCTGAAGGTCAGCCTGTCACCGACACCAGCAGCAGGCGGTGATGCTCATCGCTTCTCTGCAGGTTATCAGGGATCGCGTCACAAAGATTCAGAGGGAAAATATCCCATAAACTGAAAACGAGAGCAGGAAAGAGATGGCGGCCCTCAATTCTCATTCCTTTTTCGATTCCGATCCCTTTTTCTGATGAAATTCCCTCCAACGGTGCAAATATGACATCGAAACCCAGCGGGACACGATGGCAGGCTGTCTTCTCGTGTTCAGCCTGGTCGAGAAGAGAAAAAGTCCTCCTTTTCTTGCAGTCTTCACGTGCACGTGGAGCGGTAGCGCTCTACCTGTCCAGATCAGCTCTGAGTGGACAGGAAGCCCAACTATAGGACCTCATCCCACTTCAGGGAGTTCCACGGGTCAATATATGTTAATGCAGACCTCCCGACTGAGCTGGCCATGTGTGTGTGTGTGTGTGTGTGTGTGTGTGTGTGTGTGGGTGTCCACAAGCCCATAATGAATTAGTGTGCAATGAATTCCTTGGCCTGTGGCTGAAAGTGGTGATTTTGCGTGTGAGGGAAGCGTCGTCCCATCAGAGCGGCCGCAGCTTCAGGGGGTGTAGGGGGGGGCGGGGGGGGGGGGGGGGGGGGGATTGGGACTCACCCCCTCAAATAGTCCCTAAAAAACCCCTTTTTTTAATCCCATAACCCCCTTTAAACTTTTTCTCTTCTTTTTTTAAGGATTTCTCCCCGGGGTTTTTTTTTTTTTTTTTTTTTTAAAAAAAAAAAAAGGGGAAAATGGGGGGGGGGGATGACTGCCCCACCCTGGCACTTACGCCGTCCACAGCGTCCCTAAACATCACCCTGTTTGTGATGCACGTAGACGCGCTTGAACGTGTGTGCTCTGCCTGTTTTAAGGGACTTTCTGCCCCGGGGGTCTGGCATCGTCACCCGCAGGCCTCTGGTTCTGCAGCTTATCAACTCCACCGCAGGTGAATGCCCACACACACCATCCACCCCCCCCCACACACACACTTTAAAATGCTCCTTCTTTGTTAGCCGTCTCTAATCTTGCGCCGCTTTTGCTTCCGTTTTGCCCAGAATGGGCCGAGTTCCTCCACTGCAAAGGCAAGAAATTCACAGACTTCGATGAGGTTCGCCAGGAGATCGAGGCGGAGACGGACCGCGTCACCGGCGCCAACAAAGGCATATCCCCCGTCCCCATCAACCTCCGGGTTTACTCCCCCCACGGTCAGTTCCCACCCGTTCCTCCGGTCTAAATATTCCAACCAGCTTCTCCTCGGCTACACTGAAATGAAGCCCAGTTTTTTCACCATCTGTGATTTTTTTGTTGCTGGTTTAAAATCAGCTGGAACCTAAACTGTGACTAGTTTGGCAGAACATCTATTATTTTTATTTAGGTTTTAAAGACACCAACAGGACATTAAAGATAAGGAGGAAGATTAGAGCTAATTCCAATGTGTTTTTGTGAGTCTAGAATTTGAAATGTTTAATATTTATTGCATTTGAAATGTGAAACGACTGTTAACGAGGAAGCCAATCCGTCCGTCATCTTGGTTTTCCTCCTTCCGCTGCTGCAGTGCTCAACTTGACTCTCATCGACCTGCCGGGCATCACCAAGGTTCCGGTGGGGGACCAGCCCGCGGACATCGAGCAGCAGATCCGAGACATGATCATGCAGTTCATCACCAGAGAGAGCTGCCTGATCCTGGCCGTCACTCCCGCCAACACCGACCTGGCCAATTCCGACGCTCTCAAACTGGCCAAGGACGTGGACCCGCAGGGTAGGAAGAAATCCTAAACGTCTCTTTTCCACCACTGAGCTCATGTTTTCAGGAGGTCTGCTTCCATTTTTTTTTGCCACAACACTGGTTATTTTGAGGGAAAACCTTGCTGATCTGCAGCTTTGGCCACAAAGTGAGGGAAACATTTAAAATATCGGATTTAAAGAGGGGTGGAGGGCTGAGCCGACGCGAACAGGCCATGGGAGCTTAGCCGCGAGGAGGCTGCTCAGGCTCTGACCTTGTCCTGCGACCTTTTCGGCAACGTGATAATTCAGCGGGGAAAAGTAACAAGAGGAGATGGAGATCGCCTCACAGCGTGTTTCAAACCGCTGCGGTACTGAACCGCTGTGGACACGGTGGCACCGGTCCACACCTCCCTCAGGCCTTTTCATGGAAGGATGGTCTTCACCTCTCCTCCAGGGATGAGGACGATCGGCGTGATCACCAAACTGGATCTGATGGATGAGGGCACGGACGCCCGAGATGTGCTGGAGAACAAGTTGCTGCCCCTGCGAAGAGGTGGGATGATTTTTTCCCTCTGTTTGCTCCTCCTTTTCTCTTCCTGGTGTGTCTGATTGGTTTTCGCTCCGTCCAGGTTACATCGGCGTGGTGAATCGCAGCCAGAAGGACATCGATGGGAAGAAGGACATCAAAGCTGCTCTGGAGGCCGAGAGGAAGTTCTTCCTGTCCCACCCGGGGTACCGGCACTTGGCTGAGAAAATGGGCACCCCGCGGCTCCAGAAAGTGCTCAATGAGGTGATCGCGGAATTCTGGGATTGGAGATTTCAGAGAAACTCAATAAAACCAGAGAAAAACCACTGCTGAGATTATGAATACACGCTTCCTTCTCATAGCAACTGACCAACCACATCCGGGACACCCTGCCAGGCTTCCGCAGTAAGCTGCAGTCCCAGCTGTTGGCTCTGGACAAGGAGGCAGAGGAATACCGGGGATACCGACCCGATGACCCGTCCCGCAAAACCAAGCAGCTGCTGCAGTCAGTCTGCCTCTTTTCTCATGGTTTTGGTCCCCAGCAGACGTGGCTTTTTCCAGCTCAGATGCCACCGATGACCTCTTCTCTGCTCGTTTCAGGATGGTGCAGCAGTTCTCCGTGGACTTTGAGAAGCGAATCGAGGGCTCTGGAGACCAGGTGGACACGGTGGAGTTGTCCGGCGGAGCAAAGATCAACCGCATCTTTCACGAGCGTTTCCCCTTTGAGCTTGTCAAGGTGCCGTTGGCTTTTGCCCATTTTGGTTTAGTGTTTTATTTATACTTTCATTAAGCCATCGTATAATTAAAGTATATATGTATATATATATATATATATATATATATATATATATATATATATATATATATAATTCTATTTTTTTTTGCAAGCATATCTCTTGTATTTTTTATATTATAAAGAAAATATTAATAAAATATATCTATAAACTGGACAGATACATAATAATACTTACGATAATAATAAATGCAGTTATTTGTCTGTTTTTTTCTGGGCTGTAGAGAAACGAAGAAAATTCTTGTTTTTGTCTTTATTTGGTTATTTCTCATTTTTCTCTTGCGACATCACACTTCGCCTTTCACACTTTGACAGCTCTGTCTCCTCTCTTTTGCGCTCAGATGGAGTGTGATGAGAAGGAGATGCGGCGCGAGATCAGCTACGCCATCAAGAACATCCACGGAATCAGGTAGGAATCCACCGAGGCCTCCGAGGCACTCCCAAATTTTGGGTCCCTGGACCTTTTGGACTGTCGACCATCTTCTGCTCCTCGTCAGGACCGGGCTCTTCACCCCAGACATGGCTTTCGAAGCTATCGTGAAGAAGCAGGTGATAAAGCTGAAGGAGCCCTGCGTCAAGTGTGTGGACATGGTCATCCAGGAGCTGATCAACACCGTGCGCCAGTGCTCCAACAAGGTAACCGGGTCCGCGCTGAGCTTTCAGGATGCCGATGAGCAGCAGACGTCTTTGTTTGTTTGGGTCAAAATGACGCCGTGCGTTTTGTGATGTGGTTCCAGCTGGAATGCTTCCCCAGGCTGCGCGAGGAGACCGAGAGGATCGTGACCTCTCACATCAGAGACAGGGAGAATCGGGCCAAGGACCAGGTGCATCCCATGTTCTTGTGCATCATTTCTTCCTAGAAATGTCCTAAAATAATGAATACTTCTTTGTCTCAGCTGGTAAATAAGCTGCATTTATCTGGGTGAAAACGTTCTGTGTTGCAGGTTCTGCTGCTGATAGACATCCAGCTTTCTTACATCAACACCAACCACGAAGACTTCATCGGCTTTGCAAAGTAAACACTCTATTAACTTGTCTCTGCTCCGATGAATTATTCATGATTAAAGACGCCAGGTTTTTACAGAAAGTAAATGTTTGGACAAGCCATAACCCTGTCATGATGTTCTCCACCATGCCCCCACCCTTCCTTTATTGCACCACAGCGCACAGCAGAGGAGCAGTCAGACCAATAAGAGCCAGAGTTCTGCCGGCAACCAGGTGAGCCTTGTTACCCACCCAGAAACTTGCAGATATAAAAAGAGAGTGAGCTGAAATGAAAGCAGCACAAACCACCCTTTGATTCCGGCGAATCTTTTGCATCTGTTTCTACGTCATGAGCACTGTTTTGTGTTTTTACTGCGTTCATGCAGGCCGTGCACGCTGTTAATTTAGGCACCAGTACAGGGGTTTTGTTGTTTCCTTTTGTTTAAACCCCTCCCTGTGTCATCAAGGTGCCACTTTGCATTTCATCCCCATCCCTTAGTGAGACTCTCAGCCGCACCCGTGTGCGTGTCTGTTGGTGAGTATGGTGCCTCGTTGTGGGTTCTGCTTTGCAAATGTCCTGTGTGTCTGCAGTAACACCTCGGCCCATCGCGCGGCGCTCTTTAGCCCTTCTGTTTCCCAGCCTGTCCTTGTCTCGTTTGCCAGTTTGACAGATCGATGGGGGCAGACTAGTTTTCGGACGAGGGCGTCTTTGTGAGAGTTGCTATATTTCTCTAAATGCCCCACATTCCTTCCTGTTGCAGGCCTCCTCTCCTCCCGCATCAGGCCTGATTGTAAGACTTTACTACCTGATTATCTGCTCTCTAACACCCCCTTTCACCCGCCGAGGTCCACAGACTACAAGGGGTTGCCAGTTTAGTTGATGTTTTTTGGTTTGAACTGTAAGGTGAATAAAAGATTTTCAAAATCCTGAAGAGAACGGCTTCACAAAGATTCGGGTAACCTCCTTAGTGAGTCTTAGGCGGTGTAAGATTGACAGTAATCTAACCCAATAATCACTCGGCACTGGGCCCACAGGCACTTGCTGGCTCAGCGCAACTAACACAAGCACACACACACACACACATAAGCCTTTCCCTAATGTGATTGCAGCACGTAACACAGTTGTCACTTAACAAGCTAACACGGGCCTCTCCGCTTGACCACACCCACACGCCGTCACACGCCGCTCGTCCGAGCAGGTCGCCACATCACCTGACTTTACCGCCAACTGACTTACAAGCTTCTCACTGTCAGAGCTTATTTTTTAATGGGTTTTTTTTTTGCCTTATGTGAGTGACGTTTCTAACTTTCCGCCCCTCGCTCAGGTCATTCGCAAAGGCTGGCTGACCATCAACAACATCAGCATCATGAAGGGCGGAGCCAAAGAGTACTGGTTTGTGCTGACTGCTGAGAGCCTGTCCTGGTTCAAGGATGATGAGGTGGGTTTGAGCATCCATACTTATGGAAAGGACTGAATAAATCACAACTTTGCACATGCATTAGGGTCAGATCCATTTTTTATAGAAAAACAACTTAAACCTTCAACAAAAACCTATTCGGTGCATCCTTACAAGCATTCAACTGAAGAATCCTGCTCCTTCAAAACAAATCAGATGTTTATTTACACGCTTTATTTACTTTATTTCACATTGTAACACATCAGAAACACGTGGACTGACAGGGGAAGAGACGTTTCCAAGCAGCGTTGGTCCGGCCCTGCTGGCGCTCTCGATGGGCTGATGTCTATCTGCCTGTCTGTGCCTGCTGTACAGGTTGGAGGATATTCTGCACAGCAAGTGGAGATAGGCAGACACACTGCAACTCCTCCAGCCAGGTGCTGCTGCGCCAGCATCTCTGCCGCTCCACAAAGTAGAATTTCTAGACAGATCGCAGGCCTTATCGCTGCACTGGTTTGACTTCCACACTGTGGCTGCGTCCTTACGTTCCAGCTTGTCTTCACGTTTCCCGGTTTTTCCCTCGTTATTCTCTCCCCACCACTTTCCGCTGGGATTTTAGGCATTTGTCTCGTTGCAAATTTGAAACAGCCCCAACCTTGACCAAATGTTCGCTCACAGACACCCAAAATACACGCGAGGCGATGCGCTCAGACGCCACCCGGGCCTGCAAGCCTTGGCTCGTCATTTGATACGCTACTGTGGTAATATCGGAAATTATAGACTTTGAGGTTTCTCCTTGTATATTTCTGTTTTACACTCTGTGAACTATCTTCCCCAATGTGTGTGTGCATACGCGGATACACACCCACATTCAGGCACCCTCCTCCCTCCTCTTGGTGCGGTTGGCAGTTGCTTTGGAACTCCTCGCATTCCTGGCAGGAAAATCACAAGTTTTTAATCCAAACATCAACCTCCAGTGTTTTGGCAGAGAGAAACCCCTCTATTAAAAATCAACACCCCACACCCATGTCAGCGCTTCGGCCTTCGCCTTCACCGCCAGCTGCCCTTTTGGGACCCCGCGTCGAGGTCTGACCCTGTTCTGATGACGTTCAGGGAAACGGTGAATAAAAGCTGCAGGGTTCTCGGCTGAAAGGACGACACAAAGCTCAGACGTGAGAGGTCCAAGTTTGTGCATCCCGGCGCCCCCCGCGTCCAGCCTTCCCTTTCCGGCCACCCACCGAAACACTTCAGCGGAGGTGTCTGGCTGGATTTTCGAGCGCGGCCTGATTGATGGGTCTGTGCTAGATGCTTGGCTCCGCCCCCTTCCAGTGGTCCTCAGCTCCATCAGAGCAGCAGGCCAGCAGCCTCATTCATGCCATAAATGACACCAGTTTGCCTTTGTGTCTTTGCCTGAGACGGCTTTTCTCAAACTGGCTACAAATTTAGATCCTTTTTTGGGTTTTGTTTTTTTTTTCTGATGTCTGTGGGGCTGAAGCAAGTCGTCAAATCGACCGTTAGCGTTAATTAAAAACTGGTGACGTGTGTTTATTCCGACAAGAAGAGGGAAGAGGAGCGGTGAGTGTTAGAGCGCCCTCCAGACAAAAACCCAGATGAAATAAGAACTTGTACTGATTGAAAAAAAAAAAAGTGCAAACAGTGAAGAGAAAGGAACAGCTGCACATTTTCGGAGACCTGAAATGCCAGATGAGCGACAGAGAAAGAGCGGTACCAACAGACTGACAGACGAGGGTCCGTGCCCAGTCTAACCAATGTGCAGACTACTGTACACCAGTATGACAATGAACAGGTAGTCTGAACACTGGGTGGACGGAGCCGGGTGGAGGAGCCAGGCCTTGTGCGCTGTTTTCTGCCGTTCCAGATGCTCGCCGCTCGGCCGTCTCTGCCCTCCCTTCGCCCCCGCTCCATTTTGGTCGCAAGGATCCCGTCTACTGCAAAATCGCTGGAAAAACTGCGCTCCCTCCTCGTCTGCTGCTCTCTGCGACCCGTCTTTCGGCGCGTTTATTTGTTTTGGTGGGCGCCTGAGCCCCGGGTCCCCCCGCGGTCCATCTCGGTCAGCGCCGGCCACGAAGAGTATCCAGCCTTGACGTGGCAAATTCGCTCAGACGACCGGGACAGACTGGCTGCACGTTCAGGGAGGGGAATATCACAAAAAAAGAGGGAAAGCGGGAGACAGAGGGAGTGAGAGAAGGCAAGGAAGAGAGAGGAAGAGGGAGGGGACACGGGTGACCATATTTGGGCTTTAGTGACCCCTTGGGAATTACAACACAGCAGAGTTTGCAGAGTTTTCACAGTCGCCCTAAACTGCTGAATTCTTACCTGCGGCCGTCCGCCGCCACCCTGGGGTTCCTCAGACAAGGGCTTCCTTCGGCAAAGCTTTCACAAATCCACTTTTGTGTCGCTTCTCCTTCCTCCTCTTCTACCCGCCGTCTCTTTAACGTCTCCCTCCTTCCCTGCTTCTCCGTGTGCTGCTAAGCACTACCAGATGTTGAGTTTTAACGCCAGGCTGTCATTTAATCTCTCTCTCTCTCTCCCTCCTTTCAAAAAAAAAAAATTCAGGCAGGAAGTGGGCCCCTCTGGAATGGAAAGAAAAAATATTGAGAAAATATAGAGGGGGAGGGATAAAAGAGAAAAGCCGGAGAGTTAAGAGCGATGGAGGCCAGGATGGAGTGTGAAGTGACAGGCAGCGCTATCAGGGCCGCTCGGAGGGCACCGCGGTTGGGCTCGTGCTTCGGCCTCGGGGTTAGGGTCTGGGTTAGGATGAAGGTTGTTTTCGGAGCTCCGGCGCTTACGCGGATCCTCCATCTTTACCACAGCCGAGGGTTTACTCGGCCTTTCGCTACAGCGGCTCCCCCTAACAAAACGCACCATGGAGAACGACTGTGCTTTGACCCGCACTGTAATGTCTTCCACATGTGTTCTCCTTCTCCCTCTCTACATCTCCACCCCCCCTCACGTCTCCCCCATTCTTACTCCCCCCGTCAGTGTCACCCCCCCTTTTTTTTTTTTGCTCCCCACACTTTCTCTTTTTTGAAAAAAAGATTGAAAAAGCTCGATTCCGCCTTCACACGACCAGGGCTCGGTTGTCCGACGTCCTCGTAAAACAGAAAATTACAAACAGGGTGAGAGGAGTGAGTCACAACGGCGCTCCTAATTCAAACATTCTGTTTCCCTTGCTTACAGGAGAAGGAGAAGAAGTACATGCTCCCCCTGGACAACCTGAAGGTCCGCGATGTGGAAAAAAGCTTCATGTCCAGCAAGCACATATTCTGCATTTTTAACACAGAATCAAGGTTCGTTGTGGGATTTTTACAACCTCGCTGGTATGAAAAGATGGACTGTGGAGTCGGGATGTATAAATTCACACTCTTTTTTGTAAATATAGGACGAATAATGTGCTAAAAGGCTGAATGTGTCAGTGACGGATGACCGGGATGAACTGAAGTTTACGTTTTCTCTGAATCTGTGTTAAATGCTTTTTTTTTTTTTATCAGACCTTTTAGTCATTGCTGAAGAATGTCCTGTAAAAAAAAAACTTTTATGGTAAATCAGTTTCTTCATCCACTTGAAAGACTGCTTGACTCAACACACACACACACACAAAGTTAAACAACAAAATTTCCCACATGGAAGGAAGCACATAACCTAATCCTCTCAATACTTCCAGATGTCATCGTTTTGATTTTGCGCGCGCACGTGTGTGTGTGTGTGTGTGTGTGTGTGTGTGTGTTTCAAACATTCCTGATTGGTAACATCAAACCCAAACGTGTATTCCATTAAAAGCTCACCTCCACCACACCGACGCGCTTGTGTGCACGTCGGTGGGCTTTACGAATGTCCGTTGTCCCCTGTGATCTTCAGGAACGTGTATAAGGATAATCGCACCCTGGAGTTGGCCTGTGACTCTCAGGATGATGTAGACAGCTGGAAGTCATCTCTCCTTCGTGCTGGGGTCTATCCTGAGAAGACCGTCACGGTTAGTAAACACAGTTATTCCATGTACGCTCAGTGTGTCAGTGGGAATTACACCATCTGGGTCCTTCTTACGCCTTTAGATGAAAAGCAGAATCTTTTTTTTTTGTTGCAGAGCTTAATTTTCTTTTGGTAACTATTTGTCATGTCTGCAGGTTGAGAGTGAGAGCACCACCACTGCAGATAACTTCTCCATGGACCCTCAGCTGGAGCGCAAAGTGGAGACCATTCGTAACCTGGTGGACTCCTACATGGCGATTGTCAACAAGTGTATCCGGGACTTAATGCCCAAGACCATCATGCATCTCATGATTAACAATGTAAACGAATGTAAAAAGGCTCGTTAGTGTCGGCTGTGGAAACTCATTAATCAACCCACGATCCCCTTTTTGGCCACCAGGTGAAGGAGTTCATCAATGCGGAGCTCCTGGCCCAGCTCTACTCTGCAGGTGACCAGAATTCCTTGATGGACGAGTCCCAGGAACAGGCCCAGAGGAGGGACGAGGTTCTGAGGACCCACCAGGCCCTGAAGGAGGCCCTGGCTATCATCGGTGACATCTCCACCACCACCGTCACCGTTCCCGTACCTCCGCCTGTTGACACCTCGTGGGTAGGAGGCAGTGGTCGCAGGTGAACTCACTGGGATTCTTTCATTGAATCATGGAATTTGTAAAGCTCCGTCTCAGAGTCGGTGCTGATGCCACTGCCTTTTCCCAGGTCTCCTCCGCCCAGTCCCACCGCTCCAAGGAGGATGTCTTCAGGCCAGCGCCCAGCTCCCCGAGGGGCCCCGCCACCACCAAACCGACCAGGACCCCTGGGGCCCTTTAACAACACTGCTGACAGCCCTCAGGCCCCCAGCCGTCCCAACCGGGCTCCTCCTAGCATCCCCAGGTAAATCGCCTACCTGTGAAACTCAGGATGACACATACTTAACATATCCCTTTCTTGTTCTCTTCTCTCTCTCTTTTGCACAACATATTTTCTCTCCACCCAAGCCGGCGACCCCCACCATCTCCCACAAGGCAGGTCCCACCTTAGGGACCCTTCGAGAGGCTCCTCCTACCCTCGCACCCTCCCCCTCTCCGTCATCCTCTCTTTGCCATGGCTGTCCTGTTCTGGTCTTCCTTCAGTGCAGCTCCAACCCCCCTAACCCTCCCCACCCACCCACACACACATTCCCCCAACCCTCACCTTCCTGCCAGGTGACGACGCTCATATATTTATGTACAGTATTGTCTTGTGGTGTATGTTTACGTGCGCCCGCTGCTCGCCCGCTGCTCAGGCTTGCTTTGGCAGATCCAGCACCCGGCAGCCGCTCCTGGCACCTGCAGCACCCCCAACCACCCCTCGCTCACCCACATCTGCTGCTTCTACCTGAAAATACACTCAGTCGTATTGACCTACTCATTCCAAAATGCAGCATGGCACATGAGCTGCTTTTATTGCATGGGAGTGTGTGAATGTACAGTGCGTGTGCGTATCTGTATGTGTATGGGGGTGGGACTAATTGCCTATATGTAGGCCAAGTTTAATTTAGTATTGTAATATTAAGTTATTGTAAAATACCCCATAAGTGTTGATAATCAGCTTAATGTTCTCTTATAGGAACAGAAGTTGAGTTTTAGTGTGTGTGCGCGTGCGCGCGTGTGTGTGTGTGTGTGTGAGTTGGTTGTGGTTAATTCTCTGCGTGGGACCACGTGTGCATGTGCTGTCCGTCTGCACGTTCGTTGCTGTTTTCAGTTGTGTTTGTTTTCACGGCCCGCGCCGTCACAACCAAACACGGAGAAACCATCACTTAATGTTGGACTTTTGTGAGTTGTTCCTGTGTTGTGGTAGCAGCCATACTGTGCACACATAGCAAGGCTGAGGAGCGTCTCCTGGAAGCAGCCTCAATACCGCGTTTAACCTTGTCATAGGTGTCCACATGTGCTGTACACATGGTCAAGCTGTGACCCCTTGCAGCCTCAAGCTCTGATCCAGCTGCTGACTGGTGAGTTGCAGCGCAACTGGAAACAGACGGAAAATTTCCCTCTGGTGGGAACGAGAACATGCTTTTACATGTTTCCATTTAGCCTTTTTCTCAGGTTTGAAACATGCAACTCCATGAACATCACAAACAAGCCCTCGTCCGGTCTCCTCACCCAATACTTTCTCCCCTCTCACGGTCTAAAAGTGCCAGTCAGTGTCTGTGTCAGAGCTTAAGGTGCTGTCATCAATGTTCAAGTGCTTCTCTGTCACTTTGTTATTGTGTATATGGGCCTAACCTGTGTTCTGATGTATATAGGTAATGATTAAGGAGATGCTGTACCTGTGGACTATAGAAATCTCATCAAGGATCCTAGCTCTTTAACTGTTCTTTGTGTCTCTATTCACTAATTGCTCTCTTCTCTAATTTAGACTGCCTTATTGGCATGAATTATAATTCTATATTGCCAAAGCTAAATGTTGAAAGAGAATCAGAAAGTTGAAAAAGAGAGAGAGAGAGAGAGAGAAAAAAAGAAACTGCTGAAGTCCAAGAACAAAGTGTTTCCTGTGATGTTCCAGCTGTAGTGAGGTGGCATTATTTAGCAGAGAGCATAACGCAAAGATGGGAACTTGCAGCAGTTTGTTATTTTCTGTGTCTGTATTGCTCCTGAATAAACTTCCACCGTAAATTGTTGTTTTTTTTTATTGGTTTCTACAGTAAAAGTACTATAATTTACGCATATCATAACAATCTCTTTTGCTGGACATTAAAATGGTGGGTGGTAATTCTGCTCCAGACAAAAATATATAATAATATTCTTATAATTGCCCCCACAATCCACGTGGTGGCGGGATTACACGGTTGGACTTTGGAACAGCCATGTGGCGTTTCAGTGACGCGTTAGGTCCCGTGATGTGTCACTAAGCGTCCCCTGTGATTTGACCTAATTTTTATGTCTTTGTTTTCAGTTTCACGAACCTTTAACAAGAATAAATTTCATCTAATCATCATTAAGCAAAAGGTTTGTGGAAGGCTCGCTGATTATACCGTCTATGTCTCCCTCTAGCGACTTCAGTGTAAAATCGCAGTCATCAATCTTGTCCCGACAAGGCCTTCAAATCCATTCTAGTTTTGTGAGACGTGATCTTCTGTGCAGAAATCAACAATCAGATGTAGGTGTTAGACAGGTTAATTTTAAGAGATTTAATTAGATTTGAAATCGACTTGAATTTAATACTTTATCACCTCCATGTTGGCGCCGCTTGGGTACACGTACCAACAAAATAGCACATCGCTGTAACAAGTGCCATCCGTGTTTACGTCATCGAGTTTTCGTTTTGTTAACTTTGTATCATAATTGCGACATTATGAGAAATATCCAAATATTTTATTAACTTAATTTGAGTCACATAAATACCTCTGTTAACACTAACTCCGGTCATTCGGGCGATCGGATTGACAAAACAAACGCACCCTACACTCGCCGGGTTTGAACTGCGCAACCTCTCTGCCCTCTGATTGGTCAGTTCAAGATTGCTACGCAGTGACGGTTAGTAGCAGGTTGTGTGTGTGTGTGGGAGGTGACTGGCTAGCCTAGCACTTTACAGCCACAGTTGTCTGAATTAACGAGAAAAGAGTGAATTTAATTCTTCTTCGTTCAGAAGACTGTCCCGCTGTAAGGATAAAAGACGATTCTGAGTACGGAAATGATGTCCGTTCCGGTCGGAGAGGGATGAAAATGACCCCACTGCTATGGCGAGTTGTCTCAGTGTGGCTAAGTGTTGTTGTTGGCTTTTGGTGAGTAAATTAAATTCTGCCCGAATTAAAATGTCTGTTATCACGATGGCACCGACAGTTGTAAACTGCGAAAAGTAACAAACATACTTGCCAGGTCAACGAACATTATTCAGATAGGTTATCGTAGACATTAGCATGCTAGCTTGCTAGCATTGATAAAATACTGTGATGTGGCACCTATGACTTGTGACTCTGGTGTTCCAACTATTAGCATGTTAGCTACAGCTAATAAGTAAACAAACCGTGCCTCGTTTAATAGCCATTTCAATACTTAACGTTTGATTACACAGTTTAAGTTTTAGCAACAACTTGTGCCATTCCTGACACATAACCTGGACCTGTCGGTAATGCGCTGTAAACTTTAATTGGAAAATTGATGACTCAAACAACACCTTTGGTACACAAAAATAGAAGCTGACATTGTCAAGGCTACATGTCAAAGCTACAATCCAGATTTGGTTCATCTGCTTTTGACAGGATTAAAGACCTCAGAGATCAGTCCCGTCGTTCCTCTGGGAGGCTGCAGAAACCAGCTTTTGCCTACGGAGAGAGAGATTATGTAGGATGATCATAAGCTGTTGTTTGTGTGTTAATGGTAAAAACACATATAGGAGATTGGAGAAAGGGACATGATGTAATACAGAATTAAGATGTACTGCATGTTGATGATGTTGACCTGACCCACATTTATCTGCACAGCTCAGCTCTTCTTTTCTTCCTGAAAAAAAGTCTGCTGTTGTCTCGCCATGTTTTGTTTGCTACAACATTTGATACGGCAGTAATAAATATAGTAGCCCGCCATGTGATATTCCTGTGACAGATGTTGGAAAATTTCAGTTTGACAAATCGGTTGAAGCAACATCCCGTTTCTCAAGGCCTTGACCCAGAATCCTGGATTGCTGTTAGTTTGCTGTCATCTCTGGAATGTAGCCTAGACTGGAACCAGAAGTAGTTCTCCTGCCAGGATCCAGTTATTGTATTAACCTCTGTAATACACAATAACTCCTCTCAAAGCAAATGTGTTCTGTCTGCAACTATTAGCATTCATTTTACAGCAGGAAAGTCCAATTTCCTGAGCATGCATTCAAATTTATCAATGTGCAAGACTGTGATAAGTGTATCTGGACAGCCTCCGTATCTCTGCAGGCAGATAGGATAAACTGGGTCACTGGCTTTGCCTCGCTCTGTTATGCTGTAATCAAAGCCTCCATGTGCCTGGCTCAGTGTGAAATGATGCATTAATGAAGGGAATGACAGCCTTCCTCTGCTTCATAGGTGCCTTAGTTGCTATGTTGGTTGCACAGACTCTCACCAGGAGGCCCAGAGGCCCGAGGCCTCGGGTTACATCCATTCACAGGAGGAATCACAGGAAAAGGTTTGTGATTAGGAGTCTCAATCATCCATTTACCACCATAAATAATCACCATCATGTATTTGTTTTGCTTTTTATTTTATGCTTACACACTGATTGCACAGTAGTGATTTGTCCTTTTTATTACTGATTTGATCTGTTTGTTAGGCTGGAGAAAGCTGGGTGTTACCTTCCCAGTCCACATCAGATACCAATCAGTTAATAGTGGAGGATCAACAAGGAGAGGAGCAAAAAACACAAGAGGAGGACCAAAAACCCTCTTTACAGGTACATTGTGGTGTCACAGTCACATTTCTAACAGCTATTATAGAGCGACTGTCTCTATAATATATTTAATTTTTAAAATTGGTATAATCAGTGCAGCATACATGACATTTCCCTCCAAAGCTCCCATATCTGTTCCTCTTTTCCGTCAGGCTCTTGAAGCGGAGGAGCCTGCTGATAGTGTACAGACAGACGGAGAAACTTTGCCACCTGAGCCAGAACCTGACCAGATCTTAGAAGATGGTCGTCCTACAGCTGCTCCAACCCAGGATCCTCTCTCACCTGCTCATCAACAAGTCTCTGCCGCTGAACCTCAAGACAACCTCAACAGCTTCAGTCCTCAGCATGACAGCCCAGATAGGTGACCAATCTTTCTTTTATTCTGCCCATTTCCTGTAAAAATGCTTAAAAATAACAGGTTTTTCATTCCAAGGTTTTATGAAACCTTAGTGATTTGTTTAAAATCTTATTCTTTTGGCTGCTGAATAATGAAACGCTTTTTGTTGCAGCTTTTCTGATGATGCACCTGATGCATCTGCAGCTGAGATCAGTGATCCTGACCACCCTCCTGCCAGCTGTGAAGAGGAAAACCCATATAATCGGGACAGGTGAGAACCCTCAGGCACGTGTTTAGAATGAAATTACCCACAGGAGTGGGGAAACTCTGATCAAATGCTCTCCTTTGTCTCCAAAGCAATCCTCCAATTGTTCTGGAGAACACTTCCAACATTCACACTGCAGGGACTAACACGCAGCCCCACCCTCCGCCGAGCTCTCCGGCTGCCCCCAGCTCGCCGCACCGCGACGCCAACACGTCCCACATGCTGAAAGACCGAGTAAAGATCTCAGAGATGGCGTGAGCTCATTTCCATTCCCTGCTCTGATCCTGTCCTCATATCTGACAGGACCTGAGCTCCCCTGTTACCTCAGACACAGATTCTTCTGTGAGCTGCAAAGACCCCGAGGACATCCCCACCTTTGACGAGTGGAAGCGGAAGGTGATGGAAGTGGAGAAAGAGAAGAGTGAGTGTGTTCTGCTTCAAAAGTGTCACCTGACTTGTGAACCAGAGCGTTTGCATCCTTGATGATGATTTTTGGTTTCCTCCTCTTCAGCTCAGTCTGTTCATACAGCCAGCAGCGGTTCCTCACACACTGGAAAGAAGGTCCAGAAGAACTTCAACAACTATGCTTCGGTGGAGTGTGGAGCCAAGATTCTTGGTTCTAACCCAGAAGCAAAGGTACTGCACATTCCTCAAGATAATCCTTGCTGCTGAGGAATTTTCAGGATGGTGAAACATGGACTCATATTTACCTGAATCCCTGCAGAGCACCTCAGCCATTTTGATGGAGAACATGGACATGTACATGCTCAACCCCTGTAGTAACAAAATCTGGTATGTTTATATATATATTTTTTTAAATGTTCTGGATGAGAATCCTGATTGGTCTGTTTTTGTTCCCGGGTCTCTCTCAGGTTCATCATTGAGCTGTGTGAACCCGTCCAGGTGAAGCAGTTGGATATCGCTAACTTCGAGCTGTTCTCCTCTACACCCAAAGATTTTGTCGTCTCCATCAGCGACAGGTGAGTCCTCTAGTTACCAGACATGTTTATTTTTGTGTTATTACGCTGAACTTTGAGTGTACTTGGCCAGATACCCAACCAACAAGTGGCAGAAGCTGGGCACTTTTCACGCCAGGGATGAGCGCACGGTCCAGAGCTTCCCTTTAGATGAACACCTCTATGCTAAATATGTGAAGGTGAGCAGATCTTTATTCAAATTTCTTCAACTGCACCTTTTTTTACATTGAACTTGTCTCTGTTTTGCGCTGAAATAGTCCAAAAACATCTTTTTTTCCCAGCATTAGACTGTTGTTTTATACTTTTACCCTGAAACTAGTTTTTGGCTTGTTTTTCCCACCATAAAGAGCTTTTAGTGTTTTATTTTTAGGGTCTTGCTGTTCTGTTTTGACTGCATGTGTCTATTTAATTTTGTTTCTCTTCTTCCTGTCTCTCTTTGCTTCAGATGTTCGCCAAGTACATAAAGGTTAGCCTGCTTTTCCTTTAGAGCTCTGTGCCTGAGTGAGAAAAATGGCATGGAGGAGAAATCTGTGTGTGTGTGTGTGTTTTGGGTCTTTTATCGCAGTGATGCAGAAATCTGAAACTTAACTCTGCTTCTTGCTACATTTCACTGATGTAACATCTGAAAGATTTTCTTTCATACTTAATGGATTGCCGCCTAAACGCTGATCATTTCTCGATTTCTCACAATTCTATCAATTTTACAACAAGACGACGCTTTTATCGTTGTGACAAAACCACAAATGTTGATTGACTGGTGTATAAAACAACATTTTGATCCATAATAATCTTTCTTTCATTTTTTTTAGGTGGAGCTTCTGTCCCACTTTGGATCTGAACATTTTTGCCCCCTCAGTCTCTTAAGGTCTGCAACTCTGGACAGATACGGTTTTATTTAATACTCTAACACGATCCTTCGGCAGTTTATTTTAATCTAGGAAAAACAGATTAACCAGCTGTGGTTTCGTGTTACCTGATGACAACTTGTCATATATAGTATACGTTCTGGTAGGTGTCCAGCTGTGTCCAGTCACCACTGTGTTCACCCTTGCACATCTTTTGTGGGAATAAATGCACGTGTTGCCGCCTGGCTGATCTCTGCCGGTGGCAACGTTTGCAGCAGTTTTTGTGGCTCTTGCTTGCGATGTAAATTCAGGAACTGGGCGGAATCAGAAACTAGTGCCACAGCAGCAGGATTCCCCACGTTACACAGTCACTATCTTACATGTGTGTTTTATCTGACACAGGGTGTTTGGCACCAGTATGGTGGAGGAGTATGAGTTGATCGCTGATCCTCCAGAAAGACCAGATGATCTGGATGATGATTTTGGTAAGAATCCTTTCCATCTGCAGCAGATATATAGGAGAGTCCGGGGTGGCTTGTTTGATTCTGGGGCTCTGTTAACTGCAGATTATCCTCCAGGATACACACCTGAAGTCAAGTTATCAAAGAATCTGATCGGTTCCGCCAAAGGTGGGTTCGCTGTCCCGAACAGTGGGTGAGGTTGGAGACGGTGTCGCTCTGTGTGACTGTTAACTGGTCTCTCTGTTGTTGATTCACCCTTTAAGATGCCATTCTGAACATGGTCAACAATATTGCCGTCAACGTTCTGGGTGGAGGAGCAGACATGCAGGGTACCATCAACATCATGTGCTCAAGCACATTTTATTAAGGCTTTTCAATGCAAATGAATAAAATTCTGGATTCCCCCCCCCCCCCAAAATTTTTGTAGGCAATGTTTCATCACATGAAGCAAATGTGACTGAGCCGTCAGAAAAAACATCTGTTACCCAAAACACAACTGGAGATCTTTCTGTGGTGTAAGTACGAGAGAAACGGTGAATGAAATCTACAGTTATTTAGAAGTGATTGTGCATCTATTTTTAAACAGTGCTTTGCTGATCTCCCTCTGTAGTCCCGAGTCTGAAGGGGGAAGCATTTCAGCCGATCCCACCATCCCTGCAGCTGTAGCCCCCTCCTCAGAGACCCCAGAAGCGCCTACCACCGATCTGAGTGATCAGCCGCTCCCCCACGTGGAGGAACAAGCCGTCCTTCCTTTAGAGAAAGATGAGGAAGAGCCAATCAGCTCGACAATCACTCTTTTGGATAAGGAGGAAGAGCCAGATGACGAAAAAGAGAAAGGAGGTTTTCGTGGCCGAAATCAGGGAATACCAGTCCACTGTTCTGTTCCCTCATTTTCCTCCTTCTGCTCCTGCAACGCTTCTCTCCAAGAGTATCTCCATCAGCAGTGTTCTGCATCGCTCTCCAACAAAAGAAAATGCCAAACCGTACACCAAAAACAGACAATCCCATCTATTGAAACACCTGCTTGGCAGCGACCTCTGTTGCCCTCTGGCTGGCAGGAACCTCAGCAGCCTCACAGCGAGGAACAAGAACAAGCAGCTGAACCGGAGCCAGAGAGCCAAGCCAGCTCCTCAGAAGCACCACAGCCTCCAGAGAACACTGCATCTTCCAAAGACTCCATTTTGGAACTTCCCCTGCTGGAGCCCAGTCAAAGCTCCAACCTGCCCAAACACAGTGTCACTGACTCATCCTCTGCCAAGCCAACTCCTGGTGTGGAGACTCCGCTGCTGGCTTCAGGGGAACCAGGAAAAAAGCCGGATGTGCTGGCTGAAGAGAGGCACATTGAGCCCTCAGCCCCTCCCAGTGGGTCCAGTCACGTGCAACCCACTGTCAGCATCACAGCAGACGAGTCCTCGGTGGTGTCGGCAGAAGAGACGCTTCAAGCCGATGTTTCTCAGTCTGACACGAACACCCCAGATCAAACAGATCAAATTCTCAGCCCCCCCACCTCCCTTTTTTATCCCGATCCGCCTCTTCTCAACGAAGCTGATAGCGTTTCCCCCGAAGTGCCCAACCTTGTTCCAGATCTCAGTGTGGAACCTGAGCCCTCCAGTGGCCACCCAGGTATTACAGCCACCAAAACGGAGGATATCTCCGAGGACGCCTCCACGTCTGCACCCTCCGCCGCGGCGCCTCCTGTCTCGTCTTCCCTGCCTACATCACCGTCCCTGTCAGACATCTATGCAGACCCCCCCAATGGCACGGAGCAGAACGGGAATCCGGTCCATGGCTCCAGCCAGAAGGAGTCGGTGTTCATGAGGCTCAACAATCGCATCAAGGCCCTGGAGGTGAATATGTCCCTCAGCGGACGCTATCTAGAGCAGCTGAGTCAAAGGTGAGACGCTGGGAGACCTGCAGCTGCCGCAAATCTTTAAACCTGTGATGCTCAGGTGTTGTCTTTCAATCTCTAAAACGTAGATATCGAAAACAAATGGAAGAGATGCAGAAGGCCTTCAACAAGACTGTTATTAAACTCCAGAACACCTCGAGAATAGCAGAGGAGCAGGTAAGCGCTCGGCGTGCGTCAGATAAGGTCCTAAAATAGCTCCTGTGGTCACGTGACTGGCGTGTGGTTTGTCGTTTCTCTGGCGCAGGATCAGCGACAGACCGAGTCCATTCAGCTGCTCCAGGGTCAGTTGGAAAACATGACCAGGCTGGTTCTCAACCTGTCTGTTCGAGTCAGTCAGCTACAGGTTGAGGTACGTACAAACGCTCCTGGCACAAATACTGTCATCTCCACTTAGGATGATGGGTGTTTTCCCCCAGAATCATATCATCCAGAGTATATCTAGCGTGTGTCCTGGACATGGTGAGCACGTTCTGCTACCGATGCGGCAGAATGTGTGACTGAATTTGTGATTGTGTGCATTAGCTTCATCGAGCACCCTTCATGTTGTGCGTCTCAGGTGTCAGAGCGGCAGAACTACCTGGTGCTGTCACTGGTGCTGTGCTTCTGTGTGGGCGTGCTGCTGTGCGCCAACCACTGCCGCCTCGCCACCGGTCCTCCGAACACGGAAGCAGAGCCTCCCGTGGCTAAGAGCTACTCCTACTGCTGTGCCGAAAGGTAGGAGTGGCACCTTGAAACGGACCAGTCCTGCTAACGAGCTGGAGTTAGAGTGCCTCAAATGGCTGCTTCTCATAAAGCCAGTCTATTGATGCTATTAATCATCGACTGGAACCTGGAGCGACCCGGCAGACATGACTCATTTCTTAATAAGGGTGCTACATGCGGTCGTTAACCTCAGCCATTATCGTTTCCTTAATAGACAGTTCTCCTCCTGCGACGAGCCGAGCTTGAAGAGGAGCGCATCCTATCCACTCATCCACTCGGAGTCATTCCAGTTAGCCGCAACTGAAGGCAAGCGTGCTAATCAGCGCAATAATAATCGTGCTTGAAGCAGACTATCATAGGCCATACTGATAATTGTCTTTTTGCCTCACAGGCCCAGAAATGCTGCTCACAGAGGACACAGGGAGTCTGTGTACGACCAACAGAAAGGTGCTATCGGGGGGGGGGCTATTATCTTTATATAAAATTCTCACTGGCTGCAGCCTAGTTACAGAAGCTAACATACGCCTGTCGTCAATATTTTTGCCCACAGAAAAGACGCCGTAAGATAAAATCCATAGAGAAAGTGGAGACGTTGAGAGCATCTTTACACGTTAGTCCAAAACTGTTCAACGGAGGGATTCTGTGTAACGGAGTACCCCAGAATGCACACCCCGCGCCCCTGGCAAAAAGGTTACTTCCTCCCGTGTTCAGAGACTCGCCGTCAGAGGGCAGCTCAGAGGGGTCCTCACACTCAGACGACCCCTCCTTCTGTGGCATCGCCACAACCTGCAGCAGAATCTGCGACGGCGTGCGTCCAGCCAAGAGCCAGACTGAGAAGCAGGCCCCCAGACGCAGGCGTCCCAAGCCCGGATGTGCTGTGATTGACTTTCTTCAGGCTCCAAAGAAGGACGAGCGTAAACTACTGCACATCTCCACCATAGAGGACATCATGAACAGGACGACGGAGCGAAGCTCGGGCACGTTCGGGGTAAACGTTGCCCTCTCAGGTCCTGTTTGACATTCAACGGGTCTCACCTCTTTCAGTTTGATTTCAAAGGTTTTTTCCCAGAGAGGATACATATTTATTTCTGAAGAGATAAAGCTCTAATATGGAACGATCGCATCCACCTTTCTGTTGCGTTTGTTCGATCTGCTCCTTCTCTCGTGTTTTGCTAATCAAGGAATTATCCCCACAGCTTCCCACTAAACTGACTCCTCAAGGATATTATTTTGTAAAATAATACCAACAAGGCACTTTGGTGTGTAGATACTGGGGCAGGTACGAGAATAATTAGAAAAAAGATCCTGGGAGAATTCTGTCCACATCTTTTAAATGGCTTTTTGCTCTTACTTTGAGCCTTGCACCGTTTCCTTTTTCCTCTCTTGTCTCTCTTTTGCTTGATGAGCAAAGCAGAAATTATGCAATGACTGAATGAAAACATTTTCCAATGTAAATGTGCTATTAAGTGAGGGCAGAGTTAGATTTCTCCTCATTAAACATCGAGATGGAAGCAGCTGTAATAACAGATTCTGTACTCAAAAGAATTATATGTACTTTAGCAAATTGCATCGGATAGTTGAAAAATTGGTCAACGGTGTGCCTGGAAACTCTGTTAGTGCCCAGAGGACCGTGGGATTCATTCATTTGGATGTTTCAAACACGCAAATCACTGGAAGAAAGGAGACGGCTGTTCGTGTGGTAGTTCGGCTCTTGGCCACCAGGGGGCACTGCAGCCACTGGCACCCGCAGTTGGCGCTTTTTCGTCTGCAGCCATCATTTTCCATCTGACGACTCTACACACAGGATGGAAGTTAATAAGTTCACGGGCTAATCCTGCGTTGAACCGTGCACGTTCTTGCTTTTTCCACCACCGAGAAAGTAGCAACGACTCAGACTGACATCCTCCCTGTTAAAAGGGGGCTGTAAGATGTGTTTAGCATTAACGGGGGTGGTTGTGCTGCCTTTTTGGAAGAAAAAAATGGATTTGTTCCATTATCCTAGAGCAGAGTCTTCTGCTGCCTGCGCCTGCTGTGGTCAGCCACGGTCAGAGTGATGGTAGATGTGAGAAATTAGGTTAAAACCTCTTTATTCATCTGAGCCGGTTGGGTTAGGAGACTTTCAGAGATAAGCGTGCCTGATGCTCTTTTTCCCCGTCATTCTGTTAACAGAATTCTTTCTCTTTGCCTGTACCTCATTCCAAAGATTATCTGTAAATGTACTGCTGCAATCCTCTTTCCCCTGCTCTCCCTCTCTCCCTCCCTCTCTCCTTTTCTTCATCTGTGGTCCGTGATGGGCGGAATCTGGGCTGCTGTGTGTTTCTGTCTCAGTATACAGGTGTCTCCTCTGCCTGCTGCCCTCTCATGCGTGATTCCTGACATGCTCTTGACTCCTGGCAGAAATTATCTCCCGCCACTCCAAATAATACGCCCAGGGGCCCTCAACCCATTTAGATTTTCGTGAGTTTCCATGTCGCAGGGATTACTACCCCTGGAAACAGATAAGGGGAGGCAAAAATGCATCGCCTGGAATTCAAGTGCAGCATTATCTCTGTATGGTTTGTTTGTTTTTTCCATGAAGCCGCGCTGATGTAATCTGGCTGTCAAAACCTGGCTGTTTGTGTTTTTCCCTTCCTTTTTCCCCTGCAAACCTCATAAAGCAGACCGGCAAGAAGGCATCTCGAGTGCTAATTCACCCGCGTTCACAACTAGAGCCCATCGGTGGAAAGGATCATCCTAAATAAATAAGCCTCAACGGCGTCATCAGGTTAGTTGTCCAGGACAAAAACGGACTTCAATGAGCTCCTGTGACTGTCCTGCTAGGTGGCTTTGGTGGCCTCTAGTGGCGAGGAAGCAGATGGCAAACACGTGACCTGCGTGCGTCGCTTTGGTTGACTCCACAAGTGTTTTCGGTCCGGAGGATCGTTACACTGGAAAAGCAATTCTAGCTGATGGAGGGAATTAATGAGCACCGAGGTTCATCTGCAAGTCTCTCAGACATGGCTGAGCGACGTTTTAGCGCCATAAAAGAGGACCTCGTTAATATTTATATAAAGGTCTCCATGCTAAAGTAATGAAAACACTGATTAATATGCTAAGGTTAAACGCACACTGGAAAAAAAAAATTATATATATATATATATATATGTATGTATGTATGGATTATGAGCCGGAGAGAACAAACGGATCTATGGGGTGGAGATGCAGACGCAGCTGTAACCGTTTTTGTCCGATTCTGCCTCCATCTGATCAGGAACAGCCGTGGTTATCCCTCCGGCCAGCCGTGGACATCAGCCCGAGAAGATGGAGTCGGAACCAGGTAGAGCCGAACCCGGGGCGCGCCGAGCTGGTGTGGGGGTCACCGGGGTTCTGGTTCGGTTCTTTAGGCCCAGCAGCGCCCCCTCTCGGTCCGGCCCAGCGTCGCCTCTGTGCGCCAATTAAGCCGTTTAACTCCTCACCTCCTCCGTGGATTTGCACAACTGTGAAGACTTTTGCGGGGATAATGCCAGCGCGAGGTGAGGCGGTCGTTAGGAAGAGCACATAAACCATCCGTGCCCGCGCGTGGGTGCGTGCGTAAGCTCATTAAATGGCGATTTTCTTCGGGTCCCCTAAAAGGTTGAACTCCTCCTTCTCTCCCCTCATTAGTTTGCTTTTTGTTGTCTGCGCAGCTCTCGTCTTTGGCTCAGCACACAGACTTTGTGTTTCTGCGTGGGAGGGGTGTGCGTGTCTGTGTGTGAAGGCTCCCACCAGTGCGCGCGCGTACGTGTGATTGGAGGAGAATAATCCTCTGGGTGCTTTGCTTTTTAGGTTCCCGGGCTGGGGTGGGGGGGCCCTTCTTTGATGTGCTCCGGATATCGTTTGAGAGCGCATTAAACACGGCTTCGCACTTCTGTCACGGATCCGCGCGTCCCTCTGCGCGTCCCTCCGCGCGTCCCTCCGCGCGTCCCTCTGCGCGTCCCCGTCGTCCCGTTCCCTCCTCGGACAGCAAACACTCGCAGTGATTTGGGAGCAGTTTAGTGCTCTTCATGCTTCAGCTGAGGCCGAGACGTCGGCAGCCGCTTGGAAGCCGCCCGGCCACGCAAGCCCCGGCTCTCCCACTCTGCCCCCCCCCGCGTCTGTGGGGTCGAAGCAGACGTTCAAAAAGCTGCCGCAGACGCGCCACGTTGGATCAGCTCTGAGCTGGAGATCCATGTGGATGAAGCGGAGCCGATGTCGCGCGCACTCCTCTCCTCCGCGCGTCTCTGTCCTCGCAGATTTGCCGCCTGATGCGTCACAGAAACACGTTCCCACCATCCAGGCGCGTCTCACGCGGAATCCCGGGGCGTGGGAGGTAATAACGTGTATTACTTCCCGCGCACACCTCCGCCTTTACGTGGACGCGTAATAGTGAGTCCGCGGGGGTCACGCTGCACGCACAGTCCGCACGGCTGCAGCGCAGATGAGATGTGACATGTTGACTAAATAGAGGAGAGGATGCTCAGCATGCAGCCTGCAGGACAGTGATCGCGCACGTAGCCCAACCTTTCTCCTGCTGACGGGTGACTCACGACCCAGATGCCAGAGGTAACCTTCCGCGGATCTGCATCTTCCCCCGATTTTATTCATCCTCCTTTTTTTTTTTTTTTAAATTGAAGACTATTAAAGCTGCGTCAGATCCCATAATAACCCATAATAGTTAGTGTTTCTGCCTCTTTGGGGTATCAGGACTGGCCACTAGGTGGCGGTTTCTACGATCCTACTTTAGCAAAACCTCTTTGGGTGTTGGAGACCACCAACCCTGTTATGCACAGTCTGAGGGCCTTAGGGCCAACAGGCCCACCCCTCCCATTAGGCTCCAACTGTCGCCATGGTTACACATTGGGAAGGACGGGCGTCTTTTAGCAGATGTGGTGATTATGGCGGCAGTGGTGGCGCTGTGGCTTGTCACAGCTTCTGCCCGGGGCCGCTGCTGTTTTGTATCGCGCCCACCATCTTCCCCCGACCTCTGTCACCTCGCCCCGGGGAGGCGCGTGTCAGGTGAGAAAAGTGCACGGCGGGGGGGGCGGGGCGGGGCGGGGGGGGCCAGGTCGACTGCACGGCTGCCCCTGCGAGCAAGGTTATTTTCGGCCGTCCTCTTCTGCTGCGGGTGTCTGGAAACAGGAGGATGAATCAGCCGACGGAGGAGGAGGAAACCAGCAGCAGTTTGTTCAGTCACGAGGAGAGGGAAGCTGTTGGGCTGGGGTCGGAGCGAGGGCCCCCGGAGGCCCTCAGAGCAGGGAGCCTGGCCCCCCCTTTTGCTGCAGCGTTACCTGTCAAACGTCCTGTCAGATCCGCCTGCTTTAAAGGGAGAGGCGCATCCTCACGCTTGCTTTCTGACATTTCCAGCTGGCAGGTGTCGGGATTAGAAGGAATCTCTGTGGTTGCGGCAGGAAGGGGCTGCTCAGTTCTCCTGAGCAGCTGACATCCTAACGGAACCCTCAAACTGGGTTTATCACGACGTTCCTCCGGTTCTCCTCTCCTGCATCGCGTTAAAAGTCATATTATTTAGCCTGAGGTTGTCCTAAGGCGTTTGACCCCTGACCCCAGGGGTCAAACCCCCCAGTTTTTGGCAGTGTTAGAAAGTTACTGTATTTCTGCTGCTCAGATTTTTCAGGTGGAAACTCCTCGTTTTCATTTTCAGCTCTTATTTTGAAAAACCCTTTGGCGTAAACGCTCCTCCATCAGAGCGGGTCTGCGGGGGAGCGTTAAGCCGCCACATCTGCAAACCAACAGCGCAGCAGCCAGTCTGCTGATAAGTCTGTTAAATACATTTCTTTTCCACCAATCTGCTCTTTTATTGACAGTCCAATAGGTTTAAATCCTCCATCCTTCAGAGTTTCAGCAGTCTGCTTGGAAAGCAGATTAAAGACGGAATAATTGAATCTGCGCAAACATCAGTCTTTTACTCAACCTGTGTGATCTCTGCAATCGTTTCTAGGCGTTTTTTAATCGCCACAGAGAGCCACTTACAACAAGGCCTGCTTTTTCTGCCGTGATTTAAGTCAGGACTTTAAAAATAAAATGTAAAACAATAAAATAAAAACGTTCTGCTGCCAACACGATGACCTAAAAAACTGTCTTTAGGTGGGAGTTCAGTGCTCCTCACGTTCACAGGTCTGACTCACGCTCACACTCACACATACACACACACACACACACACATAATTCTTTTGGTGTTTGACCAATCAGTGTGCACTGACTGATCAGCCGCTGACGTGGTTCTGTGTCACGGGGTGCACCGTGGTCGGTGGCTTCACACTCGAGCGCCGGCGGCAAACACCCCCCGCCCCCCCACACACACACACACACACACACCCTCACCCCCGGCTCACCCCTGTAAGCAATTTACTTCCTCCGGAGTTACTTTGTGCTCCAGCCTCATCCATCCACTGGAGAGCCCTGACATCATTAATCCATTAAAATTTAAATTCCAGAGGATTTTTAGCCCTCCTGCTCCCAGATTAGCAGTTCAGTGCGTTTCTGTGTCAGTTCACTGGGTTGAAATTAATTTCTCGACTAATTTAGTAATTGCACGCCGAAGCTTTCAGGAGGCTGAGCGGCTGCTCTGCTGCAGGCGGCAGGCAGGCAGGTAGTCATGCCGCATTTCCTGCACAGCTCTGCTGGGAGGGGGGAGCGGATGGGGTGACCTCGGCATCAGAATCAGGACTCAGAGCTGAAACGTGATCATTTGCACCAGCTTTTAAGCACTTTCTGCTCTAACTGGGACTCTGTTACACAGGATGGCGGCTCTGGATAAGTGCATGATTCACTGCTGCCGCCTGCTCTGCCCATTACGCATAAGCTCTCCTGACACGCTGATGCAGGGGGCCGCTCCTTTCATAAGCTCTTCTGTGTGTGTGTGTGTGTGTGTGTGTGTGAACCGGAGGCAGATATGCTCTTATTTCTGTGGGTGGTGTGGGCTGTAATGAAGGATGGGGGGGTGATGTGATTGTGGGCATGTTTGGTAATAACTGTCTCTCCTTTTTTCTCTCTCTCTCTCTCTCCCTCCATCGACAGTGTGAATCACAGTTTTCCCCCCCAGCGCCCACGCCACTCTTCAGAAAGCAGACACGCACTCACTGATGGCAGTTTTTGAGCTGGCACGGGACGTCTGGCCGGCGTCACCGCTAATCACCCGCCCCGTCTGACATCCAGCAACGTGCACGAAGCTCTTCTGAGTCCCCCCTCCACCCCCAGCAGGCCTTTCCCCCTGGTTTTGCATCCAGCGGCGCCTGCGAGTGTCTGAGGAACGCGCCAGCCTTTGAAATGCGCATCGCCGCTGTTGTGACACTAACTGGGATTACGTTAAATTACCAGTTCGGAGCGAGGCGTCACAGCAGCATTGTTCCCATGACGCCGGCTGTGCTGCTTAACTCACACGCAAGGTGATCACACACACACACAAACACACACACACACACACACACACACGTACACACGCCTGCCTGAGGTGTGAGAGCTGTGATAATGGTGTGTCTCGCCAAGCCGGGCCTCACGTGTCGCTCCTGACAGCCGTGGCTCGCCTGCGCCGTGCATCTTGGCGTCCTGCTATGAGCTGCACACCTGGAAAAACACACTCTTCCCAATTTAGGAATAGCAGATTAGGGGCGGGAGTAACGTTGGCTCCTGGGGCGTTGGGGCGGATTTCACCCGTCATCGGTCTGATCTCGGAGGTGACCTCCTCTGCTGGCGTAGGTGCAGCTGGCCGGACTGCTGTTTTCTCCTCCGTCATCCCTAATCCTCCGACTGCAGCTGTAAACACAATGGTTAATCCCATCAGGACTGGATTGTGTGTGGAAATAAAGACACACGGCGGCCACGAAGAGGCGAGTTGTTATTTTGAGCTCAAAGGGGGCGACTGGGCGAGTGCTTTCACACGTTCACCTGCCAGGCTGTTGCTGCTCCAACAGGATTCCTGCCGCAACAGGAAGTTAAAAAAGACAATCAAACAAAATAAAAGGTGGCTTTTCCATCTTTACAGCTGATGCCAAATGCAGACTAATAGGTCTTGTGGAAGGTGAACGGCGCCGTTTTCCCCAGCCTTCTGCTTTGGCGACATTTTTGATTTAATCCCATCGGGATTTAGAAGATTTTTGGGGGGATTATTTCCCACAAAAAGGAAGGATTTCTTTTTCAAATAGATGTTTTTTTGGCTGTTTTGTTTTTGCTAGCAGTAGATCTTCGCGGTGGGGTCCAGTCCTGCTGCGGTCCCGTGTGTTTCTCAGGGATTTTCTGTTTCTCGCCACCGTTAGCTTGCCCGCGTTGTTGTTAGCACACCGCCACCGAGGCTGCTCGCATGTGCCAGCCCGCCGTGGCCGCCCTTCCCGCTCCTGCTTCACTGAGCTCTGTGCACCAGCGCCGATAACGAACCGTCCAACCCGAGGGGGACAATTAGGTCCTTAATGCGTCTGATCTGACAGACGATTTCTCTGGTGCGAGAGGATCCCGCGGAGGGGCGAGCAGCGCCGCCACGCCGGGGCCGTGCAGACTGTGAAGCCGGCGCCCCGACACAGAGAGAGATCAAACTTAAAACTGTTGCAGCGCGAGGAACACAAAGCCCGGCACCTTTATCTGGCGACCCTCTCCACACATCAATCTGGCAGAGAGGCAGGGCAGGTGCTCTGAATTTTAATCAGAAAGAGAATATTGAATTTGTGGAATTATTAAAAACGTACCTTTCAAACAAAATGCTCCCAATCCCCTTTGATGTGGAAAGCTGCTGCTCCTCCCTCCTTCATGAATTAAATTATTTTTCCTGTCTGTACAGTGGAGCCGCCCAGGGCAATATGACCCTCATTACATGAGTTGTGCGTACGAGAGGAAAAAAGCTCCGCATCTCTTTATTTTCCCTTCTTTTTTTTCCTCTCTCCGCTGCACAAGGACGCTGAGCAGCGGCTGCGTGGAGTGAAAATGGGTTACGAGGAGGTCTGGGGATAATATAAATTACATCATTTTGCCCATATTAACCAAGAAAGTAAAGCAAAAAAACGCCCATTTCTTAATATGATATAAAATGACAGTATTTGGTACAGAAACATCTGTTTTTATTTGACCTTTTCAGGTCAGTGGGTTTCCCGTCGTGCTGCACAGTTTTGCTTCATTAAAAATCCGCGTGGACACGTTGAGTTAGCGGTCGATAAAGGGGATTTTAGCCGTTTATGATTTGTTTGCCGAGGCTGCGGCGTGCGACCGCGCTTGAAAAAGCATATGGTTCCTACTCCGCTTTGTTGGAGCCTTTAATTAGCCCGACAGTCCACATGAGCTTGAAGAGAGATGGAAGGCTAAGCTAATGAAAAGGTCGGTGTGCGGCGGGGGGAGGGGGGTGTCTCTGGGATGCAAACCGTTATGTAACCCACGGTTACGTAAGAGATCAATAGATCGTCGGGAGCAGCGGTTCAGGCCACCCGTCCTGCACAGGCGCTAACCGTTGTTCTCTGAAGTTTAGGGCTAATTGTTACTCAGGAGAGGCGTCTGGCATCCCTTGTTGCTACGGCTACGGAAGCAGGAGCGGTGTTTCACGCCGTGGTGTCATCCCGCCACAGGAAGAGCCACACGGCTTCCACACAGAGCTCTTCTGGTGGATCTCGGTGGCAGTCAGAGTTTCCTGGCTGGTACGGTAACTCTTCCCTCACTCTCCCATTCCCTCCGTCTGCCCAATCAGCCGCCGTCTCCCCGGGCTTCTCTTCTCCCGCCCCAGAGATTTCCCACATCAGAGTTTGTTAGCAGGTGTTTGGGAACGGCGGAACTCTCCGCGGCTCCAGTGGGAGCTGCCCCGAGTTTGATCACCCGCCTGTGGAGATGAAACTGGTGTCTGATGCCGCGCGGCAGCGGGCCGCTAACGGAAAACAGCTGCCGCGCGCACGAGAACAAAGAAAGCCTAACAGTAGCTCGTCTGGGTTCGGGGGGCTAGCAGCTAGGATCTGCAGTCGTGCCCGGAATAACACCGGCAACGAGTTCAAAGTCACCTCATTATAAAAGAGAGAAGGAAGTAGCGAGCGGTGTTGCGTAATGCTTCAGATGAATTAGGCCAAGACCGGCAGGATATCCAAGGGCATGAGGTCAGATCCCTGGGTGGTCTGAGGAAAGGGGCGGGGCACTGTGGGAAAGGGGTTGTGATTGGACAGAGAGGAGTCGTGGATTGGTCTGTGCAGGCAGCTGTGGGCTCCCACGCCCACAGCTGCGGCGTGCAGGTGCGCTGTCAGGAGTACACACCTGACACCACTGATGTTTGCCGCAACACGGTGTGTGTCTGCCAGCCGACACGGCGCTCTCTGAAACGCTACACGACACCTGTCAGGACCAGCAAACGGCTCCTGTTTTTAGGTCCCTCCGCTCGGAGCTGGCGTCGTTCCTTTTTGTCTGCGCAGGTTTTCCTTCTTCTGACACCTCTTCTATCCTCTCTTCTTCCGCTCGTACGTTTGCTTGCTCTTTCTGAATGAATTCCTCCGCAAAGCTTCCATTCAGACGCTGCGTTTCCATCTTTTTTTGCTGTCTCTGGCACCGTTTTCTGCTTGTTTTGCCTCCTCCTCCTCCTCTTCGTCCTCTTCTTCCTCCCCCCTCCGCTCAGCTGCTCTGGGATCAGGCCTGACCATTTGACATCAGAATACCGTCTCCTCGCTGCTGCCCTGTTCTCCTCATCTCAACCATGCAATATTAGTCAGAGGGGACGCAGCTACCGTTTCCAATGAGAGTTTGCTGCACGGGAGGGGAGTGGGGGAGGATGGGGGAGGATGGGGGAGGATGGGGGAGGATGGGGGAGGATGGGGGGATGCGGATGTCACCCAGAGCAGCGCCAGCCAGATGAATACATTTTGACTAAATCTCCCCTTTAGCCACTGATTATTATTCCAAAAGTCCAAAGCCCGCTCTGCCGCCGCTCCAAAGCTGCATGCAGAATGTGGGAGCTGCGTGTGCAGGCGGTCAGAGGCAGCCTGGGCGTCCAGGCTGCTCACAAACACACGCTGATGTTTTTAGTTTGGAGTCGTGTCAGTGGAAAAACCAAGCATTCTAAACGCGGAGACTTCCAGAACTGGATCGGTGGCAGTTGTGCAGGACGGAGCCACTGAAACAGGCTGACCCAACCGGGGGGAGGGGTGGGTGGGGGTAGGGGGTGCGGGGGGGTCATCTCTGCAGAGTGCCAGCCAGCAAGGCCGCGCTTTCCCCTCACACGTGCAGCTAACACGGGACAGATGGTGGAAGTTCACATCAAATCAATGCTGGGAGTGAAATGATGGGGAGGGAAGGCCCCATCAGCCCCATCAGCCCCACCACCACCACCACCCACGAGGCTGGCACAGCTTCACCGCCGCTAATGGCTCCGTTTGACAGGTTTGATCAGGTGACTCTGCACAAGCCAACCTGCTTTGAAGGTCCATTTACCCCCACCTTCCCGCTCTGCGTTTCCCCTCACAGGCGGGTCTGCTCAACAATTTCACACCACGCTCATTTATTATGTGTGAAACGCGCCATTAGCCGAGACAGGTAGCGGTCGAGGGGGTGAGGGGGGGTTCTTGAATGGTGGGGGCAGGGTGGTGATGATAATAGGAGGATTTGCATTGGCAGGAGCTGACGTGTTTGTTCTGGAAAATTGGTTGAGATTAAGGGTCATGGTCCTGGCGTGTCTGCAGCAGATAATACTGTTATGAAGGAAACATCAGGTTCTCCGTGTGCGTGTGTGTGTGTGTGTGTTCCTATATTTGTATAAATTGATTAATCTCTGGTAATCCGGCCTTGTGAGGTTAATATGCATAGCAATGAAAAACTGATTTCAGATCCTGATTAAATCATTTTTTGTGTCACATGTTGCTTTTTTTATATTATTTCAGCTGCTGCATACACACACACACACACACACACACACACACACACACACACACACACACACGAGTATCCGGATGAGGTGTGAAATTGGATGAGGCCTTGGGGTTGGGAATCTTTATACCTACAGCAGAGATGCTAATTAGCAATTTTTAAAACTGCATTTTAAGTTTCACGGGTTAACTCCAAAAACATTGGACGCCGTCAATTTTTGGTTCACGCGTTAATGGCCCCCCTGGCGTCTTCCTACAGCGATATAAAGGACATCAGAGGTCATAAATCGGGTTCTGCATTAGATACAGACTGTTAATATTTTACTGCGGCTGTAGTTTAAACTCAGTCTTCAGAGGAGCAGAATATTTAAACCTCGCTTCGCTGCTGCTAGTTGGACGTGATGCTGGACGAAGTGTTGCCGTAACGACCGTCCTGTGGGTAGACAACAAAATGTGAATTAGAAGCTGCGGTGCTTAGAGTCCGCTGTGGCGCTTTACGCAAGCGTGTAAAAATGCAACTCTGGGTGGACGTGTTGGAGATGTTCCTCTGACCTTCAGGGCAGATCCTGACCACTTTAGCACTGCTAGCATGGTCGCTAATGAACAATTTAGGCTTCCCAGACCTTCCCTCTTCCCCGCTGCGCCCCCAGTCCCGTCTCATTGGTATTCAGGGGGCTTGTCCCCACCCTCCCTCCGCCCCTTGTGGGACTCCACAGAGCAGGTGTCCGTGGTGGCGGCGGCTCTGACAGTGATAGCCCGCTGATAAGCTGCCTCGCTGCCACTGATAGATGGGCAGCGACTCTGCCTGTTCCTAAAGATCGCAATCGCACGTTTTTCAGCTGCGGCTCGGCGGTGATGGAAGGTCGTGTTGCGCAGGAGGCGAGACTTGCAAATTCCCCCCAACGGCTCGGCTCACGGCTGCATAACACAAATGACTTCTTTGACTTTGAGCTCCACGCGCTTGGGTCGAGTCCGTATCTGTCAGATCTTAATAACGTTTAAAACACATTAAAGCCATCCATCTGTCCGGTCTTTCTGCATGTGTGAGCGTGCGCTTTGCTAACAAAACGAGCCGCTGAGTCCCGAAATGAGCAGGAACCGCAGTGGTCTATTTTTCGCCCATTTATCTAAGAAATAACTTGTAAAAACACAGATGAGCTTCGGATTTTCCCGTTGCCTTGTGGCCAGAGCGGCTGTTACAGGCAGGGTCCAAACCAAAGAAAGACAATCTTTTCTGCAACGCTGTTGAGTCATCAGCATCAGCAGAGACAAATCTAACCCTGTTTGGATTTTTCTTTACCTGGATTCCTTTAAGCCCTCTGACTCTCTTATCTTTTTACAGATGTTGGGCTTACGAGCGGATCCCGCAGACCGGAGACATATTCCCAAAGTGAACGCTTCTGTGTCTGCTGATATTGCGCCGCCTGATACCACAGCGATTATCTCCTGTAATCTTTAATAACACTCTGGTGAGGAAGACAGAGCGCAATAAGCCGCGTCTGCAGCGACCAACCCTGGTTAAACAAGGTAAGGGGGTTGGGGAGTGAGGGTGGGGGGTGTTGGGTGGGGGTGGGGGGGGGTTGCTGTTGGCGCTGACAAACGGACCCTCGGTGTCTACAAATTTCAATGTTTGGTTATCCGATGTTGGGATACCCAACGAAAAGTTTATTTTGGTCATCAAAGCTAATTTTGTGACTTTGGTGCCGGTGGCGGCCTCAGGCTTCACCCCCACTGAACATAAACCTGTGAGCATTTGGGTGTATAATTAAAAAGCAGCAACAAACGAGGAAAAAGTGTCAACAAAATATCACACATAATCTTACGGCAGCTTTCCTTGTATAGTTTTTGTTTGTCCAATTTGTCAAATGTCCCACTAGTCGGGTCTTCAGCCCCACAAGCGCAGAGTTGCGAAGTACGTACTTTCCGCTTTACTTTCTGGTTTGCCTAAGGTGAAGAGCATTGTGGGATACTCAGCCGTCCACACACGTCTGACGCTTACTTGATACGCTCGTGGTATATATTTATGGTATATTTGCGGGAGGCAACATTGGGGTACTTTCCTTCCTTCTGGAAATCATCCGTAATCGTTTGGAGCCGGTTCTGGTGATTGATGGTGGGAAACTCGCCAGCGTGACGCAGCCATTCCGACTCCCTGCCCGGGCATAAAAACGAGCGAACAATCAAGAACGAGCCATTAGCCTGACACGTTTGTTGGTTTGCGGAGAACCGGGTGACATTTGCTGCCGGATGCTTTTCAGCCATGCTGATGGGCTCAAGGCTTTTCTTTCTTTCTTTCTTTCTTTGTCCACGCTCGTAGAAACAGATGTAGATTTGCGCCGGCCGTGGCAGCGAATCCTGGAAGGTTATTTATGTTGACAGCGCTCCTTCCGCCGTTGGGCCCCGGAGGAGGATCACACAAGCCGTCACTCAGATTGATTCCTTCCCTGACGGCGCAAGTTAGGAGGAAAGGAGGAGAAGGTAATGGAGAGAGGGTAGAGGAGGCGGAGAGCTGGCGGGGTTAGTGGGGTATGAAGATGATCCCCCCGTCCCCTCGCACGTCGTACCTCCACACGTGTGTGTTTGACGTGAAACCTGTTCAAGAGGATTTCAGTCATGAATATACATCAAAGCACGGACAGATGAAAGAGGTGAGGTGAAGTCAAGCATGGGACCTGTTTGCGCGTTACTGCCGTGTTTATTCCGTCGGCAATGCAACAGTCCGTTATCCGCCTCCATCGTCCCGCCCGCGTTCGCTTCAGCCGCTTTATTCGGACGACAAACACGGAGGTCTTCCACCTCTTTGATATCCGAGATGATTTGTTCCCATATCTCCGCAACAGGCCGGTTCCGTGCACGGCAGAGTGCCTCCGCATAATGAGAGGAAACATAATCTAATTTCTACTTTCATTTACAGGACAGATTGTTCAAATGGAGTAATAACTATCTCTTCTTTCCCCCGCTGCCTCACATTGTCTCCCTCTCTCCATCACCCTCCCCCTCCTCTATTCTCCTCCTCCTCTGCCTCCTATTTTGGCCCTATTCACTCCTTGAAGAATGCATTTGAAACCGCGCAAACGAGAACAAGTGAACAAATGAATGTTTCATGAATCCTTTTATGATGAGAAAATGCAAATGAGGATGAGTGAATGAATGAATGTTTAATGAACGCTGCTTAAATGAAAAGGACTTATTAACTAGAGCGCTGACTGAGCACGGCGCCGTGGGCCGGGCCCACCGCGTGCCCAAGAATCCCTTTATATTTTGGCGCGGAGGTGATGCGACGCATTTAGGCGAACAAGCTGCGTTTAGCGCTGACGGGACCCACACCTGGCAAACGACCACCTCACACCTGCGCTCCTTTGGAGGTGGATGCAGGAAAAATCGCGTGATGACGTGCAGATTTTAAGGACTACGCCGACGAACACGGTGTAGTTGAGCGGGGGGTTCGTACCTCCACTCACTGGACCTTTCCGGTCTGTCTCACTGGCTTGGATTTCACTCCAGATTTAAAAAAACCCCTCCAAAAACAGGGAAATGGTTGGATTTAGCAGGAAGGGCAGTAATGCGAAGCTGCTCCGCTGCCATCCAAGACGCCTCGCTCTCCCCTTGGGGGTCAGTTTCGGGCGCGCCGGTTTCTGCCGTCAAGTAAGCAAAAATGAAAATGCAGCATCTGCACTTTGAAGCTCCGGCTGTCCTGAAAGCCTTTCCTACACTGGATCTAAAAAAACTTTTTTTTTTTTTTTTAAACAGATTTGCAAAACAGCTTTTTTAAATTTCCCGCCTTCACGGTGCAACTTTGCATTTGTCCTTCAGTTCATCTTCACCAGTGAGGAAAAAAAGGCTAATCTGCTGTGCGGAGGCTCGGCTTGTGATATAATCCCTGAGTGAAATTAAACCTTTCAGCTCCAAATGGAACCATATTATTCCAATAACTGTCATTATCCCTCATATTAGCTTAACTGCGAGCCAGCGGCGGACGGCGAGGGGCGCGCCGTCTCCCGTTTGACCTTCCCCACCCACTGGAAACGCTCTCCCCGTCTCTTCCCTGTCCTCTCCCCTCCTCTCCGGCTCCCCTGTTGCTCCACTTGCACCAGGAGGAAATGAGGCTTAACAAAAATATTGTCAAACTGCCTGGAAACCCGAGGAGAGGAAGCTGGGCGAGCATATCCAAACAGCCCCCATTTGAATTGCTAATTTGAACTTGAAAACAGAAAAAAAAAAGTGATCAAAGCGTTTTAAAATGAGGTGGACTTTGAGCTTCGTCAGGGGACCTTCCTCACCCAAACGCACCTCTCTCCTCCTCTCCCTCCCTCAGTTTCCCACTAATTCTGTCCCCCCCAGTCGCTATCCCCCCTTTTTTCCCCTCCCGGCTTGGGCTTTCGGATGAGAACGGTTGCTTCCTCAAAGAGCATGCAAATGTGTGTGAGACAGGGAGGAGAGGGAGGAAGAAGGAGAGCTTTGTTAGCAAAGCCTAAATTGGGCCGCCTGCCTACTGATCTCTTTCAACTGAACGGGGGAAACGTGCACTTTTGTCTCACTGATGGGCGACGCGCTCGAGCGGCTCTCGCATCAAAGAGCCGGAGTTTTTCATGGGAAGCGTCAGTCAGATTAAACTGTTGATCTGCAGCCACCTGTAATCTGCAACATGGATCTCAGGCAGCAAACGTGGATGACAGGCGAAACATGACAGCCCAGCTGGCTCTCATTCCACTGTGGCGAGTTTCTACAAGATTCACCCGGGAAAAGCGTTTCCTCCTTATTTACGTCAATATGCGGTAAATGTTTAAATTTAGCACCGAATCTCCTGCTAATAATGCTAGTAGTTGAATACAAGCCTGTGATGCTCTATTAAACAGCAGGAAGTGATGCTCGTCTTATTTTTGCTGATTTTATACAGTTTTTAATGGGGAATTGGCTGCAAGGAGGATGTGTCCGTTGTGGTAGCATAAATGCTAGCACTGCTAACTGCAAAAGACAGTTGGATATCCAGGTTATCCCACTGAAATTCAGATTAGGTCATAAATTACTGATTTTTTTCCAGCTTGTGTCTCCATCTTCATCTCCATCTCCCAGTTTTGTTCCGCACCAGCTGTTTAGTGTTGTGCATCTTAAAGTTCTCACCTCTGCTTATGGGGTTTGACCTCTTTTCTACTTTATATTCCTGCTCTAACTGGTGCGTGGGCCTCACATTGATCCAGAGGAGCTTTAAAGCTGAAATTTGAGTGTTACATTTAAAAGTCTGGCTCCAACAGCAAAGCAGAATTAGAAAATCTTCATATATTTCCAAGGTTATTGTGCGAATTCCAAATCTGGTAATTACATGATGTATGTGCTGGTTAATTTCACCAGGCTGCAACATCCCTCCAAGCAGGGGAAAACATCCCAGAGATTAAAAGACAAACATCACTGGCATCCTGCTCCCTCCACCCTCAAAGATCTCCCTCCAACATCTATGGGAGCCGCACGTTACCACCGAAATAAATCTGTCTGCTCCTCGATCAAACGGAATACCGCGTTCAGCCACAGCGCGGCTTGGGGACGCCGCCGATCTCCCCTCATTGAATAAATCAGGCGGCTGCCTCTCTCTTCTTCTGTGGTTATGTCACATCGATTCAGCTCTGATGCGTCTGCTAAGGTTCTCGATAAGAACCAGTGAAGAGCTTCATTTCTGGAAGCGGAATTGGCCTTAAACATAGCGTGAGTGTGTTTGATCTGTTGTGAGTCTGTTTTTAGTGTGTGTGTGAGTGTGTGTGTGTGTGTGTGGGGGGGGGGGGGCAGGCTCTGTCCTGACGCCAGCAGCTCATCCAGGCGGTAATGTAGGTCAGGCGGTAACGAGGCCTGTCAGTCCAGCTCACCTGGTCTACCAGGTGAGTCTCCGTGACTGCGGGAGGGGTCAGCTGATCTGGTGCAGCTGATCTGGGTGCACCAGGACGCCGCCATGACAACAGGAGCCGAGCTCACTTTTGATGTGCGGTGATGGAAATCAGAGCTTTCTCTCCGCGACCCCACTGCTGCCGTCCCAGCTGCAGAGAGGGAAGTTTGTTCCTGACGTGTGAGCCCAGACATCATATTTGGCATGAACTTTTGTTTACTTTGACCTTTAGGCTACAGTGTGTGTGTGTGTGTGTGTGTGTGTGTGTGTGTGTGTGTCCTTTTCAGCACACCTGAGCTCTCTCCTGTGAAAAATTGAATTAGCGGCTGGTACATTGAGCAGCTTATGTTTATTTGACGGCGGTCACCCGCCCTCTATTTTTACCTCCGTCTCTCCTCCCCCGCTTCCCGACAGATGTGGCGGCGCTCCACCTCTCTCCTGTACCTGCCCGCGAGGCTCCGCAGCGCCTCTGTGTGTTTGTCGACGCAGCGAGGCTCTAATCTGCCATTAAGACAGGGGGAGAGAGGCTTACTGGTGTTTCCCTTACAAATCCACTTCCAGAAAACCCCGCTAGAGATGCTGCGCTGAATCCCAACGGATTAGCGACGGGCTACACCGACGGGAAGGGTGGAGCGGAGAAGAGAGGGATACGGGGAGGGAAAAAAAAATGCTGTGATGCTGGAGAGCGGCGTATGAAAAAGGTTAATAATAGACGGCTACAAGTGTGTGCTCCAGTGTTGCTTTTGTGAGCGTTTCCACAGAAATGTACAAAAGAGGGAAGTGAAAAGGAAAATGACACAGGGAGGCCGAGGTGTAAGAGCAAGAGAAGGAGGACAAGAGGGAGGCGAGAGGGCGGGGGAGGCTGTGTGTGGGTGACTTGTAGACACCGGGTTTGTGTGCTGCAGCGTTTGATATCTTGTGTCTACACGACGTTTACTTAGCTTTTTGTGCAAATATCAGATACTGACAGCACTCCTGCGCCTTAACCCCGTTCACCTGTTCAAACACACCAGCCCCACTGGCTTCCTGCACAGAAAACTAGAATCTGGGTAAGAAAAATCACATCGGGGTGCTAACCAGCTAACCAGCTAACCAGCACCCTTATACAAAAGTTCTAAAAGCACAACTTTTGTTATTTCCCCCCAAAAAAAGGATTCACATTAATCCAGTTTGGACAATATTACCAGGATAACAGCCTGGCAAATAAACCAGGACAGCGAGCAACGTAGCATGGCTAACACCGGTAAGGATAACAGAACACTGGAAACCCAGGGCTGCTTTCAGAGCTAATGCTAAATAATGAAGACTGACCTCCAGTCTGCTAACAGGACCGAGCTAAATCCCGTCTCGGTGGAGTTTCATCGTCTTCCCTGCGTGTCTCCCGTGTTAGCTGCTCCATTTCTTTTCTGCTTTCTTGATCGTAGAGCTGGGACACAGACAGGGTTTTACCAAGGTAGGCAGGCGTGAAGGAGAGCCATATATTTGTGAAAAGGGGCTTAGCTAGCTTAGCTGATGGTGCAGCTATTGATGATGTGTGTGAGACAGACAACAGGAGATTTAGACTCATTGGATCAGCCCCCCCAGGAGCTCTCACGCAGCTTGCCGTGATCATCTGGAGTCGTGTCGTTAGCTAGTATCACAGCAGCGTGTATGCTTCGCTAGCCCAGGCATGGCTAACACCTTTCTGTCCATCTGTGGTGGATCACCGGAGGGACGGGACAGGGGTCTGAAACGGAGCAGACCTGACAGGCAGACGGCTCCGCTGCTTTATGCCAAGGCCGCGGCCATTTCCTCCCTTGCTAGTCAGCGCTGTTAGTCCAGCCCATCTGCGGACTGGCCTTGGGGACGCGGACCCAATGCAACAGTGTCCAGCGAGTTCAGGCTGAGAGCTCCCACAGCCACACACACCCTTTCCTGGAGCCCCTCTTATAAAAGTACATGAAAGGTTTGATTTTTTTCTGCTTCTCCACAAACACTTGGATTTCCGTGGGCAGTTGCCATGGCTACACCAAAGTAAGCAACCACCTGTGGGCTCCATTCTGATGTGAAGGAGAAGAAGGCGAGACGAGACGAATCAGCCGACTGACCTGGAATCTCCTAAAATAAACCCAGCGCTTCCCAGGCGCTCGCACAGACGGACAGGATGTCTTGATTCAGCAGGCAGGAATTTCCGCGGCGACGGAAGTCGGATCAAAGACGACCAAAGCGCCCCCCCCCCCCCCCCTGCTCCCCACAGACTCGCCTCCTGCTGGACATCAATCTTCAGAGCTGCTGTCTCGGCAAAGAGCAGATTTTGATTTCTTCGCTGAACAGAACGCAACCCCTTGACCTCCCTCCCCTCAAAGTCCTGGTTGTCTCCGCTAGTTGCCATGGTTACGCTAAAGCGCACGGCGGTAACGCGGCTTGCCCTGCAGGAAGCTGAGCCGCAGCAGGAGCAGATATAAATTTGTACGAGCCCTTTTACAAAGTGTAATTGAGTCTGTTTGGGAAGTCATTTCCTGTTCAAACACATCACCTTTTTATTTGTGGCCTCCTGCGTAGGTGTGGGTGTGTGTGTGTGTGTGTGTGTGTGTGTGTGTGTGTGTGTGTCCGTGTGTGTGTCCGTCCAAGCGTGTGAAAGTGTGCGTACGAGGTGCCACTGGGCTTCCCTCTGCCAGTGCTGCAGCCTGGTGATGCAGAGCGACGTGTCAGCTGCACAGCTGCGCACGGGCGGCTCTGATTGGTGGAAGTTAACCGGAGCACATCTGCACCGGAGCCGGACGCGCACGGCAGTGAGGTCAGGCAGGGCCTGCGCGCAGAAGGGAGATATCTGGTGGAATATCCTGTTGCTGTCCCAACGAGCTGCGGAGAGACTGCACGTCGTCACTGCTGCGAACTGCGACTGCGAGCGCGCCCCAGTCATGCATAAACACGTCTTTGTATCTATGTAGGACAGTAACGTGTAGCGGTTGTTGTTTACACCACTGATTTACATTAGAAAGCTGCGGAACAATGGGCAGTCTCACGGTGCAGATCCGATAGCCGGGGAGGGGGGGCGTTGCACCGAAGCCCGTCGGCCTCATTGTCGGCCTCGCCGGGGAATGCAGAATTAGCAGATTAGCCGTCGGGGGGGCGAAGGAGCGGGAGAACGGCAGCACCTGCTGCTCGATTGTTGGAAACTCCGCTTGGGGACGCGGCTGAACGCCGCAGAGGCCTCGCTGATGCGCCCAAGCCCAATTTCCCGCCTCTCCTCCGGATTCAGGACTGGAGAAGGAAGAACCAAACGATATGTGGGGAGGGAGAGAGATGAAAGGAGGGAGAGAGGGGGCAAGCGTGTTCCTTTTACCTCGGGTGGGCTGGCTGAGTCGCTGCAGTCGGAGGGCATTTTTCATGCTGCATTGCTGCGCGGATTCTCTGTCTTCCCTCTTGTTTTTTCCCGACGGCCCCCCCTAGGAGGACCCGGGCTCCTGAGGAGGCCCTAGACTCCGGGTCCTGTAACAGGGCGCCCGTCTCTGCCCGGCATTCCAGGTTCTCCTGCACCCGCGGCTTTCGTTCCACTTCAGAACGGGGCTCATCCGGTGGAACCGCGGAAGCTTCCAGCCTGTGTCCTCTTTCTTCTTTTCTCCTCTGTGGAGCGAAACATCGGACCGTTTGTGCGGAAACCTTCGATTCATCATCAAACCTCACGTGTTTGGCTGGGAAAGTTTCCGCGGTGATTAGAGCCTGCGTTGTTTTTCGGGTTGGCGTGGCGTTCTAGCAGGACGCGTCGCAGTAACGCCCCCTGCGGAACGCAGCGTAAACTGGGTCAGAGCCTCAAAATATCAGAAGAGGAAGCCTTGTTATCGTCTCCAGTACTGTCGGGCTCCGCGTTCCGCCAGATGAAAACTCTGCCAGGGAAAGGTTGGCGTGTTTTTGCAAAGAGGTGAGGATGGGAAGGGAGGGAGGGGCGGAACACGGAGCAGCCGCGCCTCCAAGAAGCGTTCATGTCCAAATCAGACCCCCTTCACTCCACATCCGCCGTCGACACGTCGGCGTGAGGACCATAGCCTGCGTGCGCGCACGTGTGTCACTTACACGAGGCGTGGGTGGTTGAAAACGCACAGCAGCACAGAGGCAGCGAGGCATGCAGCCGCCGCACACATCTGTCCGCACGCGCCCGCCTCTCGCTTCCACCTCGCCCTGGACCAGCCGGGGCGCCAGGACGTCGGTTTTCCATAAAACAACACGCTTGTGTGTGAGGACGCCTTCGTTTGCGGCTGACCCAAACACAGCGCGGCAGCCGTCTGCACCGATACCGACGCAGCCGCAAGCGTTAGCGCTGAGAGCAAGTGAAGGCATCACGACCCCTGTTCACCTTCTTTTACACGAGTATCTTTTTGAAGAAGCAGGCTTTATGTCTTTGTGTGTGTGTGTGTGTGTGTGTGTGTGTGTGTGCTCAGAGAGCGTTCAACCAGCGGTTGCAGCAAGCAGAGTCCGCCTCTCAGGGCCGGCGGTGTTATTTTCTTGCTTTTCTTCGGACTTTTCAGAGACTCCGCTGCTCATTATTTATCAGAGATCGTCGCGTTATCGATCCAAACGGCCGTAAACGTCGGTTTAACTTTCTTTCAACAGTGTCGGTCGCCATCAGGATTGTCTCCGGTTCCGGTTAGCCGTTAAAAACAGCTCAAGCCTGAGGCCAATTATTCGGCTGCACATATCCGCTGGCCTTTTCTGCCGTAATGGACGGTTCTTTGGGTGCAGCAGTGACAGTCCTGACACACAATTTGGGAGACTTCTGGAGGTCTGAGAGCCCAAGCGGGTCTTTGGTCCCAGTTCCTGTCCTCTGGGCTCCTCCCTCTGATACATGGCCTCAAGGAAGCCGTTTCTCTTTTTCTCATTTACCACTTGTGCATGCTCCTCCAGGATATTATGCAGTTTGATTTGCAAACCGCGCACACACACACACACGCATGCGCGCACACACTGCAGAGGGATTCAAACCCACATTGTGAATGTACACAATCGCAGCCCTTCCGTGCGGCGCAGTAAATAAAGTGATTGTGTTTTGGCCTCATTTTCTTCGGGGTGGTGACAAGTCCTTTTTCCACTCACATGCTTGGAATGAAATCCAATTATTTCAGTAATGGCTCTCCAACTCTTCCTCTGCTTTGAAGGAGCGCACATGCTTGAGTCACCGCCGTCGGACGCCAGCGTGCTCAGCGAGTCAGTGATGCACGATGGTGCAAATCTGCAACCGAGACAGATGTAGAGTGTGAGAGCTTGTGTCTGTGTGTGTGTGTGTGGGGGGGGGGGGCCACAGAAGTACGTGAACTCCTGTCAAACTTTGTTAGTCCGCTGTGTGTGTAAGATGCTAGAAGGATGACTGATTATTTGCATATTTTAATTAAATAGCTGGAATTCTGAATTAATCGCTTCCTAAATTTATGGGCTAATTACATGGTGTTTGTCCTTGACTTGGCAGCATCACACACCCGTGAATAAATCCATCGCCGGCTTGTGATGACAGACAAAGTTAGGCTGACACCTGAAAACTTTGTTTCCCTCCACACACCCCTCAATTACCCTCCTTTACTTCCCGTTCTGACACAATAATTCGCGGACTGTCACTCGGCCTTTGTCACGGGGCCTTTGTGACGGCTCCCGGAGACGCGTGGGCGGAGAGAGCCAGTGTGGCGGGATCTCTGAATATTTCTGCGGTGCCGCAACGCAGGCTCCTCCTCTTCCTTGATCTCCATCCTTCCATCTATTAGGTTTAGGTCAGGGTGAAGGTCAGGGCTGGGGAACATATGAGGTCCTCACAAAGATATAACAAATGTGCGTGAGAGTGATTTTTGGCCCTGACAGCTGGAGTCACCGGTCAGCGTTGTTCAAACGAAGTCATCAGCCCACAACACCGGGGCATAAAAGAGAGAAATTACCCCTTGGGCTAATTGCAATTGTCCCGCATGCACAAAGAGTACAGATGCAATGTAACACTTCTCATTAACAGTTTGGCAGATGGACGACAATCCGTTGTCTTTTTCCTCCCAAATCAAAACGGGCACCCGTCTGGGCCCATCTGCTTCTCTTCCCGTCCTTGTGATTAAATATCAGCGGCTAATAAAGCGTCGATCCCGCGTCTGATCATCAAACGCACCTTTTCGTGCCGCATGCAGGGAGCTGATGTAGACCTCACGGTGGGGATGGAAACGGCTGATTTAAGGGCAAATTCAACAAAAATCTGCCTTTTTTCCCTCTGTTTTTCTAGAAGATGACCCCATTTGGCAGGTTGCAATCGAGCACACACGCAATTTCTTCTTCTTGCGTTTGTTTGGGAGATTCCTCCCACACCTCCGTGGCTTTGCCAAGACAGCCGGTCTGTCTACATGAGATTAATGAGGTGGAGATCAGAGTGAGACGAGACGCACCAGCATCGGAGAGCACAATGGAGCCCAACGTGTGGCCGCCGCCGCCCCGGTGAGGCACAGCTCGCAGGAACCGCTGCAGTCATTTGTCTGCATTAATCCTGCGCTGGCCTCCGTTTGGCTGTTCCGTTAGTAGGTGGAGGTGAGAGGGTGTGTGTGTACGTGTGTGTGTGTACGTGTGTGTGTCTTGCAGAGGAGGAAGTTACTTAAAGCGGTATTAATGGATTTTTTTGGTCACTTGAGACCAATGGAGCGGATGTAAACACAACACTGACTATAAAAAGGTCATTTGGTAAATGTATTAAGGGCCCGTTGGTGCACAGGCTGCGGTAAGTTCATTTGGAGTCATCTTTGCATCCGGCAAGGAATGTGTCTCCAATCTTTCTTTCTGTTACCTCACTCAGCTGTGGCTATTTAGGGGCCATGTTCGGGGGTTTATGGTTAGCTCGCGGCTAATGTGCTGTGGGTATTTTACAGCTGGATATGCACATCATTGATTGTCATTTGCATAAAATTGTGTGTTGTTTCGCTTCTGAGCTAAACGCTTGTTGTGGTTGCTGGGAAATGGTGCATTTCCTGGACTCTCGGCAGCGTATGGAACAGTGTTAACAACACATGCGCTTTTACACTCTGTGATGCTACTACTTCTCCAAATGTCACCCAAAGGCACATATGCTGAGAATGTGTGTGTGAGACATTCAGATCCAGGAGATGTTTCATCTTTTGATGCTGCTAATGCGCAGAGCACCAAACTGCCTTTTGCTGCTTTTACATCATCTTTTCTCCTCTGTTTTATAAAAAAGCTTGGGTGGGGTGACGAGAAGAGGAGGGCATCGCTTTTGTGGACTGACCAGACAGGGCCAAAGGTCGTATGCTATTGATCGATCCTCTGCTTTCAGGATGCTAATCGCTAATGCGAAGCTGTAACAATATGATTAGTCTTGATTAAACAGTGTGAGTGTGTACACTTGGTGGTCTTTTGCAAGCAAACCAGAGCAGGCTAGCACGTTTGCTCGGAGCTGCTACCCCGTCAACTTTTACCAGCAACCAGTTACTGAGCAGCTTTCTGTCCAGAGATTTGCCCGGATGCTAGCGTGGCTAACCATCGCTCCCCTGAGAGATGACTCATCACTGCCAGACAGCAACCATGAGAATTTGACTGCGGTAATCTCCAGGTTGAACGGAGATTAACCAGCACGTGAGGTGATGACTCTCCTCTTTGTCTCTTTTGTCTGGATGGGGATCTGCCCGCCTTATCTTATCGCTCTGCCTCACGTCTCGGGGCAGTTCCTCGCCGTTATCAACGTGGCTCCATCTCCATGGAAATCAAAGCCGTTGCTGAAGTGGAATACGATTAAGTAGGGGGAGAAAAAGTCTAATCTCCCCCAACCTGACTCACGCTAATGACACGCCACAGCAGCCCGTGAGGAGTACACAAACAACCTCCTCGTTTGTTGTGAAGGTGAACGGATGGCAAACGAGGTGGCGTAAGAACGATGCGTTCAGGCGTAACGCGAGCGTTTCATCTGCGAGGCTTCTTTCTGTCTGCGGGCGTTGAAAACGAGGATTAAGTCTTGCTTCATAGAACCCAGCTGCCTGACACTGACCTCCTTTGTTTTTATAATGACCAAAGATCTGTGTGTGTGTGTGTGTTTGTGTGTGTGTGTGTGTGTGTGTGTGTGTGTGTGTGTGTGTGTGTGGGATAGTAGGGGTGGCCACTAAAGGGAGGGCGGGTTATGAAGGGGATTAGAACCCACATAGCAGCCCCCATCTGAGTAAACAAAAGTACATGTTACTGTACACTGTGGGTGTGTGTGTGTGTGTGTGTGTGTGTGTGTGTGTGTGTGTGTGTGTAAAATGCCACTGTTGGTGACACCAGACAGAAAGAACAAGACTGAATCCATCTGTGAAAGCAGCAGGATTAAGCTGCGCTCAAGCCAAGAGCTAGATGTCAATCAACCGCTGAGTGTGTGCAAGTGTGTGTATTGCTGCCAAAATCTGTGTGTGTGTGTGTGTGTGTGTGTGTGTGTTGGGCCCAGGACTGTACACCCACCAAGCACGGATGGTTTTTTTTATCTGTCGGTGGGGGGAGGAGGACCCCCAAGTCTGTTGTTTTGGTTTGTAATCCGCAGAACGGAGGGAAGCCATTCACGCATCAATCACACTCAGCAACTGCAACAAAACACGGAAAAAAAGGAAAAGATAAAACATTTTTGAACTATTTCATTACCAAATCAGGACCCCGATATGATTGACGCTAAAAAGTGCACTGTTGGGATGCGTTTAAACGCTTTTATAGATGGAAATGTGGATATTTATTAGAATAATCGGGAGTTGTAGCGTTTTAGTTTGTCAGCATTCTCGCGCATCCAGACAGACCACTAGGGGGCGCCAGGTCGAAAACTGCATTCAGATGATCGAAAAAGTGAGTTTATTTGATTGGATCTGACGGAATGGTTCTTTTGCGCCACTATATGTGGTCCCGGACCCCCGTCACCCCCTCCTGATGCACCTGCACCCAGTGGGGGGTCCAGGCCTGAAGCCACCTGCCACCAGACAGAAAGGTCAAGGCCGTTTCTGTTGCTCTGACCCGGATCTAGAGACCCCCCCCCTTCCTCCCCCTGAAGGCTGAGGGGTCGGGGGTCATTACGCCGCCACGTGTCAGCTACCAGTGATTGAAACTGGCGCCGTCCTCGCACCTCCAACCCAGCCTGAGGGGGGAATTGAAATCAATACGGCCGATGATGAGGCGACCGGGGTGGGGCGGCGCAGGAAGGGGGGCCCCTCTGCCTTGGATGGATGGCTGGTTAACGGGGGCCGATCAATGACCCTGATGGATTTTTTGGGGATCTCAGAAGAAGAGCAGCCGAGCTGCAGGAGTCCGCCTGATTCACTTCCATCTTTGTTGTTGGGAAAAGTGGCAACCGGTCCCTCCTCCTCTCCCAATCCTTTATTTTTCG
>CAAE01014542.1:551339-775824 GCA_000180735.1 Tetraodon nigroviridis
GGGGATATAGAAAAAAAAAAAAAAAAAAAAAAAAAAGAAAAATGAGAAAAAAAAAGGGAAAAACACACACACACACCAAAAAGAACATGAACAGGAAGACAAGGACAAGATGATCAGGCAAAAGTTGAAGGGATAAGACAGCTTATATTCATGAGGTGCAGGAGACGATTAACTGCAGGTGAAGGACAAACAGATAATGAGGTCAGGTGAAGGAGGGAGAGACCAACACACAGATGGACGAGGGGACGAGGACGGGACTAGAAGAAAGACTGAATACAGTCATCCATTAGACTCAACTCAACTCAACACATCCTGACAAACCAGGTCGGGACTGGCTGATCTTCCATTTTAGGAAGCTGCATCTTCTCAACGCGCATTTGTCATCCGTGCGCATGAAACTCTCCACGTGCGTGGAAGACAGGACAGCTTGGCGTCTTGTTCTCTCTCTCAGCGAGGCCGGGTAATTACAGTGGCTCAAACTTTACTTCTCCTCCAAAGGAGATCCGTGTCGCCGTGGTACCTGCAGAGACGATAACGTGCACGTTTGATGCAGAGAGGCGAGGGCAGATGCGACAGTCAGCATGAGGAGGCCCGTTTGGGTCACCCGCCGTCACGGAGCCACGTTCACAAACCGGCCCCGTGTTTGGCTCTACTCAGGCCCGGAGCGCCGCCTCCCCCCTGCGGCTGGGTTCGCAGTCGCCGCAGCAACAAGGAAGACAGGAAGCCGAATGTTTCACTTATCATCTCGGCTGATTTGTCGCCATCAGGGTGTGGATGGGGGGGGTTAAATCCTGGCGGCCCCCAGAGCGCCATCCATGTGAGAGGACAACAGTTTCACACCCGGATTCACACCTCCAGCCGTTCCATACGCCGCAGCAGCTTAAGAGATTAATGAGACAGAGCTGAGAAGGAGCCTTATTAATTACGCTCATACGTGCGACGCTGCGGACAGACTGCGCTGGTGCTTTTTTAACCCCCTTTAAAGTAGATTTGAACTAACACCTTTTAGTTTTGCAGAAGGAGACGTCGAGCATCTGTCAGGAAAAACACGGAGCGGTTTAGAGCTCTTGACGGGAATAATCAACAACACAGCTGCAAAATAAATAAATAAAATCACTCCACTGCAAACCGGCGCTAATTGTGATATTAGGAGTCGTGCCGTATTATCGTAAAGAATTCTGAAAGGGCTTCAGCTGTGTGCGAATCAACCCGAGTAGCTCGTCAGCAAAAAATGTTAGATATGCTAATGCTCCTTTGTGTGAGATGTCAATCACGTGCGGAACGCTGGCAGTCTGAAAGGGAAGCGTGAAGTTTCAACGCGGGGAAAAGATTGAAACATGTGAGTGGTGTGCATTTTTGAAAGCGTAATTATGCACGTCTGTCCTTCAGAGGAAGCTGATTTATCTCTCCTCACTGTGTTGTCGCTCATGGAGCTGACTGCTTCTCTGCTGCTACCTCCACACCACCTCTGGAAGAACGGGAACAGGCTCCACGTCCAAGAGCGGCTAGCGTGATGTCCCTAGCAGCTGATAACATGTAAATAAGCCCCTCGCTGACGTGTTCTGGCTCTGTTCTCGTGCTTCATTTGGTTGTAGTTTGACAAAAATGGTTTCTCAAGCGCTGAAAAGGTGTGTTTGCCCTGTCAGTTTGTTAGCCGCTCAGGAAGCAACCATTACTGTCAAGTCATCAAACTTGGAAAAAGAACCACGTTAAATCTGCCAGAGGTGGCAGGAGGCCTGTCTTCCACACGCCGTGTGGGTAAGCGGCCGAACAAGACGTTTCCGTCCTCGGTTGTTGTGATGGTGCAGCTTTCATCTGCAGATCGGTGCTTGACTGTCCACGCGCTCCCTCGCAGACGAGAACAACAAAGCGGAATCCGCCACGGAGGCTCTTCCCTTCATTAGGCCCCTGAACCAACACGCAATTAAAGACGACACCTTCTGGTTATTTATTTAGTTCAAAGGGAACCCAGAAGCAGGAGAACGGACTAATTGTCTCATTAATTACCCACTGCATGTCCACGCATCCTCTTGCACGTCAGAAAAGAAGCAGCCAAAGAAGACGCGGTTTGACCTCCTTTTCACAGAAAGAAACGGTGAAGAGAAGCGGATCAAACACAACGATAAACCCAAATGGGAGGAACGAGAGAAGGGTGAACGCCTGTCTGTTGACAGGCTGGTTGTTGGTCTGTGCTGTTTGTTCAGGCCTTCTGGACGCGGCCCAGTTCTCTGGCTCCAACAGGAGCCGGTAAACAGCCTGTTTTAACACAGCGCTCAGATGCTGAGACGCAGCACCGCGACCAGCCCATCAGCGGTGAATTAAAGACTCCTCGGGGAGCCGCGCAGACACATTAGACGAGCTGTTCTGGCTGGTCGTTGCGAGGGGCTCCAGGAGCCTCACACTGGCCGTCCTTCCAGATTCTCTGCATCTGGTGGGTGGAATGAATGAATGAATGAGCGGAATAGAGGAGACAGCCGCGCCCGTTTGTTTGCATGCATTTGTTTGCTGTCACCGTAGGAGCTAACGACACTTTATTAGCCTGAATACGTCTGTTACAGCAAACAGAAGCAGCGTAAGAAGCGCAGGCCTTGAAAAACAAACCCCATTAATATTTGCGTCCTGAGACGCACACGTCTTCGTCTTGGTCTTTACCCATCCAAACAGGGCCCGTTCCTGATGACGAGGGATGAGGGCTTCACTCGGGAGTGGAGCTGCCTCCACGGTAACGTCACGCGCTGAGGCCTTTGCCGAGGCTAATCTGCGGCGCGCACGCCGACCCTCCTCAAATTCACCAGCTGTAGCCACAAAGCTTCTCCACCTTCAAAGCCCAAACTTGTCCCTTCATTCCTCACCTCCTCCTCGCTCGCACACTCGACTCCTCCGTTGTCGGAGGCCCTCCATCTTGTCAGAATGTGGTGAGCTAATGGGCCGTGGCTGAGCTGTCTGGTCTCAGAGGTTATTGGTTCCCCCCCAGAAGGCAAGAAGGACAGAGGGAGGAGAAAGGTGGGACTTCCTTTGTCTCTGCACCGTTGCATCTGGACCGCGCGTCCCATACGTCTCTGTTTACGGTCAGTTTTGTTTCTTTTTCCAGATTCGCTTATTTACAGCGTGTGTCCTTTCAGAAGTGGTAATTGGCAGCGGCGGCGTGGAAGACCTGTGTGTCAGTCAGGCGCTGGAACCCAATTAATCCAGAGACAACTAATGAACCTTATCTCAGACTGAGGGGCTATCGGCTCATCTTGTAAAGGCACATTAAACGGCCGTGTCGTTGATGGCGAGGCCGCGATAAGAGCAGAGCTTCAACACAACCTCCGTCCTGGAGGATGTGAGAAAACACTCTTTTAGGCCTTTAGTGGGATGAAAATAAAGCCGGGCTGTTTCTGCTTCCATGGACGCCACCCGGCAGCCCAGCGGGGCAGCGGAGGAGCCTCCGTCAGCCAGGTGGTGACAGTTGTGTCTCGCTCCAGAAGCTGGGGGGCATTTTTTTTGTAACAGAGATGACCCAGCACGAGGTGCCAACGTCGGTCTGTTGAACAAATGTTCCTCCAGCCCCCGGCAATGCCAGTCTTGGCCAGGAAGAGACAGGAGCCCCCCCCCCCTTACAATCACAGACTACGCCTTCCATCAGGACCGCGGTAAATGGCAACGTAATTGGCCGTATCCAGTGATGGATGGCTGTTCAACCTTTGTTAGTCATCGGTGGCGGGAGCCACAATATGGGGTTGATTGTGGAGTCTATTATACACCCGTCTCAGGAGGAAATGTTAGCGGGTGGAAAAAAAGACCCTCAAGAATGATCCAATTTAAAAATCAGCGCGCGTTCAGTGATTGCCCATTATATTTGTCAGACTGTAAACACGAGTGAAATTCTGATCACACTAAATGGAGCTTCTTTTTTTCCTCAAACTCGCAAACAAGTTGAAACTGAATGCAGTTGCTGAAATTACATCAATCTGTCTCCACACATAGATCAAAGATGCTCCAAATTATAGTCTCGCTTTCTTGTAAACAAATTTTCATGTCACGCCATTTTGCCAATATGTATGCTGATTTTGTTTTGTTGCCAGCACTGATGCTTAGCTGTAAAAAAAAAAAGAAAGAAAAGAAAAGAAAAGGAACAAAGCATGGTGCTGGGCAAAAACTAAAATCAGATCCTTTGAAATTTTTCTTGAAAAAAGATAGAAAAAGTGGCAAAATTACAATGTTTGGCAAATTTCATCACTACAAGTGCTACCATCTTAGAAGAACACTGTAACATGATTCAATTTAACTTTATTGATGATGATGTTCTTTACAATGAGAACAAACTTGACAGAAACTTGGAAAGCTCCCCTTTAATAGGCAGAAACCTTGAGTGGGACCAGGTGATTTGAGATATGTTTAAAAAAAAGGCAACATATTAATAAATATTTTTAATGTGTACCAATTAAGCCAGTATCTCACAGCAGGACAGTTAGAATTTCTGACGCAAAAAGGAAAATCCCCAAAGATTTACCCCAACACTCGCTGGAAGGACGTAGAGACGCTGGCGCGGGGATGAAACCGGCTTGCCTCTCCAGCGGGAGGCAGCGCTAAGGCGAACAAATTAATAAATGAAATGTGGCTTTTGTCAGGGGCTTTCGACATCCCCAAACATTTTGAGAGTAGCTGGAGAAACGAGTGATGCTCGTTAACTGTGACCCAAATCACGCGAGACACCGGGAGCTGTTAAAACGCACAGCAGATTGGGGAGTCAGGGTGACCTAGATAGCATTGCCTTTGACGAGCAGCCGTACATCACTCCAAATCGCTCTGCCGCCTGATACAATGAGGCACATCTCCCTGGTTGGTAATGGAAATTACATTGTCATAAGGTTCTCGGTAACGTGGAAAATACCCCACCCGTACCACACACCGCGAGGCAGCTCTCCCAAGGGGGAGGTTGAGAGGAAATTGCCCCCTTTGCCTGGACTCAGGTGACACTATCTGCCTCAACACACACACAGCAGAGTGGAGCAGGAGGGGCCAGGTGTGTGAGGCACCTGCAGACACCCCCCAGTTTGCAAATACTGGACTGGTTCCCAGCGGGCCAGTCTAGGACTAGCTGTAGCGGCAAACGGCTACCAGGTCTCCCGGCTGGCCTCGCCACAGCACCCGGCTTTTCCTGCCACTAAGCCCGGTGCCATGTGACACCATCCTGGTCATGTGACCTCACAAGGGGCTGCCGTCCCTGGTGATAGATTTATATAATACCCAGATCTCTGCTGCTGCAACAATACCTGCAGATGAACAGAACTGGCTGGAAATGCAGTGTTTTAATCCAGCGACAGTGTTCCAGTTACGCGGGATAATCCAGAAATCCCCAGTCTGAGGGAACTTCTCTGCTGCAGACCCAAGTTTGGAAAGTGCTGACACCGAGGTCGGTGGATCATCCAGATTAACCATTCACCAAGAATTGCTTCAGATTGCTTTGTAAATAAAGTTTTGGTGCGACCTCGGGAACAGGCTGAGCCAGGCTAACGGGACCAGAACCGAGGCGCGTAAATTGTGCCTGAACACAATTTTTGATAAAGAAATCAGATAACGCGGGTCACGGTCCACCACGCGCTCGCAATGTCACACAATGACGCACAATGTCGCGTCCGCTCCATCCAGACCAGTGTGGCTTGAAGGCCTCTCCCTCCAACAATGGGCGATCACCATGCCAACGAAAGCAGCGCCCGCCGCAGTGCCAGCTTGGCATGGCAGCTTGTGTTAGCTGTGGATGATTCAAGGGCATTAAAACACAACGCGGGGGTGAGTGTGTGTGTGTGTGTGTGTGTGTGTGTGGAGGGGGGGTTCCAGTGCGGCGAGGGCTGTGCCAGGACTTCTGCCAGCTCGCCTTGAAACAGCCGCCGCTCGGCTCCTTCTCCTCCTCCCGTTCTGTCGAGCGTCTACTGAAAATGCACCTTTGCACGCACAGAAGCGTCCGCCATGCTTTAATGTTCTATATTTACTCGCAGCAACAACAAGTCCATAAAACAAGAGCGTCGCACCACAGGTCCTCTCGGAGGGTGGGCAGGGGGAAAAAGCACAATTTTGCGGCACTCTCATTACCAATTGACGATCCAGAAACAGTAAAAACCATCCCTGTTGGTTTGTTGGATTGGAGCCCGTCACTTTCTATGTTAAATTAATGCTCTAATGAGCGATCAAGCTGCTTGTGTTTGTCATTTTCATTTTTAACTGGTTTAACATCAACCGCCATCGCTGTCTTCTTGCCTTGCAGTGCTCGGGGCTACCGCATGTGATGGGCTGTCAGGCTCCACCTGAAGTGCTCTGCCGAAGAATAATACCCGCTGCCGCCCTCCTCTGAAGAACAATATTTTATTCAATCAATGTTGCAGACTCCCCTGGGGGGAATTACTCCTGAGTAATAGGTGGACCCCGAGAAAAGAGCAACAGTGGACCATGTGATGCTTGACCTTTACGGTGGGAACTCAGGTACGCTCCAGAAGATGTCAGATCTGATCTGAAGCCCCTCTCAAGAGGATCACCTGAGCTGATAATAAAACTCTTTTTTTATTTTTTTCACCCCCCTGTTTTCCGTCTACGATACTCCGACACCATGGCCCGCTTGTGACCGTCACCGTCAATGCTGGATCTTCAGGTATTGAGGAACACTGGACGCCTCGCCATGGATTTGAAGGAGATTTGCTCCTTTGAAGGGCAGCAGTGAGAGACGGGAGCGGCGGGGCAGTTCGGACGCCTCCGGTGGGTCGGATTAGTTCGTTTGTCGCTAACCCATGGTGGATCTGCTGTGAGCTGGACGAGGGATTCAGCGGGGGAGGATGTCAGCGGAAGCCGAGCTCCAGTCAGGTGTCAAAACCGGCCAGAGAAGGGAGTCCAGGAGGATCAAAGGTAGGTGCACAAACGCTCGTCAAAGCATGAGCACATCCTGTTATCACAGCCGGTCGGCAGAAGGAACGAGTTCCCAAAGCATCCGACAACTTTCAGTATAGACAAGGAAGAAGATGGTCAACCAATGCTAAAAGCCCCTGGGGCTGTTTAAGGAGAACTGGCTGAATTTCACAATAAAAGTCTGAATGTAAGTGTACCGCCTACACCTTATAGGATCAGGTTATCCTCAGAAGGTTATCCTTAATCTAGCTACATAATTAAGTAATTCTACCGTCCTCAGTGTTGCTAGCGTGAAGCTCGCTGTCTCGTCCTGTGGATCCATATGTTAATAACATCCATTTCATGCTGCTCCGGGGCTCAGTAGCATCGTGATTTAGGTGTCACGGACAGGGTAATTCACACCCTGTCGCTTTGATGAACAGCCTAAGTGATGTAATAGGACGAGGCATTCTCCAAACACTCACCTGGAGATTGAAATGGGATTGAAACCGGCTGTAAAGAAGAAGGAGAGAAATAGAGCCAAGAAGGATGATGCCTTCCTCTTTGCCCTCTCTTTATCCCTCCCCTCGCCTCCCCTCCTCATTTTTCCCTGGGTGAATAAAGCCACTCAAGCCACTCGAGTAAGTCGGACTTCTGGAGGCTAGAGGGCCGCGGGGCCAGGCCCCGTGTGGATGCTTTACCAGCCCCGCAGCCGCTCAGATAAATAGCGGGACTGCGGGAGGGCCCATTGATTTGATGTTAATTGGAGGCAGAAGAGTGAAGCCAGCAGGTCGCCGCACGTCTGGCCTGAGGCTCATCAGAGGGCCCATCGGCACAGACGAGCAAAGCCTCACTTAGCCACGTTGAAGCTAACGCAGGGAGACTGTCGTAAGGATCAGTCTGATGATCTATGTATGGTTTCCAAGCAACAAGAGAAGAGGCTGCTGATGTGCATAGATCATGCAGAGGGTCACCGTTACGATGCTTTTGTCTTGTTCAAGGTTGGCCAGGATTGAAGATAGCCCTCTCCAGACATCCTATCTCCATACAAATGCATGCGCTCTTATCTGGAAACACCTGAGCTGGCCCATAGCTTCTCTAAGGACTCTCTGCGCATCAACTCGATCTTTCCTCCACTCTAGTGCTGCTATCATGTCCCAACACCCAGATTTCCCACCTTTCTGGCCCCCCGGGATGAGAAAATGTGAATTTCCTCTGCAAGACGCCTCGCCACAGTGAAACCGGTGCATGCACGCCATCGCTCAGCATGCGCCGGTCTGAGGAAACTGCCGTGCACACATCCTAATCACATCTACCTGACACTCCGTTGTGGGCTTTTAGCTGTGAAACTGCTGCTGGTTTTGTAGCGTTGCATTTTACCAGAATGCCGATGGCGTAATTCAATACATTCTGAACATTAATCAGATATAAATGCATACTAAAAACCTCAGCTGCCTAAATAACATGATAACATGAAACACTATCGAGCACTTTATAGTTTTCATTAAGTTCCATTAAAATAAAATCAAATCTTCATGCGTAACCTCAGCCAGAGCTCCGTTCTACCCATCAGCAGGAAGCTTTACATGCATGACTTTACTCTATCTCCATAGCAACTGTTGCTCTCTCACTGTAACCTGTGTACAAAAAAAAAGTGAAAATCCCTCCTGGATAGAGACAAGAAAAGGAGGACAGAGTGGTTGGAGAGAGAGGGGAGGCGGCGACAGGAGCCGGGAACAGATTACCTCCTCATCGTCTCATTGAAGCACTATTTATCATCTGTTTGCTGGCGTGCGCTGCCAACCTGCTGCCGCTGCCACAAGCATGTTCCTGCCTCACATCCAACCTGCGTGTAAACCTGCGCCGGATCAATGCTCCCCGCACGTCACTGGCGATGTGCGCGGCAGCCCTCGTTACCGCCGCGTTTGAACCCAAACCCGCTTCCCCCGCTCGCCGCCAAATTCCTGTTGGGGAACGAGGAACGTGCGCCGCCGTTAATGCAAATGTGCGTCCACGTGCTCGGCGAGGCTTAGGAAAGTTATTTTGCGCGCGCGGAGGAGGCAGATGGCGGAAGCAGATTAGCATCCGTTCTCTTTACTACCGCTATGAGTCCACGCGGCTGCTGCAGCCATCAGCGGCGAGCGCCGATGGGCCCCGCAGATCGGCTCCCTCTCGGGCGGATCCTGCAGAGACGAGATAATGGTGAGCCGTTTATGGTTCCTGGCGGCGGAGGGGGCCCGTGACTCGATGGCCCCCCCCACCCACACTGACAAGAAGAGCCGGGCGGGCAGATACGCTCTGGGAAGGGGTCAGAGGTTAAGCTGCTTCCGTGCCCAGATTCCCAACAAAAAGTTTCCTGTTGCCAAGCCCTTATATCTGGAGGGGCACTTCTGACTCTCCATCTGCTGCCATCTGTGCCCGCGCTGTCCCCATTCTTGTGTGGCAAGGACGAAAAAGCAGCACTGGGATCCGAAAGGAGCCGTGAAACAGGGCCTGGCCCTGCCTGCCTGCTCTGCCTTGAATTATGCTGCTTATAGACCCCGATAAGATGTGGGAACACCTCAACTGCCCCCTGGTGTTAGGCTGCAGTACATTAATAAGCCCAGCTATTTGCCAAATCTGAATTTTTTTGAAATTTTGACAGTTCCCATTTTTTTAATTACTTATTTCATTTTTTAAAAATTGCATAAAAGACCATCAGTGATGATTTTTGTCGTTGTGTTCCAGGATTTAACGGAACACAACGCAGCAGTGCCGTTGCAGCAGACCAGAGAAAACCGTGTAAAGCCCATCTGCGGCCATCCACGCGCTCCTTCCCCCATCCTCCTCTGTTTGTCTTTTACAGCCTGTAACACGGTGAAGCAGCCTGCCCGACAGCGCTTTCACTTTCGAACACGGCACATCCACTCGTGTAGCTCTGAACCCCGAGCACGTAGCGCACAAGTTATGCCACTGTGCCGAGACGCTCATTCGACATGCAGGGCCTGCATTTTTAAAGATCTGTGCATAAAGCCCTAAATCTCTCCTGAAGTGTTATTAGGAGGAATAGTACCGTATGTAAAGAAACAAATGGCACAGAACATCTGGTAAAAGCTCATCTGAGAGAGGCGTGCTGAATTGGACCAATCGTGTTTAAAATGCAACTGGAGCAGCATGCATTTTACATTACATTACAGCGCGTGTGAGTCAGTGAAATCAGGATGGAATACATAATAATGTATGAACAGACTATAGTCTCTGCGCCAGGCTGGGTTTCAGTCCGGGGGAGCAATCATGTATCCTGCTTCTGCCGCATCCGCAGTGCTTTCTTGTCAGCGTTTGTGCCTCTAAAGCATCATCCTCATGAAAATGGCGAATGTACGTAAATGTGGAGCGTGCACGCTGCCTCCCGTCTCCCCAGCATGCCGACGTTGGCGGAACTCAAGTCTGAATTAGACCCAGATCTGACATTTACTCGCTCGGAGACTTTAATGACGCCAGCGCCGCCAAGCCCCTCCCCCCTTCAGAGGACTGAGCCCTCATGAATTAGTGAGAGGGCGTGCCTCGCCAAGACGGGAGCCGACGGCCCAACCCGAATCTGGTTTTTCCCATTTTTCCCCCCTTGGAAGTGGCCATAAAGAGTAAACCTTATGGTTAATGGCAGGAGGAGGTTGGGGTGCCGCCCCCGATCGTCCTTCTGCAGCCACTTACGCATGCTGGCGCCTGATGCACCGTGCATGATCATGACCTAGAAATTGAGTGAGCAAGGAGCTGAAAAACGGTTCAATCCTCCAAGGTGCCGCTGACCTTGATTCGGAATCCTGTTATCCTGATGTGTAAATGCGATGGGAGTCAGTGTTATGGTTATGAGGGCTGGGATTATACGTTGTAGACACGGGCCGGCGCGCCGGGCTGCCGTGCCCCTAATGGAAACAGCGGCCAGCTGCAGATGCAGAACGGGAGAGGCGTCGGTGTCAAGGTGGTGTCAGACGGCGGCAGAGGCTGATGGACGGAGTAATCAGCTGCACGGATGGAGGGAGGAGAAGCCCGAGGCCGTCCAGACACCCCCCCACCCTCACCCCAGTCTCACGCCATCCCACCACCAGCTGACATCCATCACCCAGTGAGGGCCTGGTGGATTGTGGGAGATCACTGGAGCGAGAAGATTCCCCTCAATAGTGGCCCATTCAATCTGGTGTGTCACCGTCAACAGCACCCCATGGGGAACTGTGAGCGCCCACGCTCGGCCGCCCCCCGCGACCGTCCACCCCAGCTCTGCATGCACGCCCCACGACGCCCTGCGAGCGATTTTCCCCTTGTTTTCTCGTTTGCTCCGTTAGCTTTGCTCAACTTCATTTTCAATCTGAAGTTCAATTTTCTTTCCAATCTCTGCTGCTGCTGATAATTTGCTATTCATTCTGTATCCCCCGTTCCATAAATATTTATACGTGTGCGGAGGCAAACACACACATGCACTCACGCAGGCTCGCCAGCCCGCAATCCAAAGCGTGGCGTGACGCTAACGTCACGTGACATAGGTGAACTCATGCGTCCCGGTTTCCTGTAAATCACCATTTTTCAATTTTTCCTTTCTTGTTTCCTGTCATCTCTTTTTTTTTTGCTTTTCGTCTACAGGTCAGGACCGCACCGAGGCGGGGCTTATTAAGCGTTTCCGTGGAGATGGCGTGCGCTACAAGGCCAAACTGATCGGGATTGATGAGGTGTCAGCAGCGCGTGGGGACAAGCTGTGCCAGGACTCCATGATGAAACTGAAGGTGTGTGTGTGTGTGTGTGTGTGTGTGCTTGTGTGTGGACATCATTCATTGACATCAGTCCACTTATCTCGGTCAGATTTGAAGAAGGCATGCTCAGGCATGGCTGCTGTCTTCCTGAATGAGTCATGAGATCTTTCCTCTTCTGTGTTCGACTCCCAGAAGCTCTGAACTGATCAAACAAACGTCCAGTTCCGTTATTTCACAGCCTTTTTTTTAGCAGGCAAAACCTTAACTAAATATCTCCAAAATGGCAGCAGCTTCCCCTTCATCCACCCTCCAGGATGCTGTATTTTGAGCCTTTGCCCAAAGCTCTGCATTGTGGTATCTTTCTTTGGCCTTGGAGGCAAACAAATTCTCATTATGAGAAGCCTAAAGCAGTAAAATATGTTCCTTTTTTTTTTCACCAAATGAACTGTCCCCCACCAGCTCCTGTGGTGCCATTTACAGCCTTTTATCATTTTAGAATGAAGTCTGTGATATTATATATTTGTAAGATGTTTGCAAACTGTAATGTGACCTAATTTTATTAAAAATCAGGTCGTTTAGCCTGACGGTAAGCTAACAAAAGCCAACATCATCAACAGAGTCGAATAAACTGAATTGAAGTTATAACCACCTGAAATTATATGATTTTTTTTTTTTTTTGAAGAAAATAACATTTTTTTGTGTTTAAAACTAGCTAAAATAACAGAGGATAAAAGACAAAACTGTGTACAGACGACACATTTTTGACTATAAAAACAATGATTCCGAAATCACAGATAATTTTTCCCTCTGGGGATTCTTATGCTGCGAATTGGCAGACATGCGAGAGGCCTTCTTAGCCGACTCAATCCTCTTCAGCAGGCAGAGGGTTGAGGAAAACTATCAGTAGGATTTCCATATTAACAATAGCCTCTCTGCATGGAGGTTTATTCCATTTCCTCTTAAATGTCAACAGTAATTTCAGTAAAAAGGCGGAAGAATGCCGGGATGAACAGGAGCACGTCAGGCGCTCTGCTGCATGTGTTGTTGGGAGGACTCCATTTCCAGATGGGGGACGTAGATGCAGAGCTTCTTCCCTTCCCACAGACTAAATATGTGGAAACCCAACGAGAGGCGCAGCATAATAGACGGAATGAAAAGCCTCTCATCATCCCAATCTGTTCGCAGCGATACATTCAACGCGACCGTTTTTTCACGGCCACGGCCGACGCTGCGGCAGCCTCCTCCGTGTCAGCGCAGCGGTTAGCGGGCGACAGTCAATGGAGCCGCTGATACGGCTCTTTTATTATCTGGACAGCAGATAGAGGAGGAGACGGGGTCCCGCTGCTCCGCGGAGGGCTAATCCCCCAAATGGAGAAGCCGATGGCTGATTGATGACCACCATCTCTCTCTCAGTCCATTTCCCCTCTATTCCTATTGCTGTTTTTCTTCCTCTTCCTCTCGTCGGGGCCCGGTCAGACCCCAACCGCTCTCCACTGACACCAGTACTTTTTTCACTAATCGATTCTTTACACGTAAATGGATCTGTTCTGAGAGAAAGCTCCCATGTAAGCCATGCTTGATGGTCATTGACCAGCTTTCTACTGGGATCCCACTTTAAAGATGGAGAAGGAGTGGAAGAGGTGCTGCTCTGTCAGACCAAAATGGGGCTTTTGGGCAAAAACTTAAAAATGTATCGTTTATGTATCATGTCATTACTTTTCCATCCTCTCTCAGCCGTATCTCAGCCACTCGGGTCGCGTTGGACAGAAAGCACAATGTAAATGTTAATCGTTTCCTTTATTGGGGCTGCGGATATAAAAGAAGAGAGCCGCTGAGATCCATGGGAAAAAGTGCACTTCAAAGGCCGGAACGCTCGTTCTGTCAGCACTACGTGATTCATTCCGTCAGCAAATCTCCCCCGACTGTTGTAAGCTGGCACTTGTGCGTGTCGCACCGGGGTGCAGGAGACCCACTCCAAGACAAACTAGAGAGAGAAAAGGTGTGGAGTGGTAAAAGAAGCGATGATATTGAGATCCCCTTGTCCTCCGAGGGCGATGCTTCACCCAGTGACAACTAAAGGAGCATTTGCTCCGTCACCTGACTCCTCTCTCTGTCTGATCTCTGGGTTTTCATTGGCTCTCCCACAGGGAATGGCGTCCTCGGCGCGCTCCAAAGGAGAGCACAAGCAGAGGGTCTTCCTGACGGTCTCCTTTGGCGGGATCAAGATTTACTGCGAGAGATCAGGGGTGAGTATGCTGACGTCGGGGCCGTGGGGCGGTTCAGTGCACGGTTGGGCGCACGGCGTCCGCCAGGGCTGCCATCTTGTGAGCCTCGCAAGCAAGACGGTTCACGGCCTACAGTATAAAGAGCTTCTGGAGCTCCATCCTAACCCAAAAACAGCAGCCTCTTCCTCTTTTCCGGCAGACGGTTTGCCCTTCAGCTCAGCCGAATCCACACAGACAGCAGCGCATGTCCTACTTGACCCCCGGTAAACGGCTTCAACACGTCCCCTCGTACAAACGGAGCTGCGCCGCTGCAGGACAGGCGGCCGGCTCGGCCTGTTGATGACGGGGCAGCGAGAAGCGAAACGTGCAGTTCGGAGACGCACCCACCCCCCGGCTGGCTGCTCGCCCCCCTGGCCGACTCCGAAGCCTGCTGTTCCATTACGGGATGATGGAGGGGCTCGGCTCTTTCTGTCCCGGGGCGTAGAGTTGGCTCGATAGGCTCTCTCTGCTCATCAGCGCTAACCGATAATTAGCACTCAGTTCCACCCCTTAATGATCATTGCAGCTAACGCTAATTACATCACAGCTCCACCTCAGCTGTCATTAGCGCTAAACTGATAATTATACACGCGCTCTCGTCCCGTGGCTGCAGACCCCGTCCAACCACCGCCCGTCTTCCATGATACCTCCTCCTGTAATGAAACGATCGCGGCGCGCCTTTCGCCTGTTGTGGAAAGGAACGTTAAGCCTCCCTGCTGCCAGCGCAACTGCCAACCAGCTCACCCGCTTCCGACAAGCTCATTTGTTGTTTTGGAAATCGGGCCTCTAATGCATTGCGTTTTATTTACCGATTACCGGCAGTAAATAACACTCCACGCTTAATATCCCCCTTGTGTTATTATGGCGGAAACGGGGATCAATCCAGCCAGGCAGCATCAGCAGGCATTTATATGGAAATGCTTCCTGCAAAGCTGACGTGATTCTCTGCTGAATCGGGAATGCCGGTCACATTAGTTTTGTATTTTACGTTAATCTGAGGCGTTACCGGCTTGGCTCCCCGCTAATATGCGCCGGAAAGCTCCTCCCTGCTGCGGAAGCTTATCTTTGCTAATAGAGTAGCGACAGGTTGGGGGGGGGACAGCTGATTCGCTCATAGTTGCTCACGTTTGTGCACACTGTCTGACTGCACAACAGTCAGAGAGATCAGACTCTTCCCTCCCTCCTTTATCCACTTTCCCTTTCAAACACAGGGTGCATGGATGCAGGAAGACTCTGACCTCAGGGCGGTGTGTTTTTCAGGTGCTCCTCCATCACCACTCGGTCCACGAGATCAGCTACATCGCCAAGGACACCAGGGACCACCGGGCCTTCGGTTACGTCTGTGGGAAGGAGGGTCACCACAAGTTTGTGGCCATCAAGACGGCGCAGTCGGTAAGCGTTTCCCTGGTGACAGGCAGCGACTCAACGTCGACGCTCCTCCCGCATCCTGAATCCGAGTTTCCGCGTCTTCATTCAGGCGGAGCCGCTCATCATCGACCTGCGTGACCTCTTCACGCTCATATACGACATCAAGCAGCGGGAGGAGATGGAGAAGAAGGCCCAGAAGGACAAGCAGTGTGAGCAGGCGGTCTACCAGGTAGGTGGCTGCTCTTCTGGCATCCGCCTCCATTCCAGGAGCTGGATGCTTGGATCCGCATCCAACACTTCGCTCACGCGCCTGAAATCCTTTGTTCTTCCCCTCTGAGGAGCATCTGTGTTGATGCCTGATCAGATTCTTCTTCCAGAAGTTCTTAGATCTTTAAAGCTGACATATTTTCAGCATCAGGTGCAGAAATTGCATTTATTTTCCCAGTTTATTGTGTTCCACTGGCTGGTGGTGCCGGTGGTGCTGCTCCACGGCTGCACCCCGCTGTTTTTCTTCTGCCCCGCTCCTCCAGATGTTCCTGAAGCTATTTATTCCCTCTCTCTATCAATTCTTTTCCTCTTTCCTGCCTTCTGTTATCGAATGACACGTTAAATTTGCCTGCGCCACCTTTAACGAGGAAATTTTAAACTGTCGTCTGTCTCCCCGCTGTCGCACAGACCATCCTGGAAGACGAAGTGGACGATCCGGTTTACCAGGTAGGTCCTCCAAGCACACCACGGACACCGAACGCCGCTGACCTCGACACCCTTATAGCCTCCCTGGCGCCATTTTCACCCCGAAAATACCACTCCAAGCGATCCAACGCCGACGTTAAACACCACTTCCGGTCACTGATCTGCTTGAATTAATGGTTCATGATTCTCCACCAGTAATACACAGTAGATCATCCTAGTGAGCAGCTCCGTTCAACCATTCAACTCCCATTTGCCAGTGCAATGTTGTACAACCATATTTTTTAATTTAATCTGTGTCTCTGTTCTGATTTCTTCCAAAGACATGTCCCCCCTGACTGGTTGTCCCCCCTCTTTTGGCCCTGTCTATTTATTTGGCTGAACATGATTTTTTTCCCCCCTCTGTTTGCTCACACTGAATACAGACAACACTAACTCCTTCTCCGACTTTTTGGTGGTTTGTCCGGCCGCCTTCCAGATCTCGCGGAGTGTGTTTTCACAGCCGCTCCAGAATCTGAAGAGAGCGAGTTCACAGTTTGGGGATCCGGGGTTTTATCCGCTTGTCAGGACCGATACCACTGCCGCGTTTGAACGGGAACTGCGTAGCTGGAGCCAGCAGCTAGTTCACAGCTAGCATGAAAATGGTCAAACCAAAATACTGCTAGCACCTTTGTAGTTAATGTGTAGACGATGGACTTCATCGTTGTGTGTATCAGAATATGCTCAAGACAATTAGCTCAATCGTCAAACGAGGTGTTGTGGACAAAATTGAACCAAGATTTACTTATTTCTCTCCTCTCCTGATCACTGTTTCGCATCACTTACTGATAAATCTCCATTGAGGGCACTTTTTCACATTCTATTCTCTGAGGGGAACCTAAGAGGGCATTTGGACGTGCTTGGTTTCTGTGTAGGTCTTTTAGTGGGTGCACAGCGGTGTACCCTCTTTATTGTGGTTTAGTTATTGGAAATGCACCTTAGGGCCCTTTATCGTGGTTTCACCTGCTGGAAGGGTGCTCTTCAAAGCTCATTTAGTTGTGTTCTGCAGTGGAAAACTGACCAGCACATCACATTATATCATATAGAATTACATTTTTGATTTAAGACATTATCTTTAGCCAGCCACAAGAAAAAAAGTCAAGATGTCTGTTTCAAGTATTATTTTAAGCTAAACTAATTTGCTTCTCGCTCCAGCCATGCAGGTAATAAGAAGTTGGGTCACTTTGTCCTGCTCCGAACAGAGAAGCAAACATTTCTTTTTTTAAAGAAAACACTCTTCCTTTCAGTCTCACAAAGGCTTTCATGAGAGAGATTGAGTCAACACTCTGAGCTTATAATTTATTTCATTACAGAGTTTCATCATACGTTTAGGAAACCTTCAGTGCCTTGAACTACTGCCTGACCTGTTATTCCTGTGCTCTTTCTTCCCACCTCACATCTTTTTTTTTTCTATCTTCATTCCCTCATTCTTTTCCCCACCCCATCCTTCTATCCGTGCTCTTATATCACCCTCTCCCCCACCCTTCAACTCTACGTTTTTATTTATTCTTATGGTTTTATTTTTTAATGCCATCCCATCGTTCTCTTCGCTTTGCCAACCACTTCTGTTCTTTAGTACATAGTGTTTGAGGCCGGACACGAACCCCTCCGTGGCCCCCAGTCAGAGGAGAGCGTTTATCAGGTACAAAGACAAGCATTGCCCCCTCTCCCCCTCCCTCTCCATGCCCTGTAATAGATGATACTAGAAACGGTATTAACAAGATGACTATATGAATGTGTAAGGGGTCTTTCTGAAGCAAAGCTTTTCTGGGGATTCAGAAGTAGATCAAACCGGGGTTTATGTTTCTTTCATCGCACACCAAAAGCCAAAACGAGGCTGTGAGATCTATTTTTAAAAAGTTGGCGTTGAAATTATAATCCCTGAGACTTCAGTCCTGCTCGTTGTAAAATGGAGGAAAACATTTGTCCAACCTGTTGGTCCCCGCACGTTTGTGCTGCCTCTGAACAGCCAAGGTCAGTTTGGTCAAAGCTGCCGTTTTCTACCTCTAACCTTTGACCTTTTGGCTCCAGACCCATTGGGGAGCAGCCGGGACGCCGGAGACTCCTCACGTAGTTTAACCCCAACCACCGCTCCCTCGTCCGCCTTCCTCCTCCTCCTCCTCCTCTTCTTCTTCTCGCCTCTCTGTAGCACGCGTTCCTCTGAAGATAAAAAAGATGCAGAGAGACGCAGATTAATCGCTCTTGACGCCATTTGATCTCAAAATGCAATGAGATCAATGGACTAGCGTAAAGTTAACTGGCCGAGGGAGCGACAGGACGGAGAGGCGGCGAGGGTCAAGTCGGCAGTTCCAAAAAGATGGCGGCGAGATCAGCGTCCTCCAGCGCTGCTCGCGGTATTGATTCAGGCAGAATTGATTTAGGACAAAGACCACATTTTTGTATCATCTCGCCGCCTCTGAGAGATCAGATGAAATCTAACTCAAACAGGCCGAATCCAAATTGTTTTCTTTCATTATTCAGCGGGCATGCTTCAGTTGTTTTAGGCTCAGACTTAATCAACCAGCGCACAAATACACATCTAAAGCAGCTCTGTTTCTGACACTGAAACCGACCTCCGATCCCACGCAGGTCCCCACCAGTCAGCAGAAGGAAGGGATCTATGATGTCCCAAAACGCCATTTCATGACTGTAGGTGTTTTCATTTTGTATTTTCATTCTTCTTATTATGATTACTTCTACATGCAAACCTCTGGTAATCATTTTCTTTCAAGGAAGAACTCAAAGTCCCCCCTTTTTCACGGTTTTCAGTCGCAAATTAGTCGCCACGGTCCAATATGATGAGCAGGGCTACACTGGCCACGCCCTGCTAGCTTGATAGAATAAAGCTAGCTCTTTGAGCAGAGGGTGATTTTACGGGACGCTGGGAGGGGCGGCTCCAAGATCTCACTTTGATCTGGTTGCTGGTCTCGTCTGACTCCACCAGAAGGGGGCGGCTGTCGCTTTTCCTCAGAGGATGAGAACGAGAGGTTTGTAGGTGGGACGGGCTTGCATGCGGCGTAGTCGCGGCTTCGCCAAGCAAGGCCGCCGAGCACCTCAACAAAGAGCAGTAAAAAGAAAAGCATAAAGAAAACCCATTTCTCCACTGTCATTAAAGAGAAAATGTTTCATCATCACGGTAGCTTTTATACCTTCCTCCCCTCCTCCGCCCGCCCACCCACGCGGTGACCACGCTATTACATCTCCCAAATCGCTTTTAGGAACATCCATTCAGGCCTACTTTAGGATTCACTCAAACACAATTTCCACGCAACTTTGGAAAAGCGCTCTAGCTAAGTGCCTCAGCGCTCGCCGCTGTTTGGGCGCTTGTTGCCGAGCATATCAAACAGACACGCTGCCCCTCGCTATCTCCCCCGAACAGCCCATGCTGGTATAAGTAGCAGCGCTTCCATATCTCTTAAGTGTTACTGCTTGTCTGTTCATTCAGTTGGAGCTTTTTGAGAGCCTCCAGCTCCCTGATATGTGTCAGCGCCTGCAGGGAGAAACTTCTGTCTACAATGTTTATTTTCTCCCTGATTTTTGACTCATTCTGTGTCCCCCAAAGCTCCCAGAATGCCTTGCAAACTGGGCGCCCACCGATGTCCCAGCTTGTTCAAGGAGGACATAAAAGCCCCGTCAGCAGCAACGCTGGTTGCTGTGACTCCTCCCTTTCCTTTTCTTTTCTTTTGACGTCTGTTTGTTGGTGTATCTCTTTCCTTCTAGCATGAAAACCCAGTGTTGTGTGAGTCCGTGTGCTTCTCGGGGTGACTCATTGTCTGCTTGTGCATGGCCCTCCGACACATTTCATGCCGCTTAGCCATTCCACAGCCTCCTCCATCGCTGCGCCTCTCCTCCTTTCACCGGTACAAGTAGAGAACAGAGGGGTCTAGTGCGGAGCGTCACGCCGGCCCGTAGGGTGAGGTGGCCCCATTGTCTCGGTTGGGCGGCTCGTTTGGCGGAATGAACCCGCTCCTCCGGGGATTCGTCTGCTCACGCAGGAGAATCAGCATGATAAAGCAGGCCGGGCTCTTGCAGGGGCCTCTCCTGATTGGCACACATAAGAATATCTAATCAGGGCCTGTTTTACGGGACTGAATAGCCTTTTACCCACTCAATTATGGCGAGCCATGAAAGATTCATTTTAGATCCATTTTCTGATAATGAAACGTGGGGATAGTTGTTTCTTGCCTTCTGCAGCACGAGCTGCCCTTGTGAGGAGATTTCACTCCTCGCGCCGGCCCACCCGTGCAAACCACCCAACCCTATCTGGAGCTGAATTCAAGGTTTCATGACTGTGCAGATCTCCCTGGTGTGATGTGTCACTGGCTTTGTCTCTCTCTCTCTCTCTCTCTCTCTCTCTCTCTGGGGGGGGGGGGGAGTCTCTCTTTCTCCCTCTCCCTCATCTCCCGGTTCACCTTGCAGAATATCAACCACTTCGATCTCTTCGGCGACATGTCCACTCCTCCCTCGGTGAGATCCAAACACACACCTCCCACAACTCTGCGTCATTGAGAGTTAGTAGTTTTGCGCAGAAAACACACAGGATAAACCAAGATCCACCCCGGCTCAGAAACGGGCGGTGTTATCAGGAATCCTGCAGACGGCACCGCAGTGTCTCCGGCAGCTCCAACTAGTCCACCCTCAGCCTTTCATCCCCATCAGACTTTCAGGGATTTCCTGCTAACAAATGATGGAGACTCCTGTTACAGAGCCAGTATCACTCTGCTCCAGCATGCGTCAGAGCTGAACTACACGCAAAGTTCATCCCAATTACCTGGTGGTGACTTTTACCTGACTTTGAAAGCTGTGACATCTGCGTGTGTGTGTGTGTGTGTGTGTGTCTGTGTGTGTGTGTGTGTGTGTGTGTTTGCTTTGCAGATGCCTCCATCACCTGCCAACACACTGGACCCCAGTAGGACCAGCCGCCAGCAGCAGCCCAACCCTGCTGAGCTCTACGCCCCTTTCAGCCCCACATCTGTGCCATCAGGTAACTGGTCAGACTGGTTTTTCCCCACAACATGGGTGGACGTGCGCAGGTGGAGAAGTTTCCGCTTTGGTTGTTGAGAAAGGCCGTGCCAACATTTGCAGGATGTGGATCAGTGGATCGGAAAAACGGAGGCTTTTACAGGATCACACACCTGTTTTTGTCTGTTTCAGTGACAATGTGGGTTGAAAGAACCTTCCGGAGCATCTGCAGAGCGTCTTTATTAACAGAACAGCCACCATTCGTGTGACATTTTCCATTTCGTCTTTAATTTAATGTTTCTGACAACGATGTGGATTCTAAATATGTTCCAGAAGAATAAGAAGCTTTAAAGAGGGCAAAAATCGTTTATAACCGTCAATTTTGCTGTGATTTTGCTGCAATTTTAAAAAATGGATGTTTCTTTGTTCCCTCCTCAGTATAATTGAGCTGCCTTCATTTCCCCTCCTTGTTTCCGTCGTAGGTTACATGACCATGGGTCCCGTGCAAGCGGCCCAGTGGGCTCAGCAGCCGTTCCCCCCCCAGGCCCAGACCCTGGCCTTCCCCGTGCAGGGGCCCCTCCAGGTGGCTCAGGTGCTCCCCGGGGGTCAGCCGGTCATCTGGAGCCAGGCTAACATCTTCCCCGCCACCCAACAGCAGTGGGCGGCCATGGCCGCCTACATGCCAGCGCAGACCGTGGGCGTGGGGGGGCACGCCATACCTGCTGCCATGCTTCAGGGCCTGGTCCCCATCACGACCATGTGCCCGCAGGCCTGCGACCTGTCGGCGCCGTCCTCCGCCATCACCAGCCCCCAGCACACGGCCGACCCCGCCCTCCTCCTGCAGAGGCAGCTGAGCCTGGGGAAAGAAGGCCTCTGCCTGGACTCGGATGCAGGCGAGGGCCCCTCCATGGTGGCGATGGGAGTGGCCTGCGTGGGACCAGGTGTGACGTCAGCGGCGGTGAGCAGGTGCGGCACCCCTGGCCTCATGAGTGCACCAGACACGCTGGTCTGCAACCAGCTGCTGCCGCCTTGCGCCGCGGCGGCCCAGGAGGAGGAGGGAAGCTGTAGCGACCTGGACCTGTCCCGAATGACCCTGAGCCCCGGAACCTCCACGTCGCCCTCAACCGAATCTCGTGAGTCCGACGGTCCCACTCGAGCTCCACGCCCGTGTCCGTCACCTCCACTCTCCGCTTTCCTCTCTCCTCTCCGTGCAGCTTCCACTCCAGCCCCCCAGCAGAGCTCCTCCTCCTCGGAATGCCCCACCTCCCAGGCCAGTGACCCCCCTACAGATCACTCCCCCGTCGACCCTGAAGGGACCAGTAACGTCAAAGAAGAGGAACAGTCGGTGAGGGCCACTGCCTCCGGGGCCAAACTCAATCAATAACATTCATACGTTTAATTTAGAAACTGGACAGCAAGATGCTCTAATCAATTACTGTAATAGCGATCAGCTGTTCTCAGATCTCCTGTCGAGTGCAGCGGGTGTAATCACGCGGGAGAATATGTCATGTGATTAGTGCAGCATAAACAGGGCTAGTTTCCACTCGCTTTTCCTAAGAAAAATGTCAACTTCATTAAAACTGAAAAGGTCAAACATAATGTCTAGGATGCTCCCTGGTGATAGCATCATTTCCATACATTTGTTAACATTTTAAAGGGGAAAAAACATGAGGTAAACAGCTGTAGACACCTTTTCTGCTTCTTTCTTTGTCTGTCAGGGCTCGGTTGACACGAGGTCGACCTCCCCTGAGGCCGGCGGAGCTCCGGATCCTCAGCAGGATCAGACCTCCCCGCAAGAAGACAGCTAGAGAACAACAGGCTCTGGGTTGGTCCATGTATATTTCTAGATGTTGTGTCAAACTCCTCATTTGAATTTGGATCCAGCTGATGTTTCCCTGAGGGTGATGCGTTCTCCGTCCTCCTTACTGACAGAGTTAGGCGCAATTCTGCCCCCTGGCGGTCCGGATGGACGGTAGCTGATCATGTCTCTGTTTCAGGGGATGAAAGCTCTGGAGGCCAAGACAAAAGCTCATGAGAAAGAGGAGAAAAAGAGAGACAAATGACTGTGACCAGCAGCCTCTCTCACAGCTGGATTACAAAGACTTGTTCTGCTTTTACAATCGTGGAAGGATATTTTGGCAGTTCTGCGTAAAGCTGGCAGTCATCGGATCGCTCCAGAGGACGAACACAAGAGCAAAGACAGCCGGGTTTGGCTCGGCTATCCAATCAAATAACTTTTGAACCAGGAAGTGACCTTTGACAAGGAGGTGACAGCTCCCTCCAGCAGCAGACCACCAAGTTCAAATCTGCGAGGGTGAAGCTCACTAATGGTGTCACTGACGATGCAAATTATTTTCGGAACCATTGAGGGGGAGCGGAGTCCCGCCTTAGGTGGCCGACCAGTTCAGACGCCACCAGCAGCGACTGTGCACAGCAGATGGATTTGCCAAATGTCCCCCTAGCGTCGCCCCCACCGATTTCCGCCATTAGCATGAACAGGCTCAAGCGTGGATTCAGCAGACCCAGCCGTGAGCGAAACTCTTCTCTGCAGCTTCCAGAAGCCAGTCAAAAGAAGCGAAATGCGACACCCCTTTTCGTATTTTTCAAGCTGTGATTTCTGTGTCGATGGAGCCGTGGCAGACGTGACTCCGAGGCATCGCCCCCCCAAATCCAAAAGTTCCCAAACGTCTATTTTGTAAATAAGAATTGTCCCGGTGCCCCAGCCCCGAGCCTCTGTGCCATAATATAGCTCTTTGCCTCTCTGGATGCCGACTACCTGTATTCTTCACAAACAATGCCCAGCCAGCACCTCCTTTTTTTAACATCAGGGTATTTGTTTCACATTTGCTGCCGTTTCTTTTTACTTTCTGATAACGTCTTTGATTCTGTTCAGTCAGGTTTGAACTGTTGAGTCTGTGTTTCACCGTCCATCAAAATAAACCTGCAGAGGGACACAAACGGCTCCAAATGACCATCATAGCTTCTTTTCTAAGAACTAGCGGAAGGATTCCACTGCTTTCATTGTTTTTAGGTACAAATGAGCGTTCGGGATGAAGCCTAGAATAGCAGCGCGCATTTTACGCCTAACAGGTTTATTTTCTGTCATCGTCCTCTTCTCCTTCATCATCTCATGTGTAAACCATAAACAGGTCATTGTTGTAACCAGACACATGGGCATATTGTAGGACTGCTCCACCGAAACAGTCAAAAATATATAAAAACAAAAAAAGAAGTATATATGAGATATCACTGCTCCACTTTTAGTAACAAATGGTACTGTGGCCCCGAGTGTGTGAGGAAAAATGAGGAACAGTCCACAATATTTTGTAAATTTTATTTATGGATCTAAGAAATGTCATGGAAAAGATTTAAAATGAAGTTTTGTACATGGATGGATCCCCGTACACTGTACCCAAGCCACCGTTTAGTCACAAATAAACTCATGTGATTCCCACTCTTCTTGCTTTTCTTTAGGTTGGTTTTCTTTCCTCCACCTTTCCTGTAAAAGTCAACTATCACTGCTCTGACTATTTCTGCTTTCATTTAGCCTCCGGGTCAGCTCCGCCGCCATTCTTCTCTCAACTGAGGCCGCCTGTGTAAATCTGAAGTCTAATATCGCTGAACGGAGACCAGAACGGGCAGATTGTGTCATTCTGTAAAACCCAAACTGAGGAAAGGAAAACAAAGTTTAAAGGTCAACGTACTAAAACACGAGTGGGATGGTTTGATTACTGTGCTAACAGGAATCAGCGTCACTCCACAGCCTTTATTTCCACCATCTCTTTCAGTCTTTAGCATATTTTATAAGGATTTCGGACATTTTCGGGATTATGAATTATACAATATAGTGCACGTGATGGCTGCAAAGACACGATGAATATTAAATTTGTCTGAACTGCTTTGTTGGAACTCTCTCAGGGCTGCGTTAGAAGCACGTCTTCGAGCACATCAGGCAGTCCTGCGCCTCTGAGACCGCTTCTCCTCGCAGCAACAGCTGCAGCGAGTTCATCTCCAGGCCATTATTGATCAGCCAGTGTTGACATAGGGGAATTAACCATGTCATCGCTCAACCAGTCAGTCACAACACACAACCATGGCCGCTCCTGCGCTGACACAGCCGAGGGCACACGGAATGCAGACGTCTCTGCTTCACGGTTTCTTCTGTTTGCTGCTGCTCAGGTAGGGAGTTTCTCTGAATTTGTTGAGTAGAAATGTCACATTTTCGACTGTTTGGGAAGGATCTACAGAACAGCATGGTGGTAAATATTTCTGCATGTCACAGCGGAGTCGTGGTCGCAACGGCGGGCGACGAAGACCTGGCGAGCGTCCGTCAAGCTCGGTCAGCGGGCGGCCAGGTCACGGCTCAGCCCGTGGACTGTGTTCTATCGGAGTGGAGTGCATGGTCACGCTGTGACACCTGTCAGAAGAAAAGAGTGAGTGTGACCTTCAGTGGGTCAGCGTGGGGACCTTCACATTAACTCTGCTAGATGTCAATCCTTTTGAAGGCTAGCATTATTTATTTAGGGTAAGTAACTATAGGACAAAAAGTCCTCTGTTAGCAACTTAGCTTAGCGCACAATCTAAAGACAAGCTGAGTGGGTTGCTAGTGTTTTTTTCAGAGTGCAGAGCTCCTCTGCTAACAAGAGTCCCAGCTGATACAGAACTCTGTCTCATCCATTTTCCAAAGCAGAGAATTAATAACCACGACATGACAAAGTGGAAACAGTTTCCTCATGTGATTATGGCTGTTGCGGTTCCAAGTCTTCCCCTCTGCTTCTCCCACAGTATCGCTACGCTAAACTGGAGCAGCCGTCCCAGTTTGGGGGGCAGCCGTGCAATTTTCACGGCAGGGAGGAGGAGGCCTGCACGGTTTCATCCCGCTACACCTGTGACAACATCCCGGTGTGTGAGGGGTTCCTGTGCGCTACCACAGGTAGACCTAATCTGGGATTTACTCCTTTCTCTGTGTTTGTATTTGGTGGAATCGTAACTCTTTTGTCCTGGGCTGCTGTTGTACCAGGTCGCTGCATTCCCAGAACACTGCAGTGCAGCGGTGAAGACGACTGCGGGGACATGTCAGATGAAGTTGGCTGCAGGAAAGTTTCCAAGCCCTGCAGATCAGAAGCTGAGGAGTACTGGGGGATCGAAAACCTGGCCAAAGGGCGAGTCCAAGATGTGCCTCAAGACTGTCCGAGTCTGCAAACCGGCTCACTGCCAATGTCCCATGTTTCAGAATCAACGTACTGGACAGTAACTTAGCGGGAGTGGTGCTGGATAATCGCTACTACGCCGGCAGCTGCCTGCCACACTATATCCAGGATGTCAGATTCAGGAAGCCCTATAACCTGGAACAGTACACTCTGCAGGTGAGGTCTAGCCTTAGCTAATAGGAGCGTTGCTAGAGGAATGGTCTAAAAATGCACCTTGTCCTTCCAGACCAAAGGCTCCTACGACTTCATCCTGCACTCTTACGACTCGTACTCGAGCTACATGGACTTCACCCTGAAGGAGCGCATGACTCAGACCGTGGTCTCCTTCGGTTTTGCCATTCCCGGCGTCTTTGAATTCGGCTTCAACTACAACAGCGCCAAGTACTCCAAGTCGGTCAAGAAGCTTCGCCGCGTCTCAGGCAAGGTGAGGCTCCTCTTCTGCCCGCCTGAAGGCCACCTTCTGAGCTTCTCGGCGTCTCCCTCAGTCCTACAGCTTCGTCAGGGCCAAGGCCCAGCTGGAACTGGCCCAGTACATGTTGAAGTCGAACGATTTGATGCTTCACCCTGAGTTCCTGCACCGCCTGCGTGCTTTGCCCCTGTCGTATGTTTACGGGGAATACAGACAGATCTTCCAGGACTACGGCACCCACTACATCACGGAGGCGGCCCTGGGTGGAGAGTTTGAATACACCATCATCCTGAACAAAGAACGGTTGGAGCAATCAGGTGATCCCCCACACGCCACGCTGATTCCCTCAAAACGGGTCAGAGGAAATGTCACCACGTGGAGTCAGGTGCTGGATCTTTGTTTTCCCAGATTATACTTTGGAGGATTACAAAAAGTGTGCACAGGCGGGCCTGAAGGTCGGCGCCAACATTTACGGCGTTTATGTGTCGGCTGGTGTTCACGGCGGCTCCTGTAACGGCCTGCTGAACGAGATGGGGGGTGAGATTCCACCTCAAACAAGCATCCTGCCGTTTTCAGAGCCAACGTCAACCTCGTGTCCTTCCAGAGAACACGGCACGCGGCAGCATGGTGGAGGACTTTGTGTCCGTGGTCAGAGGTGGAACCAGCGAATCCATCACGGCTCTGCTGTCGAAGAAGCTCCCCACCCCAGAGCTGATGAGGCTGTGGGGCGAAGGCGTTCAGTTTAACCCTGACTTCATTCGCAGAACTGTGAGCTGGTTTGTTTTCGCTTCTCTATTTTCCAATAATGATCTTTCCTTTTTGAAATGTGCTCAGACATTTTTGCCAAAGTCTCAGTTTAATGAGCAAACGCAGGCAAAGTGCAGCTCCATGATCAACAACAAGTTGGGCAACAGACAGCAAAGGGCACCAAACAGCATCGGTGCCAGTTAGACTGTTTATTTCCCGTGTGTCAAATTTCATCTCACAACAACACAAAACGATCGTTTCCTGCCAGACGCAGCCTCTGTATGAACTGGTGACCTCCAGAGATTTCAGCCAGGCTTCCACCCTGAAGAGGAACCTGAAGAGGGCCCTGTCTGAGTACCTGGCAGAGGCCAGCGCCTGTCGCTGCGCTCCGTGCCTTAACAACGGCGTGGCCGTTTTGAGAGGTAACGCAGAGTTTAGAGGCCTGGTTTATGCTCCCACATCTGCAGGGGTCAAATTAAGATGTCATAGCTTTGTTGAGAGCTTTGATTGGCTGTGTTTATCTTTTTACTGTGTTTTTAGCCTTAGTTAGAGAAATATTAGCCTTTATTAGCCCCAAGAGATGACCATGTAAAGGAAAAATCCCAATCTTTCACAGGCACCAGGTGTGACTGTATATGTCCTGTCGGCTACACCGGAGACGGCTGTGAGATCACCACCAGGCGAGGAGGTTAGCACCCGGCACGTTGCGGCGCATCCCCAGATTCTAACCTGCTGGTGCTAACAGTCGTGGCTCCTCCTCACAGACGTAGCTATCGACGGCAGCTGGAGCTGCTGGGGCCCGTGGTCATCCTGCAGCGGCGGAACCGTGACCAGAAGTCGCCAGTGTAACAACCCGGCGCCCAGCTTTGGAGGAATGGCGTGCAGAGGACTGCAGCAGGAGTCCACCAGTTGCTCTTAACTCATCTCAAGACACGTGTTTGTGTTTGGACAGACTCAAAACTGATTTACGTGAATGAAAAGGTCAAACAATTAAACTTTTATTAAGAAAATCACCAGTGCCCTATTCACGAGCATTTGATTTGCTGATTTGAGCTTCCTCCCATTAAATGTGGATGCAAAAGTCACTATTTTTGTATAAACACAAAGCATTTGCTTGTGCAACATGCAGTTCCAAGTTCAGATGAAGAAATAACAACTAACACACCCTTTACAGCCCAAACAACCAGGCACCGTAGTGTCAGTGACGGTGGGAAGTTTATTATTTCCTCTGACATGAACAACAGATTGTTGCGTACGGTCCTTCAACAGCGCTGGGTCTGAGAGGAGGAGCCCCGGCAGGCGGCTCCTCCACCATCAGGGGCAGGGTTACTGCAGCTTCTTCCCCGGGTTTTTCTGCCTGACGAGCAGGACGACCAGCTTCCCCAGCAGGACCAGGAGCCGTCTGTCTTTGCGGCTGCTGAGTCGTTGAATTCAAAAGGTGTTTAGGGTTCGGTTTCTGGAATAGTTTGTAGGCATGAAACATGCTTAGATCTGACAGGTCTTCCGTCTCACCTCGTCTGAGGGTCTCTTCGCAGGCTTCTCCCTGGTAGCCGGACTTGCACAGGCATTTACAGGATGTGCCAGTCAGGACAGGGAGGCCGTTGTGCCTGCAGGGGGCGCAGCGGCAGGGGTCGAACTGCTGCATGTACTCATCCCAGGCTCTGCGCAGGTTGGCCAGCCTGGCACCGACGTGGTCGGCCGCTGTGCTGAAGCGCACCAGCTCGTAAATTGGCATAATCTGGGAGAAACGATAATTTAAACAGTGACGATAGAAACTTTTTTGAAGAAAATTAAGATTACCTCATGTTCAATGAGCGTCGGGTTGTATTTGAGGCTAGCTCCCCAGGTTCTGTATGTTTCAGGATTTCTGACGACCATCACACCACTGGTGCTGTCCAGAATCCCCCCCTTAACCAGAGTAATTATATCTTCAACCATAACTGAGCTGGCATCCGACCCTGCCATTCAAAGGTAAGAAAATGACATCCCGTAGATTTCCAAATAAAATCCAAACTTCGGTTAAGATCATAGACGGGTCGCCTCACCTTGATTAAAAGTTCCGTCTTTACTACATGGATTCACACCTAATTTGAGATCCACAGAGGCACCTTGACCGATGGGGTAGCTCAGACCGATGGAGGCACTGAAGCATCGCCCAGCCTGCTCTCCTTGGAGCTCTGCAGAGAAAAACATTAGAAATCTGGAGGTAAACATTCTCAACCAAACAACTGTGTGAGGAGGAGAAGGCCGCCCAGCGTACTGGACTCTGCCATCTTTGTTTTGTTGAGAACCAGGGCGTATTCCAGCGTTCCTCCCATGGTTCCCTGGGTGACGTAGTGGGTTCCGTATGTGTTAAAGAAGCGGGAGTACATTCCGAAGTCGTACTGCTCGGGGAGATCCATGAGCGAGATGTAGAAGTCTTCGTGGAGCATCAGCTTGTCGCTCCTCATTTTGAAGTGGGCTGTTTCCACTTTGGACCACAGTCTGACAAACCCAAGGTCCTGAAGTCAAGAAAAGAGTCTTTACGTCGTTTTCATACAATTTAAGGTGTCTGTAGTGCCCTCTGTTGGTCAGCTGCAGTAAAACAGCAGCTAATTATTAGCTAAGAAACCCATACTGTTAGCTCTGGAACCAGTGAAAATATATGTTCTTGATCATCTGTGACTCACCGTGCTTTTATAGTGTGTTACGTTATGGAAAAATTCTGATTCCTGACTGCCACCCAGCCCCGCTTCTACATAATAGATGCCAACAGTGAAGCCCCCACTGGAAGACTTGCTGTCTTTCCTCGCTCTCAGCAAGCTCACAACATCCTCATAGTACTCCTGCGAGCCCTCTGACGTAGCTTCAGCCTGCAGAGAAGTTCAAACATCACGGTTGGAGCACTTATTAACGCAGTGGGAGGCTGGAATTCTTGCTTTACTATACCACAAAACGGTAGGTGTGGTAGTTGTAGGGTTTCCTGTAGTTCTTCTCGTCCTCTCTGTACTGCAGATTCTCGCAAAATGAGTCATAGATGAATTTCCTCCACTCGCCGTTGTAGACGTATTCACACTTTCCTCCAAAGTACTTTGAGTCGAGTACAGGATCAACAAACTCTCCAGTCAGAATGTTGTAGCTGGACAAATGGAAACATCTCGGATGAGTGGAAGCATCGTGAGTCATGCTGAAAATCTAAATATTTGCGATCACAGAGCTCTTGTGGTTGGGTCATGGTTTTGTTTTGCATTCAGAATCGTTTCTGGTGATGACAGACGTGCAGTGCTCACCCCTGGGTGCCACGTTCGGCGCCAGGGATGGACATTATGGTGGAGCATTTGTCCTCCCGCCTGTTGACGTTCTCGCAGCCATCTTCGTCAGAGAAGTCGTCGCAGTCTGGCTCTCCATTACAGCGCAGGGATTGGCTGATGCAGCGGCCTGCAGGGACAGTGAGGCGCACAGGTTTTTACAGCGATGGGAGGGCGTTCTGTCCCGGTGCTCCGGTCGAAACCTACCGGTTTCTTTGCAGGTGAAGCTGTCTCCGCAGTAATCGGGTACCATGCATTTCTCGGTCGCCGTCGGACACACCAGCGAATCCCACAGCTTCTCCAAGCAGTCCGTCCCGCCAAACTGGGCTGGCTTCTCCAAGTAGCGGAAACGGAACTGAGACAGATGAGTGAACGACTGAAAAAAACACTTTTGCCTTCTTTTTTGGGTTATAGTTGAGCATCTTGGAAAGGTTTCAAAACCACAGATCAGTATTAAGGCTGGACCTTTTATTGATTGATGCTCATCTGATCTGAGGTAGACCAAAAAACCCAGGTTTAGCGCCAGTTTTACCTTTTATCGTGACCCAAATACCTTTTTGTCTGTGCAGGAATTACATGGCGTCCAGGTTGACCATCTCCCCAGCTGACAGTTGACTGGTATGGGTCTATTTACAGCTCGGATCTTCCTTTGCCCAGCCCCTCTGTCCCCCCAGAAACATCCAAAACCACCATTGTTCTTCCACGATCCGCACAGTATGAAAACAAACACATCAGCGTGTTTTTAAACACGAAAGAAACATTATTAAAATACCTTTTGCCATCAGTGGTCCATGAACCTCTTGACGCATTGACAGTCAGACCAGAGTTGAGCAGCAAAAAAAGAGTGCATATAATATAGAGCTCCATGGAAATCAGTCATTAGCACTTAAAAGGTCACACGACAGCTGCTGTGATTATCTGTGGAGGTTAGCTTCAAGCTGGATCAGCCGCGGTGAATGATTGATCATGAGTAAACACTGTTACAACAGTCAGGAAACTTTTTTAAATGATCTGTAACCCTCAAATCTTTATTTTCCCCCACAAATACAATCAGAAAACGTTGTCTGACATTTTCCTCCCATTATTTTGCATTGGATCGCATATATTCTTCATATATATATATTCAGATGATAATACTTGGGTTTATTCATTGTATTTTTATACGTTTTCCACAGCTACCTTTAGTAATTTTTTTCGCAGTTTTAGATTTCCCTTTATTAGATTAGTTTATTTTAATAGAACTCCTCCATTGAGCCCATCAGAAGTGAACCATGCGCGCCTCCGCCGACGTCAATCAGACTGAATGAACGCGCACGTCGTCGGGTTACGCGCGTCACGCAGGTGCGCCTCGCGGCGGCCCTTTCAAATGGGCGCGTTAGCCAAGAAGAGACGTTCGCTGGGATCCTTCGTTAAATGTGCCCCGTCGCTCCGCTTTCAGCCGGTTCTCAAATGTTGAAACCCGAAAAGGGATGAAAAAACAAATCTACGATGGACGAGGTGAGTATTTTTACACGCTGTTTTCTGACTATTAGACACTTAGCTTTACAAATGGCGATCACGACGCTAGCTGCGATAATGACGCTGTTTGTTTTGTGTTTTTCGCCCCAAAATCTTCGGTTTAAACCCCTTTTTTAATGTCTTATCCATTTTTAAGCGTCTAAAAGTTGGGATTTTTTTTTTTATTTTTAGTGCACGCTCGTGATTTTATCTTTCTAACAGACTCCAATATTAGTATTTTGCTACATTAAATATACGCTCACAAATCATTTTTTCAGCGTGCACCGTTCTTTTCCAGTTCTTCTCTTAAGCGATTAACAGCCCAGCATTATCATTTTTACCCTTTTTTTAATTTTGAATGCACATCAAATGCCAAAGTAAATATATCCCTTCATGTTACACTTGTATTTTTTTGTCTTTTGAGGGCTCAATCAACTTCAAGGCTTTAAGGGCCAAGTTCCAGGAGGAGGCTTCCCTGGCTCGATCCAAAGCCAGCCGACCGGCTGTTGCTGAGAAACCCAAGCAGCTGCCCCCCTCTGGAGCTCACTGCTGCTCTGTGGTGAGCAGCATTAACGGGGCTGTGGAACACAGGACACCGGCGCTGCCCCGGGTGGTCTTCAGGGACGGACTTCAGGCATCTGCAGGCAAGCGTCCAATTTCATTTCCGCCAAAGGTTCAGCAGACACCTCCGTCTTTTCAGTGCGCTAACGGTGACACCGCAACGAGGCAGTCCCTCAGAGAACGGCACATGCCCCTGGTGCTTCCTTTCATTCCTGTGAAAGAGCACAAATCTGAGCTGCCAGCCACAAGGGAGCTTAAACTGGAAGAAGAGCTGGGGAAAGAAGCTGTGCTGCAAAGCAAAATCAAAAAGAAAGGCTTATTGCTTCCTTTTAAGGCATCAAAAGCAGCAAGAATTAGTGGGGAAAATGGAGAAGAACCTCCATATTCTGATTTGACAGTCAGGCCTTCCAGTGCTCCTGGTGAGTTGCCCTCTGTGGAAAAGCAGCCTGTGGAAGACGGGCTTTCTGTCCAGCGGGATCCATCAACAGCCGAGTTCCTGGTCTCCAGCCCAGACATCCCTGACACCCCTTCCCCCGCCGACACGAGCGTCGAGTCTGACAACAAAATTCTTAGCACTTTGGAGAAGGCCAAGAAGAAATTGTCGTGTAGGCAGATGTTGATCTCTGCCAAAAGCCTGTGCTCTCCGGACCACGCCTCCAAAGAGAAGGCGTTCCCGTCACCGCCGCAAAAGGCTGAGCCGGAGCTGCCCATACCGTCACCGGTCTGTCTTCCAAACCTGTCTTGCCTTTCAGCCCGGCCTTTCTTTAAAACAAACAACTCTGCGCAGAGTAAGTTATATTTAGAAACGATTTTTTTTTTTATACCCACATTAAATAATGTTCCCAATGTTTTGGCGCGGCTGTTTTCCACTGCCTAGAGTCACCGTTGGGCGCGCAGTTTGGAAAGAATAAAGCGGAGACTCTCCCTGTCAGGACTGGTCTTCCATCATCTGTTCCTCTAAAGAAGCCTTCAGCTAACCTGAGGCTGCGGGGACCAGCGCCACTGAAGCCCCCCAGACCTCCTCTAGTGGATCTCAGCCGCTTTCACCTCCACACATTTAACGGTTTGCATTAGAACCTTTTTTTTTGGACACCGCGTCCTGTTGATTCTCCTTCAGTCGAGACTCGTTTGTTAAGTGCTGATTGTGATTGCTCCCACAGCGGTGCCGCCGTCTCCCCGCCAAGAGCCGGAGGCCGAAAGTACCTCAGTGGTGATTGAAGCTCCGGAGTTTCCAGACTTTGATCATTCGGAGATGGAAGCAGCGGAAGATGACGCGGTCGACATCGGGGCGCTCGACCTGGAGGCCATAGACTTTCCCCCCTCGCTGCCGCCCTTCTCGCTCTGCCAACCCGTGGAGCCCCTCATGAGCAGCGACATGGAGTCGCACCTCGAGCCGCCCAGTCTCCCCGACCCCATGAGCATCTCGGAGTTCCCCGAGCCCCCGGTGTCAGAGTTGTGGTCTCAGAGCGAGGAGGTGAGCTTAGAACCACAGTCCCACACCGATGAAGCTGAGAGGGGAGCTGCTGACGATGTCACCCAACCAGCACCCGACTCGCATCCGAGGTGGGTTTTTAAAACTCCCGTCACACACAAATCCAGTCTAATCTCTCTCCTAAAGTGTGCTGCATCACCACAGTTGCTGCGAGGCAGGAGATAACGTGTACGAGGATGTGGAAAACGTCAAAAAACTCATCATGGAACAGAACTCGCGTAAACGTAAAGCTGGTCTGAGGAGTAAGAGTGTTGACGTTATTTTACCTGTTATTCCAAAGCCGGAGTTTGTTGGTTTGACCTCGTTTCATTTCCTCCTCTGACAGATCCGTATGCTGACAGCCATTCGACGGTGAGCCCTTTTTAAGCCCAGTAACCACAATCATTCTTCTTATTCCTGTGTTGAATAAAAATCCCGTGTTATTGTTTTGAGAAGGACGGAGCAGGGCTGCACACGTGGCCGCGACACCCACGGTACGTATTCGCAAAGTTCATCACGCACGCTACTTTCTGCCAAATGGAAGTCAGCCGCTGATGTTTTCTCTCCCAACACTAATCACACACATGAGCAGTGTACCAGCAGAACCTGCTCATTCCACCCATACTCATGTCTTCAGGTATGGCACGTTTCTTCTCTCAGACACAAGTCTGCTGTTGATGTATCATTTAACAAATGTGGACTCACACTCTTGAAAAAGACATTAATTAAATCTGAAAATGACACTAATCGCTGATGCCCTTTGGTGTTTTTTTTGTTTTTTTTTAGCACGAAGCCACGTTTTTATGCATCTTCTCCTCATTTGAACTTGGCAGCCTTTTGCTACTGAACATTAAATTTTACTTCCAGTAAAGAGCGCCAAAGCCCCCACACTGCAGAGTACAAAGAGCAGAAGAAGAGGGAGAAGCAGCGCTTGGAGAAGGAGAAAAAGGAGCAGAGAGAGAGGGAAAAGAAGGAAAATGAAATGAAAAAGAAGTTTAAAGTAAGTCAGGCAGTCAAACCACTGGAAGGCTGATTATTTCTTTCCAGTTCAGCAGAGATGGATCTTTGCCCTCTTTTACACCTGGCAGCAAAATACTCCCTTTTCGGTGTTTGGGACTGCTGTACATCACATTGGCCCACATGAAAGGGTCTAAACACACTTGAAAAGCGTGGAAGATGAACTGTGAGCCCTCTGCCAAGCCACTTCTGAGCCTGGTCGGGCACGCATTGTGAACCCAGTTAATACCAGTGTGTCTGCAGGTCACATTAAAGGGCTCTGGGCAGCAGAGGAGGGGAGCAGGCCCACTAACCCTGATCAAAGCTAACCCTGATCAAAGCTAACCAGTGACGCGTTTATTTCTGAGGTGTTGCTGTCGGCGTGAGCAGCGACATCTGGTGGCGCTTGACGGCAAAGCAGCTCAGACTGCAGAAACGGTCTCTCACCCTGAGCTTTTTTGCTCAGGTGACTGGTGAGGAGGAGCCAATGTACCACGCTCGGGTAATGGTGGCCAGCAAGGTCCGCAAGAATGACCTGCCCGTGAAGAACGGGGACACGGTGGGCATCATTCGAACCACCAGCTGCCCCAAGGGCAAATGGCTGGCTCGAGACGCCAACAACAGATGTGAGTTGATGTCTGAGGTCTTGTTTTGAGAGATTAGAGGTGGTTTTAAAGCCCCCCCAGATCCTGTTTACAGTCCCCAGTGGGGTCTGCTGTGTCTGTTTACCGCTCTGGCCTGGCTGTTTGCAGATGGGTATAGTTCAGTCATGAACGTGGAGCTCAACATCAAGGAGATGCTGGAACTGGGCAAGAAGGCCCAGGCGGCTGGACGGGGAGGAACCCAGGAGGGAGATACTATCAGTATTGGAAGCAGGTAGCTAGGATGCTAACCCAGTTAGCAAACTTCCATTCCTGTACCTCACCATCATGATTTAATAACCGTATCCTTTGCTTTGCAGATCGTCCAACCAGCCAGTTCTCACGAGCAGCTGTAGGTATCAGTGATCCCTGCACAAATAAACAACACTGATTAGTTTATTTAGGCTTTTCCTTCAACTGTAGCGGTGCGTAGTGCTGTTAGGATCACTGCTGGGCTTCGCAAACACTCCAACAATGACACTCTACCAGCCTGCTGACTGATGGAGGACAGTTTGACAGAGGTCTCCCAGCAGCCTGGTTAGCCTGCCTGCTTGTCGGGAAATCTGTGGTGCATTGAGTAAAACTTTCTTTTGTGCAAACTGATGATAAAAAAAAGTAGTTTGTGCGACCTACATTAATGTCTAAATGGCAGTGTCTTTATTTTAAAGGCAGTGACGCCACATAATTATTTAATTTTGTTGCCTTTGTTCCAGGAGCGCCACATGAGGGCCCTGGTTGTGTTGTAAGCCTTGGCTCTATATTTAATACCAGCAATACACTTTGGTGGGCAAAAATCGTAACTATTTCATCATTTCAGTGGCCCAGAATGCAAGAGAAGCTCATCTCAGGCTGTGGAAGACGGGCCAAGTGTGGCCTGGTGCTTGTGTGTGTTTTAAAGGTCAAGGGTCGGGTTGTGCCTAATCAGGCTGCTTCCTCTCCCCCACAGTCACGGACGACAGCGAGGAGTGGGCCTGCGAGGACGAGACCATCTCCTTCTCTAATGAGTCAGTAAGACCGGCCGTTTACGTTAAAACGGGACGTTTTGAGACGTGGAGCTGAGTCCTTCCTGTCTCCTCACCCCGTACAGTAGCTTTCCTCCTCACACGTCGTCCATGGCAGAGACCTGTGAGTATATTTTCCGACTTGTGAGTATATTTTCCGACGCCGTCTTCTCTGCTCTGATGCCGTCCGCTCCCCGTGTTCCCAGCGTGCGGACACGTCAGCACCCGGCACACGCTGAGCGACGCCAACCTGGAGGACCTGCACACGCAGTGAGTTTGGGATGGCGCTGAAGTCTCCCCGATCCTTTCTTCCCCTTCCTGTGAGGACAGACGAAAGCCTGAGGGATCTGTTCCCCCCTCCAGGAGCAGACACGAAGCCCTCCAGAAGCTGGCCATCTTCTTTCAGCACAGCAAAGACGAATTTGCAGACGTCCCCGATGGCGAAGGAGCCACCCCCACAAAGTACGGGCGCCTCCTCGCCGTTCCTCCACCACGCAGCTCGTGTCTGTTTTTTCTCTACTGATCCTTCGTTTTTCTTCTTTATCCCTTCTGTGTCTGGGAAAGTTCTGAAACCACAAGTAAGTGCAGAACATTAGGCTGATTCCCTAAACTGAAGACATGTGCAGGACAGGCTGAGAGCAGGCGTCGGTGTTGATGCCACGTGTGTCTGTTGTCTCCCCAGACTTTCTGAGCGCCGTGCAGGAGCCTCCGTTCCCGTAAGCGAGCGGAATGAGCGTGAGCAGCCTCGCAGGCCCCGTCTGCCCTGACTTGTGCTGTGTTTCTGCCACAGTGACCAGAAGGTGGACTTCACGGAGCTGGAGCTCTTCCCTCCGCCGCCGCTCTACGCCGACACCAATGGCCTGGACGGCTCAAGCTGGGGGTGACCTGGAAACCTCCCACAGAGTGCTGAATTATTCTTTTTCATCCTTTGTTGTTTATCATGGCACATTTTCATGTTCTGTTTACCTATATTAGAGCACTAATTAAATTTGTTGCACTTTATACAGACCTGAGTAGCCAGATGGGCGATCCTCTGTTGTTTTCACCCTCTGTGCTACCTCGAATAAACATTTGCCACCTATTTAAAGTGCATTTCCGGTATTCATTTTGAGATTTCAATTTAAAATGACCACCCACAGTTACCTGCAGTCTTTACCTTCCAGAGCTGGTCTGAGTTCGATCGCTCCGCGGCGGCGCGCAGCGCTCCGGAGCTCCGGAGGACCCGGCTGACCCCGGGCCGCGGTGGGCAGGGGAGGTGCCGGAGGAGGGGCCACCGCGGGACGCCCACTGGCCCCAGAAGAACCGAGGCGAGGATGCGCGCAACTTAGAAGACGGCGAGCGGCAGGAGAGGACGTTTACGCGCAGCCAGACGCATGTTTGGGGAAGACTTTGCGCAACCGCTCCTCTCCGGGATTCAAGTAGAACCGCTCGATCCACGTCCCGCAGATCTCTCTTCCTCCCGCGTATCCGACCCACGCAAGACGATTTAAATGCAACGCTGCTTGATTTATGAGAAAAGCATGGCAGCCGAGACGAGGAACGGCGGGATGTCTCTCAACAACAGCAGCAACTGCAAAGATCACCGCCGGAGGAAGCTGCTGGTCGGGGTGGACCTCTTCTGCCTCTTCCTGGGTAAGACCCCGGCTCGCTTTTCACCGCGGTGCCCTAAACCTGCATCTAGGTGGTGGAAGCGTGCTCCCAATCCAGGTCCGTCTCCAAACGGGATGTTTCAGTGATGCTCTGTGGGGTGGAAACGGACCTTTGACTTCCTCCAACCTGTGACTTGGTTCTCCAGAACGGTTCACATTCCACACTGGTCGGAATTCTCTTGATCTCCACATCTGGTGTGTGTGTGTGTGAATGTGTGTGTGTGGGGGGTGGAGTAATTAAGGAGATGTTGCTGAGAGTGTGTCCAGGTCCTGTAACGTCCACCAGCTGCAGACTCTGGGCTGGAGTTATGAAGGAGGCTTTGACCTTTTGACCCCTCACAGATGGATTTTTGATGTCACGTCAGGCCAGATGTTCTGCTCAGGAGCTGCTCTGCCCTGGGCGGAGGGTGGAATCCCCGCCGCGGTGGTGCGGCGCGCTGGGAGGAACCGGTGGGCCAGTACTGGTAACCACCGCTGCTCCAGTCCAGCCGGCTGATTGCAGCGTTACTGCGTCCAAGGTCACATGATGAGAACCCTCCAGTCGCCCACGAGACGGTTGGAGGTAACGGTTCCGTTTGGGGCTGTAGCGCGCCCACGTGCGCGCGGCGAGTGGGTGCTTAATGGTGTTAATAAAGTTTTTGCTGGAGAAAGGCTCCAGGGGCGAGGTTTAGGGTCCAGAAGCGGCAGGCAGGCGGATGCGAGGCGGGCCGGGTGCGTGCCGCCTCCTCCGCCGTGGTGGCGAAGAGTCAAAACAAGTTGATGTGTGTGTACAGCAGACACAGAGAACACCCCGCAGACGGAAAATGTGCGCCTGTTTGTTTTAAAAGGCAACACTCGGTGTTTTGGTGTGGATTCCACAACACCGAGGGTACGTAGGTGGGCCAGCGCCGCAGCGGGGGGAAAACAAACAGGCTGCCAGCGAAGGTCTGAAGGTCCGCTCCCCTCAGCGCCTGGAGTCAGACGGGACTTCCAGAGTAGCCGGACCCGGCGCCTGGACAGTCCACCAGCTTCCTGTTGGCTTTGGGCTGATGTGGAGCCGATGAGGGACACACACACCTGTGTTGGCCCCACCGGGACCAAGGCTGGGTTCTGAGGGCCTGAAAGATCAGCTGGCTGGAGAAGCACCTTCTCACGCTGACGAGGGTTCTTGTTGCAGACAGTCTGGATCAGACATGTTTGCTCCTTCCCGGATCTTGAGGCCCGGCTGGCTGCTCTCTCTCTCTCTCCCTCCTCCCCCATCCTCCCCCAGGCTCCCCCCGACGTGACCGCGGCTCCCTCCAGGTGTTTGTTTGGAGAGCCTGAGCGAAATGAGTCCTCATAACACAAATCCTGCTGAATGTGGAGGGAAGGCTGGGGTTCTGCACTTCCCATCAGGCAGAGGGGCTCAGTTCTGTAACTGGAGCTCCACCCAGCTGGACCTTCAAAGCCAGAATCAGCTGCCTGTGTGTGTGTGTGTGTGTGTGTGTGTGTGAGGGCCTCAGCGCGTGTTGACGTTGGCTTGAAGGCGTCCCAGCCCGGCCCCCCAGCGGCTGTCGCGCCTTCGCCGGGTCCGACCTTCTGACCCCGGCTGCCTTTCAGAGGCTGAGGTGTGTTTTCCAGACCTCGGGAATGACTCCGAGTGTGACATCAAAGCGCAGCCTGGACGCCGCTTTGAAGCCATGCCGGAGGGAGCCTTTTAAAGTCTGTCGGCCTCTCTCGCGTCCTCCTCCTCATCATCACCTTCGGTAAATGGAGGGGATCTCCGCCTGCTGCACCCTCCCTCTGTTTGTGGGAAGAAAAACAAGATCTTTGCCTTTTTTTCAGCAGAGAAGCAGTCAATGGAGCAGGGGCCCCGAAGGCGTCCCCGAGTGTTTTTAAAAGCATCGGTGGGGAAACAAAAGCTCTGCCCCGTGTTTATTTTCCTCCCCCGGTCGATGCTCCTCAGCACATATTGGGTTTTTTAACATCTCCTGGGACTTGTTTTCTCTTTGTCTGCCTCTCAAATATCCATTTTTTTGTGTTTCTCTCTCTCTCTCTCTCTCTCTCTCTCTCTCTCTCTCTCGTGTGTTTTGGTTCTGACCGTGCAGTGGTGCTTGTTGCCGTGTTTTTGTACAAGTTCCCGCCGCCGCCTCACCAGAGAGGGTTTTTCTGCAGCGACAACAGCATCAAGCTGAGCTATAAGAGCAGCACGGTGTCCAACGCGGCGCTCACGGCCGTGGGCATCGGCGCACCCGTGCTCACTGTAAGTCCCGCCGCGGTGCGACGGGGGGAGCTGGGGGGCGCCTGTCGGGACCCGCTCGGTTCTCCTTCCGGTGGCTGGCTGAAGACGCCACGGTTCGGACCGTCTGTGACCCGCACGCAGCACTTTGGGCCTGTTGCGCCCCGTTAGCGCTGAAGCTCTCACGCCGCGATCCTGCCAGGGCTTTTCCAAAGCTGGGAAAGGTCGCTGGAGGCGGTCGCGTGCCGGAGGGAGACGCAAACATGGTGGAAAAAGGGTTTACATTGAACAGCAGACTGAAAACAACGTTTGGCCCGTCGAGCCCAAACCAGCCCCAGCGTTAGCCAAAGCAGGAGCGCTGCTGAACCGGTCACAGCAAACAGCCACCGGGTTGAGCGGGCCGCCCCGGCAGGCGCTCCCGCGGCTACCCGCCTGCAGCCGCGGCCTCCGTGATGTGCCCGTCATTAACCGAGCACCTCCATCTCTGTCACCCCTCCCTCTCTCCCTCCCTCTGTTCCGCTCACTGCTTCCACACCCCAGCCGGCCTGCCTTTCCTGGTCATTGAAACCAGCGCGGTTCAGCCTTACCGTAGAGGGTTTTACTGCGACGATGAGTCCATCAAGTACCCGGACAAAAAGGGAGACACCATTAGCGACGGTGTGCTTAGCGCTGCTGGCATTCTTATAACCATCCTCTCTGTAAGTCACTCATCCTCACTCTAATGTCTTCATCACTTTGTCACTCATGCTAGCAGCACCTACTGACACCACACACCAGACGCTGGGTTTACCACGGTACCAATCAATGTTCCTGCACCACCACTGCTCATGCTAACAGGTCGCAAAATATGATCCATCCTGATTTTGCTGTATGTTCTCACATCTATGCTCATACCTGAGAAACGACAACAAAAACACTGAGAAACAAAGTGCTGCAGGGGTCCTGGAGGTAAGTTCTGCTCAGTTTGTCCGTCCAGATGTTTGTGGCCCGTGAGGGATCAACCATGAGGCCGTTCCTCAAATTAGGGCAATTATGGGTTATTAAGCAGGGCAGCAGCAGAGTGACAGCTAAACGAGCGTAGCTTTGTTTCTATCTGCCTGCTCCTAATTAAACTGGCAAATTGAGCTGACCTTTGAGTCCAAACACCTTGGCCATTAGCCGGGGCGCTGCGCTAAAAGGCTAATTCAACATCATCTGCATAGCCAAAAAAAAGACCCGTCACTGTAAACCACAATATGGCGCAGGACCGGCTCCCGCGACCTTCAGCATTCCTAGAAATTCATTCCGGCAGACGTGGGGAGGCCTGCGCCGCCGTCTCTCAGCCCTCTCCACGGCCTCGGAGCTGCAGGGGTTTTTCGCCGCCGTCTCCGTGTAATTATGGTTGACGCAACGGTTGTCGGGCCAAATACCGTAATGGTTGGGGTGGAATTGCGGCGGAGGCCCAAAACAAGAACACTTTGCCACACAGCTCATTTTCCTCTCGCTAAACGTGACTTTACGAGCGCGACGGCGCTGACGGACACCAGCGCGAGCGCCCCCGGGGCCCCCAGACGTTTGGGAAAGATCCGCGTCTTCGCCCTGACCGCCATCTCCTGGGGTTTCTGCCACCTCTGCCGGCCGGCCCGTTCCCTTCTTCCTCCAGATGGCCGGCTTTCCCAGGAAAGAGGCCGGACTCGCTCACGCCGGCTCTAAAGGTCCGGATGGTGGCGGCAGCCCCCCACCCCTCCCACTGGGCGCCTTTCACCAGAAGAGGGCTTCTTTTTGTGCCCCGCCCCCACCTCCAAAGAGTGAGATTCTCACGTTAAAACAGCCAGATGTGAAACCGGAGTCGGCTTCGCGGCGCTGAAAAACAAACGCGGCCCCGGCGAGAGCGCGGTGGAGTCTGGCCACCAAAATCAGACCTGTAGCTGAGCTCAGCGTTTCTGCTGATTAGAACCAGTCCCCCACCCCGCCCCCCCAGTGCTCCCAGCTCCCCTCTCCGCTGTTCTTCTCCTCCTACTGGGGTGTCCTCCCCTTGTCCAATCACGCCTTCCTGACCGCAGACTGTTTCTCATTTTTCTGCCCGGCTCTGGTGGGAACTCCCCCACACGCTCACTCTCTCCCCGTCCACGTTGTCATTTACTGGGAGAGGGCGGAGGCTGACCAGGTGGGGGGGCTCTTCTCAGCTCCACCGGCTGTGGGACGTTACGTCCACGAAGCCCGTCCTGATCAAAGTAGCCGAGGTAGGAGCAGAAGGAACCAGAGCCTGGTGGCCACTGGGGCAATCGTTAACAACAGATTAGCTCCTCAGCTACGCTAAACAGGGTTTGGCATTCGCATTAGCATTAGCACAACTCTAATACCAAGATACCAAAAGATGCTCTTGCACAACAGGAGAATAATAGATCCAGATAAACAAAGCCGGACTTCTCAGATCCTGAATGCCCCCCCCCAACCACCACGGTTTGGCTCAGCGGAACCGTCCCACTCACCGATCTGCCCGACCGGCCGCGTGTCCTTCCAGATCGTTGTCGGGGAGAGCTACAGGATCTACTTCCTCAACGAAGGCTCCAAGTCCTTCGTGGGGAACCCCTACGTCTCGGCCCTCTACAAGCAGGTGGGCGTCTTCGTCTTCGGCTGCGCCATCAGCCAGTCCTTCACCGACATCGCCAAGGTGTCCGTCGGCCGCATGCGCCCCCATTTCTTGGACGTGTGCAAACCGGACTTCTCCACCATCAACTGCTCCCTGGGCTACATCACCGACTACCACTGCCAGGGTCCGGAGAGCAAAGTCCAGGAGGCGCGGTGAGTTCGGCACGCCGAGGCCTCTGCTGCAGCCTCAGCGCGCTCGTGTCACCACGGTTACCGTCTGCTTCTCCTCAGGAAGTCCTTCTTCTCCGGCCATGCCTCCTTCTCCATGTACACCATGCTCTACCTGGTGGTGGGTGTCCTCCTCCTGTCTCCTCCAGCTGCTTCTCTTCCTCCACTCGGCACTAAACTCCCTTTTTGCTTTGGTGTTTCTTTTGCCTCTCCAGTTTTACCTGCAGTCCCGTTTCACCTGGCGCGGCGCGGCCTGGCTGCGCCCCCTGACCCAGTTCACCCTCATCATGATGTCCTTCTACACCGGCCTGTCCCGGGTCTCGGACCACAAGCACCATCCCACCGACGTGCTGGCTGGTTTTGTACAGGGAGCGCTGGTGGCCTACTGCGTGGTAAGCGGACCTCCTTTGTACCGGTTCTGAGAAGCAGTAGCGATCCGGTAGATCCGGTAGATCCGGTAGATGACCCACCCTTGATTTTGACAGATCAAAGCAACTCTTTTCTTCCTGCTCCTCAGGTGTTCTTCGTGTCCGACCTGTTCAAGCCCAGAGGCCGCCGCCCGACCCTGCTTCCCATCCCGGTGATCAAGGATCTGGTTCCGCCCGCGGACATCAGAGACCGGGGCAACTCATCATGGCGTAAAAGAACCAGAACCCATCCCGACCACCACAGCCGCTCCTCGGTACCTCAGGACCCGCGCACCCTTTGGAAGCTTGGACATCAAAGCGAGTTTTGCTTTTATCTAAGATTTTCAGGAGAGTTTTATCTTCCTAGAGGTCTGAACCCAACCCGGAGGCGAAGGCGGCTCTCAGAGTTCCAGCTCGCCGCGGCTAATACAAACAGGCGGGTCTTCAAAGACCCTTCCCCTTTCATCCAGGACGGCGTGTTACTCTCTGGGTTTGACTCTGAACTGTTCACACCTCTTGAATGACCTGAGGTGAAGCTTTTGAAAAGCTTCCTAAGACTTAGCCCTGATTCCCAAACCTCGCCGTTTTCACCGAACGTGCACATAAGTTCCGCTGGGTGTGGAACGTGGACGTGGGCCTCCGTCTGCTGGGCAGGACGAGCCCCCGCTGAGCCATTTAATGAGACGTCCGTCATCTTTGCAGTGAGCTTTTCTGCCAGCGTGTCCCTGTGTTGTGTCTCCATATGTACAGGTACCGGCCCCGATGGAACCCAAGACAGGAGGAAACGTGTCTTTTTGCGGCACACGCGCAACACAGTTGCTAATCCTGTGATTAGACTGTAGCCACACAGGCACGCGCGTGTTTCAGGCACATTACTTCAGAATATTTTAAGTAAAAGCTTGTTAAGCTCCACAATAAGCCTCGTGATGAGGCTCTGCATTGTAATAGATTTAACGTAAACGCTAATAACGATGCTAACGTGTTTGCATGAGTGTATATTCCAGTAAAACCACTTTTTGAAGGCACAGTTAGAGACCAACTTTGAAAACGCTCCTTTTTAATCGCCCTCGTGTCTCTAAATCTGTTGTAAAGTGTCTTTTGTTTTCGAAAACGCCCACTACGACCTTTTGTCGAGACCTGTGTAAAAATGTAAAAATGACGACTTGCGATGTACGCTTTAACTGTAAAACAACAAAGCTCTGCAGACAGACTGCTCCAGTTGGAAAGAAGCTGTATTTTTGTAATGTGACACTTTTTTAAATGAAACTGTAAGACATGCTTATCAGATGTCTTTAATAAACCCTGAAGTGGACATCAGCCGCTGGTGATTATTTAAGGGCTTTTTTTTTTTTCTATGCCCACTGTGTGCCTGTGTGTGTGTGGGTGTGTGTGTGTGTGGAGACATCTGGGCGTGGGCCGGTGGGCTTATATGCTCAGTTTCCTGTTGGGAAATGGTTGCATTCCAGGCTTCAACCCCGCTCCCCCATTGGTTCTCTCCCGTTGGAGTCCACGTTGGAGAAGGGAGAAGTTAGCTCCAGAAATACCTCCGCCAGCCTCGGCCACCTGTGGCACCGCACGGGCCTCGTTTCTGGGCCCCCGGGGGTGTGTACTAGTGTGTACTACCTTGATTGGTTTAATACACTCACCCTGTCCTCAGCTTTTATTCTCAAACGCGATCCTAAAAACCCCTTGTTGAATACAAGGTGGTATTCTAAACGTTTGATTAAAAAAAAGAAGAAAACAGTTTTTAGGGCTTTGATAGCAGCACCTTTAATCTATGTTCTGTTTCTGCTTGTTTCTAATCTGGATTTTAGGATGCTGGGGTTTATCCCAGCCCAGGGTCCCTGGCTGAGGAGCAGGAGTCCACCCTTACTGGGTCACTGGTCCATGGCAGGACGGACACAGTCGCCAGCGCCAGAGCCCTCTCCCCTCCGTGGCACCACCACGCCGGCTGGAATGCCTTCGGTTCCACCCGTAGTCCCCTCGTTTGGGTAATTATCCATGGAATGTTGAATTCCTGCTCCGTGTTTGTGTTTGAACCTTCCCTAAAGCTGCACTGATGTGAGATTTCCTCCCTGATATCTTCACCCGTCGACCGGGAACAGGCCCTGTGACCAAGTTTCCCCGGACCGACATGCAGCACGGTCATGTTTCCACCCCGGCCCGCTTCCCTCGAGGTGCTAAGAGGCTTTTTTTAACGACGGGAGCCTTTTCATGTGATTCCCGTTTCGTCCACCACCATTTAACCTCAGTTTTTTGTGAAGCAATTAGCCTGTGAGATTTACAGATCCTGTTAATGCCCTCTGCAGGGCAGTTGCGGTTTCTCTGAAGTGACGATTGTTGTTGTGCTTGTTGTTACCCCGAGGATGACCGATTAAACAGCCATTCCTCTCCCACCAGGATACAGCTGTTATCGCTTAAATAGCTGATTCTTCATCATCACGCAAACAGGGAAATTTTTCCTCTCTTTGTTGCACTAATTAGGGTCTAAAAGAGAGGAAATGTAAACTTTGCAGTGGGTAGTGATGAGAAGTAGCTAAATGCTACCAAAAAAAAGGCACAAATTGAAACCGTGTGGGGATGCTAGCTACCGCAAAGACCGCGCTGGATTGGATGAAAAAAGTATGTTTCAGTGTTTTACCTGGTTCCTTCCTCTTTAAATGTATAAGTGCTAGGACCTCTGCACGCGCCATTTGTTGTAATGACGCCCCATTTCCGTGTTTGTTAGCAGCTGAAACCGTGAATATCCAGAGCGGTTCATAAAAGGCAGTGATTTGTGGGTTTTACTTTCGCTAATGAATGTTCCATGACTTTTAGTTCCTGCTGCAGTTTAGGTCCTCATCAGGAAGTAGCAGCTAAAGAAGTTTGTGCTAAAATAGTTCCAGGTTCAGGACGGGCCGGAGAACTGGAAGAGGAACGGGTCTGGAACTTCCTGTCCTCCTGAGGAAAAGGTTGGCTCGTCTCTCCCAGTTATGATGCCTCCTGATGCAGCAGCTGGTGTGCCCCCCCCCTACAGTGCTCGGGTCAATGGGCGACCCCATTACGGCTCCAACAGCCATGTTTTTCCTCAGACCCCTGAACCGCGTCGAGCGCTTGACCTCTCTGAGCGCTTCTCTTCGCTTGGCCGATGGCGCTTGGCGCTCGCTGTTTTAGAGCTGTCGTTACCAGCACGAGCTGCTTCCTTCGGACGTGCGCACAAACGCACGTCACAGATCTGTTTCCACCGGCTGAAACATGTTACACAAGGACGCGCTATCTGCACGCGAGCATCCCTCGTAAAATCCTCCAGGCCAGAATGTTCACCGTAACAAGCTGTCCCCCTGCCCAGAGGCCCTCGTTCTCCTGGACCGCAGCTGCAACTCATTCTCTCCCTCCGTTTCTCCATCCTTCTCTCTTTCCTTGTCCTCCCAGGTGGATGAGAATGTAAACATCGGGACGGAGGCCAACGCTCTGGCATGGTTCCTCGAAGCTGATACGGAGACGGAGCAGCCGAACGTACACAAGCTGTGTGAGCTTGGTTGTTGATGGTTTGTAGTTGTTGAGCGTTTCTTCTTGTTCCGGAGGGTTTTTTTTCCAGTTCTCTGGACAACCCTGGGGGCCTTCTGGCATCTCCTGGCTTTAAAACATATTTGTTTTATTTAATTTCCTGGCAAAGATGCTCTTCTCTTAGCTCACCTGAATTCAGAAAAAAAATTGCAACGCTAATGCTAATTCTTTAACGGATCTCCATTGAAGATGCTGCAGGTCAAGCAGAGTTTGATCGTTGTTAGCAATGATAGTTCTGCTAGCCTCTGCTAGCCACCTCCACGCAAAGCCTTTTAAAACCCCAAAACATCCACCCCGAAGCCCTCAAAATGATTTTTAGCCCCAAAATCCCAAGAGTGCCCCCCGGTTTTTTCTTTCTCTGCCAAAGAATTTTGACAAATTACCTCCATATGTGTCCAAAGGAGCCTCGCGGGAAGGAGGCCAAGAAGAATATACTGCTGACGGAACGCAAACACTGACTTCATCAAACGCTGTACTCTGATACTCTCCATATGCCCACCTGGCAGCGGCGGCCATTAGCGGCCGACTCTTTATCACGCCGCTCCGTATCTGCGATGAGGAGGCGTGCGGACCGAGGCCGGTCGTGCCCCCAGCCATCCCCGCGGAGGCAGCACGCGTCTGCCTTTCTTTAGGCTTCTGAGATACAGCGGGAATGTGTCAATCAAATCCGGGTTTCACGCGTACACCTAAAGCGTCCTGCGGCCCTGCGGCGAGGCCTCCGCTGAAACCAGAGAAACAGCCAGACAGGGCAGAAAAAAGGAGGAAGGAGCGGAATAAATCAGCAGAGAGGAAAAGAGGGCATGACTTTTCCCGTGTGATTAACTTTGGGTCTCAGGTAGCCCGACGGTGCTCGCCGAAGCCTGTATTTCCTTTGGCTGTCGGCCAAAGACTTTTGACCTTTTCCATTTTTCCCGTCCGATGTCGCTCAGCCAGCCGTTGGCTTGTGACCTTTTAGGCTGTGAGTCCATCTCTCCGGAGGCCGGCCAATCAGAGCCGGTTATTTTTCACACCATCAGCAGACTGTCTGGAGCGGACGGTGAAGCACGTCCGTCCGTTTGCTGCTACTGAAGTCGGATCTCTTCATTCCTAATTTCATTTATTGACCTGTTTGTGCTTATCTGTGTCAAGAAAATGCATATTAGCATTGATTACTGTGAAGGTAATTTGTTAGCATGGTGGTCATTTCATTCCTGGGTCCGTGGATCACTAATTGGCTCCCCCGGATGAGCCGATGATCGGCTCATCGTCCAGTCAGAGCGTACGCCGATGATGCTGTGCTGTTCTGAGTGGATTTGCATTTACTCTTTGATCTTTATTGCGTCAAATAACAGTTTTTTTTTTCATGTGCTGTGGGAAGGATGAGACCACTGGGATGGAGATTCTTTAAAAGGCTGCTCCTGCTTCTTCTTAGCTCCCGCTAACCTGGGGCCGCGGAGATGCTGGAGCGATGCCTGCTTCTTCTCCTGGGCTCTGGGAGGAAAATCCTGTTTAATGTCTCCACAAAAACATTCCCTGGGGTTATTTATTCAGGAATGTTAATGTGCTTAGGACCTGCTGGCCCCCGTGGCCTCTGACAGGGGCTCCGGTTGGGCTTTTCCTATCCAGTGCCCGATCAGGAGCAGCGAGAGCTCCCCGGTGCCGCTGCCATCTGTTAAAACACCAAAGATGGATGCTCTGACGGCCCTGCAGACGGACTTCACACCAGATCTGCCCACAGAGGGCCTCTCTGCTCGTGGCCCCCGTCTGACCAACATTCCTTTGGAAGTGGTGTATTTCGGCAATAGTGGGACTTTCAGTGGAATTCCACCGTATTCCTGTCAGACCCTGTAAACACGGTATTCAGGCGTCTTCTCTGACTAGTCGCGTTCTGACTAATCAGGACACAATTACGGGATGTGAACTGACGGATCTCTCATGTTTGGAGCCGTCCATCTAATCCCTCTAAATGGAAACAGGCGCGACGAGAGCATGACCATTTATCTAGAAATTCACCAGCAGCAGGAGTTTTTTCTCTGAGGATTTCAGACCGTAAACACGTCCGTTAGCCCCTCGGAGGGACGGGGAGACGCGTCGGGATTTGAACTGACCATTAGCCTGATTCATGGCGGCGCTGCTGGTATCAGTTCAGTAGATATGAAACATCCTCCAGCTGTTGCGGCTCCTAGCTTGGCATAAGAACGAAAGCACGAGCAGCTCTCAAGCATCTTGTTGCTTTAATCCATTTAGGACTCGAATGTGCAACCAGGGCCTGAGAGCTGAATTTTTCGTGGGAAAGCGAAGTTTGTGCGGGTCGTTTCAGGGAGCGATTGTGCTGAGGGAGCTGGGGGGGTGGGGGGGGGGTTTCCTCGGGGCCGTGTGAACCCGGAGGATTTCCTGGTGTGGCGGTTGCAATGGTGACGCTGTTTGGTTGACCCTTTCGCTCGGAAACCGCCGACGAGGCCACAAGGACGTTGACCCACCCTGACAGCTCCGTCTTCATGGTGCCACCAAAAAGAAAATAATGTTGCACATCCTCCCAAAGGTGGCTGTAAATCAGGCCCGATGGCGGATGCTGCTGGGCCTTATCTCCTGGTCCTCTGGCGGCATCGACGTTTGACCGACTGTTGACGCAAGCTTGCCGCTTCCCTGAAACTGCCGGTTGGGGACGGGTGCAGAGCTGAACCCCCCCCCCACTGTGGCAGGTTTTATGGCTCATGCAACTCTGACCTGCAATCCCAGGGGGGTCCTGAAAGCCCAGGCTCACGCTGGGGTGCAGCTTTACAGCCTCCTCTCTTTTTTTTTTTATTTAATCCACTTGTCATTTCAGCCCACCTGCTTCTGCTTCTTTATTTCCCTCCATGAAATCTCGAAAGCGTCGACTCGAGCCGGATGACAAATGTGCTTCTGTCTCCGCTTCTGTCTGACGTCATCACCCAACCTGTTCTCAGCGGGGAAGGCGGGGGGGGGGCACATTTGTCAGGCCTTTATTAACTGCAGGGCTACAATTACTGAAAAAACAGATTTGTTTTAGTGATTCCTGTGTAATGAAATGACCTCAGACTGTTGACTCAGGCTCGGTTTCAGCTCCGTTCCGGGTTTAACAGAATTTCGGAGAAACTTGACTCACATTCTAGAGAAAACAGATTAAATGAGTGTGTTTCCAGGGGGCCAAGACCACCCCCACCCCCACCCCCCACCCACACACACACACCCCCCATCAAACTAGTGCTTCAGCAGGCTGAGCTTTTGCTGCCATCTGCAGACCGCCTTTTATGTCTGTTAAAATTATTCCATCTTTTTTTTTTTTGCTTGTATCTTTTTTTATAAACAAACCCAGATCTGTTCTCTTGTGATCATTTCACTTTTCTCCGAAATATTTCAAGTTAAAGATAAAGATACTAAGGTAGTGCTGCTAAGAAATACAGTTAAATAAGATTGAATTAACTTTTCTGAAGCGCTCTGATCTCTTTTTCACCAAATGTTGATATGGGAATCATTATTATTGTCATTTGAGGTCACGCAGAGCGAGTCCGTTGCCATGGGAACGCCTCATCAACCTATGACGGGCGAGCTGCAGTTGCGGAAAGAAATCACCTAAATATGCAGCCACGGGTTTGTCTCCCTCTATCGGCCGGTGCTGGTAAATCCCTCCAACCTCTCCAGCTGAGGGGTAAAACTGATTTAATATTCTGTAAACGGCTCCCAGGACAGCTGCCCCGATTTTATGAATGAGAATAAATCGTCTATTTTCAGTAAAAGATGTTTTCTTCCCGGCGCGATGGAAGGTTTCTGTGTCAGAGAAGTGGGCTGTGCGGAGACTCTCACCCGAGTCCATCTGCTGGAAAGTACCAGTCAGCCACATTGCACGGTGTTCCAAATGCTATTACTTTATGAATCATTTGTATTTCATTTTTAATGTGTGTTTTCAACACGTGTCTAGTTGCGCAGCGCCTCTGCGCGCACAGGTGCGTAAACTCTGCACGTGACCGCCGGAGGGGGACTGCCACTATTGTCTTTTGGCTACACAAAGAGCATTTTGAGCTTCTGCCATCCGGCTGCATACCAGGAATGCCTGTGTGGCGTCTGTAGTGACAGCGGGCTCGATGCTGCGCGCTGACACTTCCAGCGCTTTCAGGTCCCGCTCCGCGCCTGGCTCGTCGCTCCTGATCATGGTTTGTTGTAGCGACTTCTGGAATACGGTGCTGGGAAGTCCGGGAAGTGTGGAGGACCTGTAGGGCTGCGGGTTTTCCCCCACCCAGGGGGGTTGTTCAGCTCATCATCGTGAAAGTTGGGAAAGCGAAGCGGTTTTACGCACAGGAGTTAAGCCATATCATGGACGAGGAGGTCATCAACGATTCGCTCCAGTATTTGAAAGAACTGGAGAATAAAACAGGCAGGAAAATGCCCGAAAGCCTTCTCGTGTGGCTGAGGGATGCTGCGGATGGTGACGACGTCAGGATGTCCAGCGAGGAGAGGGAGCTGCGCTCCGGCCCCGACGACAGCTTCTCTGAGAAGATCAGCACCCTGAAACAGGAGCTGGTTAGTATTCCCAGCACTATTCCTGCCGGCTTTCACGTTCTGCACCAGTGGGGAATGAGTTCTGTGGTGAGCACCTGCGTTCGTGCATCTTTGGAACAACTCGAACAACTCGTTTTAACAATCAGGCCCCACACACTCTGAAGCCATCAACTTCACTCCTCCTTCTCACCTGACTCTGCGCTTCTCACACAGATCTGGTTGCGTTCTGCTGATGTGAGGATTCTCCGGCAGCTGGTGGCCGTGCACGAGGGCATGGAGGCCTTGAGGTGGCTGATGGAGGAGCGGGACGCCCTGGGGAGTCAGGGCAACAGCTCGACTGGCAGCCTGAGCAGCCTGGTGGGACAGGGGCCCCCCGTGGCCCCCTTCAGGTACAACCCGGCCTCCTCTCAGCGTTTATTGTTGAAACATAAGAAATCCTCAGATCTCTTTTCTGACACACTGTGATCCATCGTTGCCCCACAGAGAGGACATGAGTCCCAGTCCGGGTCCGACCGATGAGGATCTAAGAGATTCCCAGCTGCTAAACGACAGCCATGGCTCAAACTTTGTCACACAGATGGAGGTGAGACCTCATCCTCTTGTCACTTTCAGCTGTGCATCATCGGGCCCCACCGACGCGTCTCCCCAGTCACAGCCGCTGAATTCAAGCAAAACTACGTTACATGGCCTCAGTTCAGGTGGTGACACCATCAGAAGAGCTCTTCTGCGATCAAAGAGAGGAAGGAGAGATGTGAAAGTGGACAACATGTTTCCCCTCCATAAAACACCGGGTGAGATGGAGAGAGATGATCATTCTCAGGACAGCACTAGGAACACTGACACGGTGGACAATAACGAGGCGGTTCTGCTGGGTTATGATGCTCAGTGGTGCTGGGTCCAGTCACAAGACGACGTGATGTTTCTATGAGCACATGTTAATGTAATATTTGGTCTGAAACAACTGTCCTCAGTGAATAACTGCCAGCAATAAAGATGATTTACTGCTGTCTTGACATGAATTAATCATTTGTAAAGTTAACTGTGTCTGTATTCACGCATCTTTATGTCAACGTTTCAGGTTAAAACTTATTATTTTCGTCTCTACCAAAAACAGTATCATGATGACTTCACGGGTTGTGCGTACACACAGCATATTGATCGATCAAGGTACGTTTTACCAGTCCGTTTCCTGAGTAAAAAACACACAGTCTGGTCAAATGTTAATTACTTTAGTTTGGATTAACAGATTTAACCGTTTTCGAGCCTTCTTTTCCTGTTTTTTTTAATCTCCCTACCACTTTATGTATGTTTTGTTAGTGCATTTCTAAAATGACCGCAACTGTGAATTAGGATTTTTCTTCCAATAGACGCAAACGCATCACCCGGCTGCCTTCGTGACGTCACATGGAGAAACCAGGAAGTTGTGGCAGATATTTAATTTTATTTAGCTGTAGTGTATTTTTGTGTCGTTACGTGCCGCTAAAGGTGGATGTAATGTTTCAAAAACATGGGACTTTGCTCTCTACCTGGTCTTATTTTCGTCGTCCTGACGGTCCCAGCATTTGGAGATGGTAAGTTTTTTTTTGTTGTTGTTGTTGAAGGACGAAAACTGTCAAGTAGCCGGTTAGCCTGTTAGCAAGCTAACTTCCGCGAGTTTCTATTTAACTAGTTCAAGCAATCTTTGCACAACCTTCGCTGTTTATAGTCTTCTTTTATGTTCGCATGACAATCAGAAATAAAATAATTGATACGAAAATAACAATAAAAGGTATATTTTAAACCTAATTAGTAATACCGACATGCACGTTTAATTTTCATCTTATTCAGCCCATAAAAATAGTGAAAAGCACAACCTCTGGCGTTCAACAAACGCTCATTCTTTCGCTTTTTCCCCTATAAATAAAATTTCTATCCCACTCTTTATGATTTAATGATTTTTTTTTCCCTCCGTGCGCTTTCATGATATTGAGTCTAAATTGCTCAACAGATGGACCTGTGACGTTTGTGTCAGAGCTGTCGTCCAAACCAGCCCAGAAGTTGTCCAAGTACGGCTGGTACGGCAACGTGAGGCTCCAGAGGTTCTACATGCCCGAGGACACCGCTGTCGCTCGCTGGCTCTTCTCCATCACCAAGGGCCAAAACTTCTACTGTGGACAGCGCAATGTGACCATGTGCGAAACCAGTTCCTAAAACATTTAGTGATCCGCCATCTGAACCTTTGCCTCGTTTACATGTTGGTTTCTCTGTTTTTACAGCCACATTCGACAGGGTGCCCCTCCAGTTATAAACCCAGTAGGGTCAGCGTTTCCTAACGACACCCTGCAGAGCCCCAGTCTGTCTCTGTCCCTACCAGTGGTCTCACTAAGCTCCATAACCTTCAACCTCTCCAATCCAGCCGCTGGCGCTTGGTTCGTCGCTGCCCACTTACCCGTAGATGATGGACGTATAGAGCAGAAGGTTTGTGTGTAGCTGCACGGCACATTTGTCGTCTCTTACTGGAGCAGATTTCTCACCGGCGAAAGTGGCTGAACCAGATTCTTTTGCTGTTTTTTTTATTTTATTTTGCTGTTGTGATTCCTTTTCTCCGACAGCGAAGGTGGGATCATTAATGGAAGGTAATTATCTTTGTTCCTAGGGCTTCCTGTCCTGCTCCTACTTCTTCCAGCCTCAGTTAACGATCAGAAGGGCAGTGGATACACCGATTCTGCAGCACGGCCAGATCCTCCAACAGACCGCTGCTCCTGACAAACCCGCACGCCTTAAGTATAACCTGTTTTTCTTTGAGTCCCTTTATTGTGTTTGTATCTACACACACTGAGTTTGTCCGTGTGTCTGTTTCAGGCTGTATGTTCCGGAGTTTGCCTCCTCCCTCTCCGTCTCCGTGGCCGACTGCTCATCGGGAGACGAAGCAGACGGTGGAAACTGTCCCCTGGTCCTCAGGGTGGGCTCTGTCTCCCTGCAGCGTGGCCCGGTGACGGTCAACTGCTCGGGGTCGACCTGCACTGCAGCTCTTCCCAACCCACCCTGGGACGACTGGTTGCGAGTGGACGTCGAGGGCGGCCGTGACAATCGTTCCGTTTCCTTTACGGTCGTCTCCAACTACACAGGTGGCCACACAAACCCCAACCGCGGACACACACGTTACACACCACAGTTTCTGACCGCATCTGTCTGCCTCAGTGGGCTGCAAGCCAGCGAGCGTGGGCCTGGCTGCGGACGACGACCTCAGCAAGTTCCGTGGCAACATCCGCCGCGCCAACTCGAGCTCCGAGACCAACGCCTCGCTGGTTACAGGCGGAGAAGCCTCCCGCAATCAGTCGACATCGCTGTCAACGCCGCCGCTGGCGCCGGCGTGTGTGTGGAACGTCCCCGTGCTGCGCGAGGAGCTGGATGTTCTGTCGCTCCGGTTCACTCCGGTCAACGGGCCCAACGTCAGCGTCACACACACACACCCCACGCTTCTCAGCTACCCACTGCACACACAAGCCACCGGTGGGACGCTGAACCTACAGCTGACTCTGAACACTGTGAGCACCACGAGAGCCGAGATCAGATGGTGGTGGATTTGTGCTGTTATTTAGCCGCGCGCACGCGCATGTGTGTGTGTGTCCAGACTAATATAACGTTGGAGAACAGCAGCAGCGTGGTGGCCTGTCTCTCTCCGGGGGCTCCGGTCTTACAACTCGATCAGTCTCGGCCTTGTCGGACAGGTAACAGCTGTGTGCTTGAAGACATGAGCAGAGATTCCGGATTACTGAACAGCTGTAATCTGTGTCTGTTTGTGTGTGTGTGTGTGTGTTTGCCTGCAGGCTTTTTTGCAGGCTTTGGCCTCCAGGTGAATGCCAGCATTCCCAAAGCTGTAGTCAGACTGCCTTTCCCTCCGTCAACAACCTGGTACCTCACACTGCAGCTCCTCTGCAACAGGTGATGTTAGCCAGCCCCAGTCGTTCAGTGATCACACAGAATGACCAATGAAAGCCTCAACGTGTGTTTTCTTGGCCGCAGCAGCGGCTGCGGGAGCACGTCGCTGGTGTCCGTGGTGCCGGAGGTGTTCATCAGCGCCTGCGTGGAGGACTGTGGCACCTATGGAGAATGCAGACTCCTGCGCTCCTACAGCTACCTGTACGCTGCCTGTGTCTGCAAGGCTGGTAGGGCTCCCACCGAGCCTCAGCTCTACCCCTCTGTGGCTCCTTTTACATATTATGGGCTGTTTGCCCGCAGGGTGGAGCGGCTGGGGGTGCACAGACGATAGCACGGCTCAGTCGTTCGCTCGCCAGTTGGCGGCGGCGCTGCTGCTCACGCTCAGTAACCTGTCCTTTCTGCCCGCCATCGTGGTGGCCGTCGTGCGCTGCTACATCACCGAGGCCTCCGTCTACATCTTCACCATGTTCTTCTCCACGGTAGCCCACGCAGAGCCGCCACGCCACCAGCTGGAGGGGTCTGCCTCCTGGCGCCTCTTTGATGGAACCGTTTTTTCCTTTTTTCCAGTTCTACCACGCATGCGACCAGCCAGGCGTCACAGTGATGTGCATTATGGACTACGACGCCCTGCAGTACTGCGACTTCCTGGGCTCGGTCTGCTCCATCTGGGTCACCATCCTGTGCATGGCTCGTGTCACAGACGCGGTCAAATACGTAAGGCCTCAAACACCGCTGCTGTTTCTGTGAAGAGGTTTGACCGAGGGCCGGTAAGAACGGTGGGATGTGTGTGTGTGTGTGTGTGTGTGTGCAGGCGCTGTTCATACTGGGGACTCTGCTGATCGCCATGTCCATGCAGCTGGACCGCAAAGGTCTGTGGAACCTGCTGGGGCCCATCCTCTGTGCCATCCTGATCATGGTGGCTGCCTGGGTGAGTCCAGCCCTGCCCCCCAGTCCCTGACCTCCAGACACGTCTGTCACTGCTGTGCGCTTTTCTTCAAACGTGGGATCCCGTATTTCGGCAGGTGTATCGAGGGGTGCGGCGGCGACACTGCTACCCGCCGTCATGGAAACGCTGGGTCTTTTACCTGATCCCCGGCGCCGCCTGCGCCCTGACTGGGGTCTGCCTGTACATCTTCGCCGGGACCGAAGACAATTACTACTACACCCACTCGCTGTGGCACATCCTGGTGGCCAGCTGCGTGGTGTTCCTGCTGCCCCCCAAGGAGAAGAACAGGGAGACTGTAGGATGGAGTAGAGTCTGGAGCTGGAGACCCCAGGTCTGTGGGTACACGCTGTGCGAGAGCGGCAAGGATGAGCTCTGCACCGTCGCCTAGACGGGCTGAAGGAGCCATCAGCACTGCCAAACGGTCACGTGAGGTGAAACACACACGCAAAGACCAGAGACGACCCGTCTTTTTAGATTTCTAGAACCTTTATGTGGAATTCTGCTCTTAACTTTCTCATTTACAGAGCTTTGTTTTTGCGCACACACACACAGACACACACACTGCTTTAATCAAACCTGCTGAAACCTTTAAGGTGCTCCAGACTCAGGTGTGAGTGTCAGGTAGCACGGCACCTGACCTTTGACCTCATGACCAGAAGTTTGTACATATTGTGTATGTACATGTTCATCATGTATTTAATCTACCGTTCATCACCAGGGCGGTGTATTTAATTTATTTTTTGGAGCAGCCGGGGTGCTCGGTTCACGTGTAGCGGCGTGTGGAGTTTTCCATCAGCGGGAGCTGACAGAAGCGCTCCGGAACACTCATCCGTACATCCTTCTGGCCTCTTACACTTTCACCGCGTTTGTCCGTTTCTGTTCTGATTCAGGGGATTTTCCACACTGACAAACTCACGATACAGCATCCCACCTTCGGAGGCCACAGGCGATGATGATGCTGACCTTCACTCCAAAGCACTTTTTTATGATTAAGCTCTAATCACACTCTGTAACGCACACGTGTGTATGAATGGGTGTTTTATGAATGTAGACGTCCAGTGCCTCCTCCTCTTCCTCTGTGTGTCTGGGCATGGGTGGATACATTTTGCACTAGCAACACTACTTTCCAGACTTCGGTCATGCAGAGAGAACCGTTATCGACTGTCTGTCATATTTATGTGTGTGGGGGTTTCTTCTTCTTCTTTTTTACCAGCTTTGCCTTTATTTTACTGTTTTTCCTTTGGGTTTTTGTGCGTCTATGCATTCACTGCTTAAAGACGAAGGAACAGCTGTTTGAGAAAATGAAAAAAAAAATCAGCATCAATCTGAGAAATAAATCAGATATAAAGACAAATGTTTTGTTTTAGTCTGCCTCTGGTCACATGTTTCCGATGCCTGGGGGGCGCGGACAGAAGCAGATTACCATAATCCCCAGAAACACAGAAAAAAGTGCTTCCTCGAGTCCTGAGAAGCCCGTCTGTTTGTGCACGTGTGGCTGCAAATATAGCCTCCCCCATTAGTAAATGTGATCATCTGGGTTTGGGCTGTGGTGTCGGGCTGGCACAGATCACTGCTGCGGATTATACTATCAGGCTGCAAGTGCCGTCTTTTTCTAACAGACTAGAAAAACCACCCAGGCTGACTTATCCTCCTGATGATTCCAGATCCAGCATTTGCGAAAGAGGCTGTAGTTTATATCTACAGCTACATCCTCACCCTGAGTCCTGAAGAATGAAGGTCTGATATTTTTGCTGTTAACTTGGGAAAGTTTTAACAAGCTCAGCGTTTTATCTCGTGTCCACTAGAGGGCGCAATAGACAATCTTTTGTTTTTCTTTTTTCCCTAAATCAAAAGCAGGTTTGGACTTTCAAATAAACGCAGAAGCTAAAAATAAAGACCGAAAAGCCTAAAAATAAGGAGATCTGTGTAGATCAGACAGTGATTGATGCTGGCGGGGGCTCTTTATTGGGAGAAAAACATGGATGGAGCAGATTGAACAAAGCGAAGCTCTACAGCGAGCACAGGGGGGCCGTGTGTGAGACGAGGAACCGAGAACCAGATGCGGTGGAGTCTCTGACTAAGTATGCTCAGAGGAGGACAGAAGAAGAGCACGAAGTGTACGCGACAGGATGCGTTCCCAACAGGGAAATGGTGCTGCTGGAGAGTTCCCCCTGGGCTGCTGGGGCTGTGGGAGTTGGTGCTGCTGCCCAGGCGTGCTCTGACAGGTCCTAGCTTCCATCTAAAGACCAGGCTTTGGGAGTAGGAGAGGCTCTGGGGCCCAGCCTGACCCCGGATCTAGGACGAGGCTGCACAGATGCTGCTTCCCTGGCCGGCTCTCCTGGCCGCTCCATCCTCCTCCTCCATCGGGGCGGACGCCTGGGCCGGGGAGGGGCTGGAGTGCCGCTGGCGTCTCATGAAGGGGAAGACGCTGCGGGACAGGAAAAGTGTCACCGGGAAAAGAACAGAGCAGAAGCAGAGAGTGGCCTCACCTTTTCTTGGTCTCCTGGGGGACGATGGCTTTGGCCAGCATGTTCTTGTAGAGCTCAGACTTCAGATATCGAGGGTACGAGTCCTGGAAAACCACAAAACACCTCAAACTTAGATGACTTCTGAAAATAGGAGAGCCTGGACGCCTTCTCCAACGTTTGGACCTTCTTCATGAGGAAGTAGATGTGCAGCTGCGCGTCGTCCATGACGAAGCGATGTGGCTGCTTGATGCCCTCCAGAGTTTTATCCATGGTCTTGCTGTCGATGTTGACCCAGCGAGCAGCTCCGGGGGCCAGGAAGTTCCTGGAGCACACAGAAGCGGTGGACGGTTACCGTGGCGACCGTCCCGTCCATCGCTGCTCTGAGGTGTTTGACACTCACATGTAGATCTCCTCCACTTTCTCTGGGATCTTGGAACTTTCTCCATGTCTGACGTCCTCACAGGCCTGCCAGAAACACAGGTTCTCCGCTTGGAGAAAGACAGGATGAGAGTGAAAGGCTTTCCTGCACACACACACACACACACACACACACACACACACACGTCATGCTTCCTCACCACTGAACTCTTTCTCCAGGTAGGTCATGAACTCGCGCCTCCCCATGAAGTCATTGAGAAGCTCCATGAAACTGAAGCTCCAACGTTCCACCCGCAGCCGCATCGGAACAGGTACCCTGCCCACACACACATACACACACACACACACACACACACACACACACACGCAGAAAACTAGTGCATTAACTGTGTAAACAGTGTTTTTCTTTAGACGTGTGTGTGTTGTTGTTGTTGCTCCATATTGGGCAGAAAAATACCCATTCAAAGAGCTGTTTGAGGGTCAAGACCTGGTTTTAAGGTTGAGGTTATAATTTGGAGAAGGTTAGAGTCGGGTTTGAATTATGTCTGAAATATAGAAGTGCAAGTGTGGGTGTGTGTGTGTGTGTGTGTGTTTCTCACTCACACTTGGGCGTTCATGGTCCAGTGGGCCGTGTCATCAGAGATCCAGGGGTTGCTGGGAAGGCAGCCTTGCATGATGGGATCATGGTTCAGATACTGCTCGCTGTATTTTACAAAACTACACACACACACACACACACACACACACACGCAGTATTATTGTATTAGTTAATTCCAACTTCCCTGAGGAGGAATCCATTAGTGGGTCTTATTGATGGAGCACTAAGCCCTGTGAGGCTGAAACAGTTCAGGCAGCCTCCATTAGTGTCTGTGTGTGTGTGTGTGTGTGTGTGCACGCGCGTGTGCGCATGCATCATCTCCTAAAACCCGTACCTTTCCAGGCAGATGGATGATTTCACGCGGTTTCTTCCAAGAGCCCTCCTGAATATCTCAATCTGTGAAGGGAGCAGACGTAAGCACGTGCACAAAACGCAGCACGTGCGCGGCTGAGAGGGTGATAAACGTCCTCACCTCTTTCTTGTAGTAGTCGCTGTTCTGGTTCTGTTAAAGCGAACAAAAGCATCGTCTCAGACTGCAGGTACACGTGCAACTTACAGAAATATTTAAAAGGAGAATGAAAAACAGAAGATTTGCTTACTTTGAATGAAAAGAGGAGAAGAGGTGAGAAAAGAGAGTCAGGTCACGGCTTTCTCGGGGTTATTTTGACTGTGGAGTGGGTGCTGTGGTGCGACTGACCATTGTAACCCTTGAGCTGAAGTTGTTTGGCCTCTCCAGACCCACGTCCAACACGTTACTCACCCCAGGCTGTAAGAAAACAGTCATCCGTTCACACACAAACCTCACCACCCAGGGTGTGTGTGTGTGAGAGGGAAGGGACGGCGCACTCGCGCTTTCTCTGCCACTTCCACTCCACCGGCTCTGACTTCTACTCGCGGCTTTCTCTCTATTTTTCTCCACTTGCTCGTCTCTAATTTATAGGACAAGATGGCGCCCGGGCCGGAACCGCTCCCGCCTTGACCCAAACGGCTGCTGTGCCTGTGCGAGTTCAGGCTTTTACCACCGGAGTGAATATTTCATGGTGGAGGCGGCAGAAAGGAGGACTCTGGTCTTCTGGAGCCGTAAAGACGCCTGTTGGAGGACAGTGAACGCACCGGGGGTCTGTTGATCAGCCAGTAAGCCTGCTCCTGGCATTCCAGGACAATCCGGTCGGCCTTCCTCCTCTGTTTGGATGCTCTACACACAAAACCACTGTACGTCAGCGCGTGTGTGTGTGTGCGCACATCTGTGTGTGTGTGTGTGTGTGTACCTGAGCTGTTCTCTGGCCTGCATCACCACAAAGTCCCAGGTGTGGTTGATCCTCTTGTTCAGGATGCTGTATCTCTCCTAAAGGGGGCGTTTTGTGACACCGGCTCACCAGAGGCGCCGCCGCTGCATAATTCATCAAAAACACACTTTCCCCTCTCACCTTTTCGTACTCCAGGAGCTCTCCTTGCTTCCGTATGTTCTTTTTTGCCAGATAAATTGCTGTCGGGGTGAGAGAAATAACTGGTAATCACCTAACTGCTAATTTTTTGGTTTTTTACAGAGGTCATCTTCGTTTTATTTTGGGCAGTACCGTAGTCCAGCTCCGAGGCGGACCAGCGGGTGCTGATCCAGAAGTAAGGAGTCTGGAGAGAGAGAGTGACACTTCGGACGTCTGACAGGAGAAGCGAGGCGGAAAACAGCATGGAGGGAGGGCGGGAGCGGCTCACCTGGAAGCGGTACGGGGTCTCGTCAGGTCTCAGCACCAGAGACCGGGGCTCCTTCAGGGGGTAAATGTAGCCGTATTTGACCAGCATGTCCCCAGTGTGCAGCGCCTCTGCCCCAAAGGCAGCGGAAGAAACCAGTCAGGACCTCACACACACCAGTATCCCACCACAGCGCTCCAATCACCGGGATCATGTTAGGGTCAACGTCTTTCCGAGAACACCGCTGCGCATTTCATTTTTTCCAGCCTCTAAATTACCCAGCATGCAACAGGGTCTCCTGAGGTGAAAACCACCACAGGGGCACTAATCAAACCCAGATCATCAGGTGACCTAATCACAATTGGATCCTCCTGGGCTCAGCCTTTACTTGTTTACTGGAAAACACCTCACAACCACACACACGCACACACACACGTATGCAAGAACACACACGTATCCCTTACTCACCCTCCTCACTGACGCTGTGCTTCTTGATGAACCAGTCCACAACATCCCGGCCTGGAAGACAGGCCCACAGACGAGTGATGCCGCGTTGGGCGGGACAGCTGGGGCGGCCTGGGATTAAACCCGGGAGTTTGAGTGAAAACGCTAACCTGTCATGGCGTGTGGAATGACGGTGATGAGGAGCCTCTGGTTCCTCATCTTCATGCCCATGTCTGGGTCCTGCATGGCCACAATCACCTTCTCCATCTGTGATGAACACACACACACACACACGTTAAAAAAAAGTCAAAGAAATAAGACAAATCTGCAGAAATGAAATATTAAGATGAAATGTGAACCGGATGAATGTCGGATATTAATGCACAGTTGAATACCAGCTTCAATCCCGCTAAATTAGATGTATTTTATGAACGTAATTAAATGAAAAGAGGACGTTTTCCGCGCCTCACCTTTCGGAAACATGACATCTGTTCGCGGTGCCAGCCTCCTCTTCCCAGGGTGTTGATGGTCATCCTTCGGGATGCTCGGGTTCACTCGACGGGACGGTGAAAGTGCAAGACCGGAGTGCCGCCAGGAGCGCGCACCAGAGCGCGCACCAGAGCGCGCACGGCTGCATTAGGCGCTCCGGGTGGAACGCGCGATTCTTTTTTCCTCTGTCCCAGAAGGAGTTTGGGTCATTACGACGTATCTGTTTCGCATGAACACATCAAGTTTACTTATTTATATTTATATTATATATATTAAAAACAGAATAAAAGCAAGATGTATTTTCTCCTATATTCTTCTAGTCAAGGCGTTTAGCATAAATGGCAATATTTTTGAAATATAGTTTTCCATTTGAAAAGCGCGATTGAATTGAATTCTAATAATAAAAATTCCCTGTTTTGAAGAACACGATTTGCAATTAAGTATCTTTGTGAGAAGACAATAATGAACCACCACAAGCGAAAATACAAACATAAAAGAATGGAAAAGAAACGCTAAAGCCTTTAATAGTTTTGTCCTGTGCTGGATTCCGTAGTAGCGGAAAGCGTTTCCGTTATCGCTTCCTGGCCATTGACTTGTCTCAACACCGGCTAATTTATTAAGCTTTACGCCTTTATTTACAGGTGAGACACCAACTTATTCTATATATATATATATATATATGTGTTTTAGACCGAGTTCCGATGTTAATTACCACTTCGAGATGTCTTATGTCCTTAAAACAGTCTGGAGGCTAACGATGCTAACCATTTTTAGCAGGCTGGAGGGGACCGACTGGTATAAAGTGTTGACCTGCAGCCCCGAGCCTACAAAGTGTTGCACATAGAAGAAATATAAATTTCGATTTTTTTTTTAAACCTTATAAAAGTGTTTCGTCGATACTTATCACTGTATTCACTGCTAAACCTTAGTGAATTTCCTTTATTGTGGTAGTATTCGTGTTGTTGTTCTAGCTCCGTATTCTCTGCAACATGTTTTGCTTGTTAAAGCACCTCTGCATTAATATGCCTCGCATTAAAACCTTTAAAATGTTCTCTTACACTTTCACGTAGTTGATTGTTGTTTTTTTAAATGATTTGACGCTGTAGTCTGGGTGTGTTTGCCCTTCAGGCTGTGATGGGCGACATCCGCCAGTCTTTGCTGCCTCGGGACGTCCTGAGCGCAGCTAAAGAGCTGCTCTATCATCTGGATATTTACATCTGCAACCTGCTGCAGTCGGGGAGGCAGCCTCCTCAGGTGGACTCCAAAACCCTGGAGCTGGTGGAGGAGTTCATTCTGCACACGCCCAAGGACAGAAACACCTCCGCCAGGGTGCGCTGTCACACACGCGCGCACACACACAGCGCGTACGCACACGAGTGGACACGCTTCACCGTGTGTTCTTGTCTTCCAGAGGATGACAGCCCTCCAGGAGCTCCAGCTGTTGGAGATCATGTGCAGCTGTTTTCAGGAACAGAGCCGCGACGCCGTCCGTCAACTCATGTTCTCCGCCCTCTTCGGTCTCCAAGGCAACCAGGCGGACGAGAGCCGCATGGCGCTTTTAGGCAAACTAGTGTCCATGGCGATCGCAGTGGGCAGGGTTCCGATCCTGGAATGTGCTGCTACGTGGCTGCAGGTGAGCCTCTGGTGTGGGTGTGGACCTGCAGAAGGAGAACAGTCTGGTGACGCGTTGTTGTGCTGCAGAGGAGCCACCGTGTTTACTGCGTGCGCCTGGCTCAGCTGTTGGTGGATGACTACTGCAGCCTGGTTCCGGGTTCCGTATCAACCCTGCAGAACATCCACAGTGCCAGCCCGCGCTTCTGCTGCCAGTTCATCACGGCCGTCACCACCCTGTACGATCTCAGCTCAGGTAGAGGCTCAGGGTGATGGGTAGAACTACAGTCGTCACGGCAACCCTTTTCCCATCTTCTGGATCTTTCTGTGTGCTTTTTCAGAGGAGCTGACTCCCCCCACCGAGCTGCTCCAGATGATCGTGTCTTGGATCCAAGACGACCTTCGTCTTGTCCTCATCACCTTCCTGAACACGCCCCTGTCCGGCAGCCAGCCCATCAGCTCGCTGGAGGTCACGCCGCTGAGCGGGCTGGTGCGCTGGTGCGTCAAAGCCCCGCTGGCCTACAGGAGGGACAAGAAGCCGGCCCTGCCCAACGGCACGAGCGAAAGCGAGACGGATGTGGGGCCGCTCTTTTCTGCGCTCCACCTCAGTGTCCTTCAGGTGTGTGGCGCCGATGTTTTCGCCTGTATTTGCGCGCAGCAAACAGCCCCAACCCTCGGCCTCTCCCCCCTCCAGGTCTTCATGCTTCTGCCAAACATTCTGAACGAGAAGGGGCTCTTTGGTCGCCTGGCGCTCCTCCAGATAGACTCCCTGGCAACGCTGACGTCTGAACTTTCCAGACTGTTGGATCAGGCTGACAAACAAGCACACGCGTCGACGGCCGACACGCAGGCGCAGTCCCAGCTGGCCTTGGACCGCCTGGCACAGGCCCTGCAGGTGGCAATGGCCAACGGAGCTCTGCTCTGCTCCAGAGGTGAGCAGAGACCCAGATCCAAGGATCAGGGTTCCAATCGATGCACCATCAAGGTCTCCAGGGTCCTTTTATGTAGCTATTCTGATGGTTTCACACCACTTTTACAGTGTTTTCACCTTCGTTGCTGCCAAGATGTTTGTTTCCTGAGTGTCAGGTTGGTTGATTGATGGGATTTTTCTGACTTCTCCCCACAGATGATCTGAGGGCCATTTGTTCCCGACTTCCACACAACAAGTAGGTTTATCACTTTTATACCAGCAGGAGTGAATTGTTTCAGGGGGCAGCACCGGCCCCGGGGTCACAAGGTGGGGGGACTGTAGCATGTAGCGCTGTCGTCAATACAGCTATAAAAGCTCCATACAATGTTAGTCTTGCGCTGGTGCACAGACAGGGCCGCTGAGATGTCCTGGATAAACAAACCAAACATGTTTACTTGGTTCAAAATAACCTCAAGCAAACATCACCCCAATTTCAATCATTTTTTCTTCAAATGACTGAAAATGACAACTGTAATGGCAAAAAGGCCATTTCCTCATCATAATCAAAATGATTACTGTCCTCTCCCCTAACCACAGACTATAAGAAGCTCTAACTTATGTGTGTGTGTGTGTGTGTGTGTTATTTGTGTCTCCAGTTTGCTGCAGCTGGTGTTGTCGGGGCCTGTGATGTACTATAACAATATCCACACTCCACCGCTGGCATTCAGCCCACACTCGGCCCACTCCCCCATCGCTTCTCACCCTGCACACACGTCTCTGGCCACACACCCTTCCTCTCATCCACAGTACGCCGCTCAGCCTTTCATGACGGGGATGGCCTTCCCCTTCCGCCCAAGTCACTGAAAGAGACAGAAATGTATGTATGTTGGTGGTTGTTAGGTCATGTGGTTTACTGTCTATTTGTGTGTGTGTGTGTGTGTGTGTGTGTGTGTGTGTGTCGTGCATAACGTCAGCTGATAGTGATCAGAGTGAAGCAACACTGAATAAATAAATATTTTTTACCTCGCTCCGACTGCTGTTCCATATATCGGCCACGTGTGGTCGCTGTTGTGCTACTCCAAGTAGCAAATCCGTCTTAAAAATTACATTATTGTAAATGCTTGTGTATACAGACGCGAAAGACTTCTATGGGGCAAATATAGCCAGCCACATTGTCCACAAACTTGTACTCATTGATACCCAAAGCCCCCTCTCGCCCCCCCGCATTCCCCCCCCCTTCTGTTTCCCGTATGTTGGTGGTTGTTAGGTCATGTGGTTTACTGTCTATTTGTGTGTGTGTGTGTGTGTGTGTGTGTGTGTGTGTGTGTGTCGTGCATAACGTCAGCTGATAGTGATCAGAGTGAAGCAACACTGAATAAATAAATATTTTTTACCTCGCTCCGACTGCTGTTCCATATATCGGCCACGTGTGGTCGCTGTTGTGCTACTCCAAGTAGCAAATCCGTCTTAAAAATTACATTATTGTAAATGCTTGTGTATACAGTCGTGAAAGACTTTTATGTGGCAAATATTGACAGTAACATTGTTTGAAAATTGTTTGAGTTTGTTAAGTATTACCAGGAACGACTGGAAATTGTTAAAATGATACTTTACAGCCTTGTTAAAAGCAGCTTCTATGTTAAAATGGCACATTCAGCCCAAGGCAGCCTCTGACTCGAACCACTTTGTTTTATTATATAACTGAAAATCTCACAGCCAGGCCCCATGTGCATAAACTTGGCCCTTGTTATTTTACAGATAGCATATCGCTAATCTGCAGAGTGCAGAAGGGGTTTGGCCCTAGGACCTGGGCCGCCCCCATCCAGGAAGTAAATTGCATCATCCTCAGCAGCATGTGTGCAACAGCAGCATTGAAGAGAATATTTTACCGCCTTTTTTCCTCATACTTGTTCTCTTAACAACAGTAAGATCATAGAAGATTAAAGATCACTTCCTCATGGGCGCAGGTGCAGTTGGTCCAACACCTCCTGGAGCAACTCTCACATCCCTCTTGAGGTTTTACAACAGCTCTTTATTCCGAGCACATGCTGAGCACCATCTAACCACTCATGGGTGGGCTGGTGATAAGGATATCTGCCCTAGGACAGAGATGCGTTGAGACGGCTCTGGAAGGAGGGCTGCAGAAGGCCGGACTTGTAGATGTAACTGCTGGATTCGTCCTTGCAGCTACAGTAAATGTCCAAAAAAATTTCCTTGCCTTGCAGGTGTGAGTTCTGGTTGTGGTTGCGTGGGTCCGTCTGAGACAGCAGCTGTTCAATCAGAGTTTTGCCCTGTGAAAATAAACCCCACAAGGCCAAACACCAAATCTGGCCTCCTGGCGCTCTGTTTCCCAAACCTGACCATCAGCTTGGTGGGCAGGTTTAACCCGTTGAAGTCGCCTAAATTAGAAACTTAACAACTGAATGGAAATTCCCCTTCATGCGTGTTGGCACTGCTGCTCACACCTCCTCCAGGAAATATAGAAAAAAAATTTAAATTAAAACCTGCAGTTGCCAAAAAGTGACATGAAAGCACCAGCTTGCAATGAGAAGACCTAAAAATAATTCTTGTCTTTCTCCAAATCCTCTTTTTTTACCTGCTGCTGAAGAATAAAGTGAAGGCTTTAAAGCTTCTCAGCACATGCTGTCATTAGCAGATTATAAACCCATTACTAAAATGAAAGGATCTCCATCCTTTCAGCTACAAAACCTGTCCTCAAACAGACCACACAAGCTAAAGAGCAGGTGTGTTTATGCTTTTACATGAACGCAGCTGCACTGTCGAAAAAAAAGAAAAGCAAACCTCATTTTTTATTATTTCTAAACTCTCTGCAATGTTCAACAATTTATGATTTCCCTACAAAACCACAAAGTCACCAAGGTTTCTGGAGATTTGAAATGTGACTGTAACCGAAGCCGCTCTCGCCCCTGGTGAGGGTGGGAGGCAGGGTGCCGGCACCAGCCGCAGGGTTCCGACATTTCCAGTTACAGTCTGGCACCGTTACTGAGAACCTGCTTTTTTCTGCTGTTTTTGAACAGTCGGAATATTTTTCTAGTATCCTGAGTGGCAGCGCAAGAAATTGTAGAAATCAGCTGCGCTCTTCATGTCTGCAGGTTTGACCTGGGCCGGCTCAAACCAGTATCCCAGGCTGGAGGATTAAAAGGCAGAAAATGAGTGTGTCTCTATGGTAACTGTGAATTCTTGGAGCACGTCCACCCGAAACTAAGACAGCAATGATGTGAAAAAGGGCTGATGAACTTTAAATGAGAAGAAAACGCCTAAATCAGTGGCACCACGGCTCTTTGTTGGAGGACAGGAAAGATCTCTGGTCATGGTTTCTTTAGCAGCGCCTCAACTAAAAGTTCTGAAAAACCCAAACTTAATTCCTTTAATGAGTCTTTGAAAGCCTACATTTGTATGTCGAAGCAAAATGTGGGGCAAATACCCCATGGGAAAAATAATAAAAGCTAAGCTAAAGCCCCGTAATGACTGCTTTGTATCAAAATATGCACTGTAAATGAAGCAGCAACGTGTTATTACTAAAAAATACACAAATTGTAATTACAGAGGTAGAATATGGCCTTTTAAATCCAACTTGGGGAGTTTGTTGTAAATAAACAAGATTGCAAAATCAAGACTGTTACAAAAACACCTGTTTACGAAGATTTAGTAATAATTGACCACCACGGGCGCCTGGTTGGTTTCTGCCCACAGCAGAGGTCCTATCAGGACTGATGTTCGCTGGCCTCCGTCTGGACCCAAACCTTGAGCCACACAACAACCAATATTATCATTATTGGAGCAATAAGAGCCAAAAGCATCAGCGAGGTTACAAACAGTCCGCTCTGACTGAGTTACTGAGGGTTATTATTTAAAAAAGACCCAGAAGCAAATCTGTGGTTAGTCTAAGTCAGCACGTTCCACCAAGTCTGTATTTTCACAGCTGCAGCGAGAAGAATAAACTCTTTTCAGGACTGTCTGCAACAGCTCAGTCGCTCTTGCGGGTTTTTTTTTTTATTTCAAAATTATTCAAAGTGCTAAAAAGAAGAACTGCAGGGTTTTTATTTTCACAGAATATTTGTTGTAATAATATTCTACGATTACATGAATTTCATCAAGCCTTTTTTTAATCCAGTTGTCACGTAAAGTAAAATAGCGTGAAATAAAACAATTTTAACGACAAATATTTAAAAAAAAAAATAAAATTAGTCAATTGAGAGGTTTTTAAAAACTAGCAACGTATTAAATTTATCTCCGAAGTCACGTGACCCGATCCCGCGTGGGAACCGTAAAACGTGGTGACGGAAATGACGTAGGACACGCCCCTCGTGAGACGCTGCTCAATGCGGTAGCTGGAAGTACAAAAAGCATGCTCAAGGGCACCGGCAGAGACAGCGCCGACACCGAAGCAGCTACCGGCCCGCAAGAGACCCGCATCCACCACTGCCACTGTGTCGACCTGAGGAGGAAGGTAAGAAGTTTATACGCCACCAACAGCGAAGCTAGCAGCGGACAGAGCTAGCTTAGGATGCGCTCGACGTATTCAAATATAGCTTTATTCATTCAAACGTTCCATTGACAGACAAAGGCTCTTTCCACATGTTTTATTTGTAATAAACTAATCTGGCCGGTTTAGCTTTGGCTGCCTTTGGAGTTGAAACCGAAATACTAAACGTGTTACCGACGCTTTGTTTGCAAAACCGTCAGCTTTTAGTTATGAATCTTGTTTTCCACGTTGCCTCGCCAGCGCTAACCGGGCGGCCATAACAAGGAAACGGCCAGAACACGTTCAGCCGCCGCCTGGACTCATCTGGCCCATTCTGGGCTCCAGGGCGGCCATGGACGTGACCCTTAAGGGGGTTAGAGTGTCAGTAGGTAGTTTGTGTGTACTGACCTTGAGCAGACAGCAGCGAGCCGCCGCTCAGATTAGATATCTTTGTCGGCCTCTCCATCCAAGGCTGTCGTTGCGAGGTGCCGACTTTTCCCTGCATTTAGGTGGAATGTGATTGCAAAATGAAGATCTCTAAAAATAGTGAGGGAAGGTTCTGACAGGAGCGGGATTTGGCCTTGAGCAGATGAACTTGACAAGCCAGTTTGCTGTATTTCAGGTGATTGTGGAGGGTTGTCTTCTCCTTCCCACCGGAGGGGGTTTTATCCCGCGGGGGCTGTTTGCAGCTATTATCTTTCTGTCACAGGGACCTTGAGCTCCTCGGGGCCATCTGGTGGCCCCTCAGTCTTCACCTCTGAAGAACTGTGGACTTTGTGTTGCAGCAACTAGGCCGTGAAATTCCAAACTCTGCTGCTGTTTTGAGATTTTTGCAGACCAGACGAGTTGGAATTACTTGCCGCTTCACTGCCCGGCTTCTTTTTTTCCCATGTTTCCCCCCAGTGTGACTCTCACATGATTTCCCACTTCACAATGAGTCCTACGCTGGCCTGGCCCCCCCCTCCTCTTTTTCTCTGCTGCGTAAAACACCTTAACTTGTCCCTGGATGTGCGTGCTGTTTTAAATGTAGGTAAATATTGTCTCATGAAGTTATTTTAGTCATCCGTTCTTGTAAAACTGTGACATCTGCAGAACCACCGTCCGCTCTGAAGAATGCGTCCACCTGGCAGTTATATTTTAACGTGCTTTTTAGGTTTAACCTTTCCAAACATTTCCAATTTCAGTTTCCACGGTTACATCTTCAGCTGGTGTCGTCGTTAAAGACCGGTTGGAGCTGACGCTCACGTCTGCGAGAGCGGTTCCTGGAAGGGCGGGTCTGGGCTCTATCTCTACCGCTGGCAGCTCTGTGGCGGTGATTGCAGATACAGGCCTCGCGCCGTCTATCGCAACGGCTGCGGCCAGGAGGAAGCCCGTGTTAACGCAGAGCCGATGCTATCAGGTTCTTCTCTTGAAGATCACCAGTTCCAGTCCCCAGGAAGGAGAAAGTGTAGCAGATTAGCGCTGAATTACTAATTCTACCTTATCCTTAGATTTCACCACACAAATGCTTATGCATTGACGAATTACCAGTTATTAAAAAGCTGGATTCCATAGGTGTCTGGGCTGAAGGGGCAGCTAATCTTATTAGGGTTTTAAGGCCTGCTATGTAACATTCTAGACAGAATTCTAAATGTTGTAAGAGGTGAAATCAGCTTGGTCTGCTGGTGCCGCTCAGGTTCTCTTTCCGACTAGCCAGCTCGCTAGTTGGAGCTCTTCTCCACACTCGGAACACGGAGGTTACCGGCGAGGTGGAGTTCCGCCCGTCCCCGTACGACCCCGGACTCCACAGGCTGCGTGCGCTCTGATCCGCCTTCAGTGGAGCTTGTAAATTGGCCTAAATGCCCAGTTGTGTCGCTGCACATAATCACACAGTTTCGGTTACTCTCCACCAGCCCAAAGAGGCCGGAGGCACCATTAAAGGTCGTCGGGGTCCTTTTCATGCTGGTCAAAGTTGACTTCATGCAGAGCTGAACTCTGACGCTCGCATCGTTTGGTTAGAAGCCGTTGGATTAACTCTGGCCTGATAAGACAAAGGCCGTTGGGAAGGTCGCGGGCTGTTTTGTTTCCTGTGGAGGAGCACTGAGAGGAGCAGCGCTTGCAGCTGCCAAGTCCCTTTGGGAATTTTATTCGCTGTGGTGTCTTTTGCATGTTTTTTCCTCGGCATAAATTGAACGTTTTGGTAGCAAACATGGCCTTGACGTGGGCGCTGATGGTTGTCTGTCCTGCTTGTTGGGTGATTTGACGTGTTTTTGGACAAGACCTCCAGGCTGGTGTCTCTCTCTCTGCCGTGTAACGTGTGTGGAAAAACATCCAGTGTTGCCCATCGGCTCTTTGTTTGGCCGTCACTTTGACTCCGAGCCGGCAGGAAGGCTTTTGTTCCATCACTGTCTTCCTTTGTTCCCATCACTGTCTTTCTTAAAAGGAAGGTCTTTCAAAATACACGCGCGTCTGTAGCGAGTTGGACAGAACTAACCTTTTTTTCTTTTTACCCCCTAGATACCTTTGGAACACAAATGGACCAGGCGAGATCAACAATATCCAAAATTGTATGACTGCTAGAAATAATGGCCGAGATCCTAAATTAGTAAGCGTTTGACCTAATTTCCCTGTTGTTTTTTGTAGTTTAATGGGGAGCCGCACTCTTACACACGCTTCAACCTGACCCAGAACATGGAAGGAGAGAACAGCCAGGTGGAGATGAAGCTGTCCACCGAGGACGAGGAGGTCGGGGGCAACGGCGTCGGGGAGCACCTCAATCACAACTCCGCCCGCCTGCCCTCCATCGCTCAGAGGCTGGGGCGCACCCCCAAGAACCTCTGCTGCCTGGCGGCCACCGGCCTCCTCGTCTTCATCATCGGTGAGCGTGGATGTTTGTTGGGACCCGGCAGGTCACCCCGGGACCTTCTGCTCTGACTCCGCCCCTGTTCCTTTCCTTCACGCTCTTCAGGCTCCTTGATCGGCTACCTGGTTCAATCCAGGAAGGCTCCGAACTGTTTGCCCAAAGCGCTCGGTTTCGAAGACACTCTTCCTCATGAGGACAACGTCATCCCCCTCATGGACTGGGAGGCTGTGAAGACGATTCTCAACGCGAAAGTCTCTAAGGACAACTTTGAAATGCTCTTTGCGTAAGTAGCCACCCACACCCAGGCCGCCCAGACAGTCTGAATCCCCCTTGGCCTCATTCATTTCTCTTTTTTTCAATCCTCCTTTCTCAGAGATCTTTCCAGCAGCAGCCACCAGGCCGGTTCCCCTGGTGACGAGACCCTGGCCAACAAAGTGCTCAGCAAGTTTAAAGACTATGGCATGAAAACCTGGAGCGACGAGCATTTCGTGAAGGTACAGGACCCCCCTCGTTCCGGCTTCAACAGCATCGTCTTCAAGGACGGGAACGAGGAGCGTCCCTCTGGCTTCCTGTCCTACAGCGCTTGTGGGAGGGTGATGGTGAGGAACCTGCTGGATTCACGTCCTCCCAATCCTCGTCCAGGCCTGACTGGGCTCTGTGTTTTTTCTTTTTTCCCTGCTCCAGGGGGCCGTCCTCTACGGCCACTATGGTCAGGAGAGTGACCTCATGATGCTGCAGAACAAGAACCTGGACCTGAGCGGCAGGGTGCTGCTGCTCAGGGCTGGCAGGAACAGCTTTGCAGAGAAGGTGCGCAGTGAGCCATCGCTGTAGCCCTCCCGTCCCTCAGCAGGCTCTCTGTTTACGCCCGTTTCCCTCGCCCAGGTGGCCAACGCGGCCAAGCTGAACGCCTCGGCCGTGCTGATCTACCCTGATCCTGCCGATTACGCTCTCCAGGACACCACGGAGCTGTTCGGACACGTGAGTGACCAGTCTGATGGCTGCATCTCTGCAGGGTTGAGACTGCCTCATAGAGAGTTGTCTGCCCTTCGCTCGGGGCTCAAAAGTCAAATTAAATCTTAGAAATGTTTAGTGCAAACTAATATATTTTACAGCGTTTGCTTAAATTCAAATTTAGTCCCTGAGGCGATGCCTCAGAAAGACTAGTTAATTGCTCCTAATCTTCCATCAGACTCGTTAAATCTGTCTTTCTGACCCTCCCACAGGTTCACCTGGGCTCAGGAGATCCCTACACGCCAGGTTTTCCCTCCTTCAACCACACCCAGTTTCCACCTGTGGTGTCTTCAGGCCTTCCAAAAATCCCGGCTCAGACCATCACAGCAGGCATGGCTTCCAAAATTCTGAGGTAAAATGATTGTTTCATTGGTTTGGTTGACAAGAACGTGTGATGATGTCGTTTTTAATTAGTTAATTAGTGATTACAGGTGAGAAGCTGATGCTGCTTTCAGGTGTATTAGTGCCACCCTGTGGCCACGGGCTATCATTACACCCTAAAGTAGTTCTAGCTATTGAAAAGTAGTTTACATAAATAGTTCCTGAATTTATCAAGGTTGATGGATAAAACCCCAAGTAAAATGTTTTTCATTACAGGCAACTGGGAGGTCCTGTGGTGCCTGCAGGGTGGACTGGCGCCCTAAGACTGGGAGATGAGAAAGACATTATTACAATGGAGGTCAGCAACGTCCTGACTGAGAAGAAGATCTCCAACGTGTTTGGGGTCATCAAGGGCATTGTGGATTCAGGTTAGACACAACTCACATACGCCAAGGGAGTTTTAAAAAACCGGAAGGGGTAAATGAAATAACTCTCTCCTCTGGTATCGTAGATCGCTACCTGGTAATCGGCGCCCAGAGGGACGCCTGGGGTTCAGGCTTTGCCAAATCGACCGTCGGCACCAGCGTCCTCCTGGAGCTGGCGCGTTCCATCTCTGAGATGATGAAAGGTAAGCCTGGGCCAGCTTCATTTCCATGAAGATGGAGGGTTTCGTGTCGAGCTCACCTTCTCCTGATGACAGAGGGGTTCAAGCCCAGGAGGAGCATCCTGTTTGCCAGCTGGAGTGCCGGAGAATATGGAAGCGTTGGTGCCACCGAGTGGTTGGAGGTGAGACGTGCACAGTTGGTCTGTTATCAGCACTGATATTAAGGGGCTATAATTAGGGCTGTGTGTGTGTTTGCAGGCTTATCTGTCCTCTCTGAGCATGAAAGCCTTCTCCTACATCAACCTGGACAGTGTCATTGCAGGTATTTCTCTCAGGGTTCTTGATTGGAGCAGTTCTTTTATGTTCCTGTTGTTGTTTTAAACTGAGTGTTTTGGGTTTTTTTGTTATTTTCCTCAGGCCAAAGTGGATTCAAAGTAGCCGCCAGTCCACTGATGCACAGCGTGGTCGTCGGTGCTCTGAAAGAGGTGAGCTGCAGCTGGAGTTCTCGTAAGCGTGTCTGCTAATATCGGGTTCTCACACACACACGCAACCGTCTCCCCTCAGGTCCATTATTCAAACCCGGACAGGACGCTGTATGATCGTTTTACCCGAAGCAACTGGGAGAGCGACATGTAAGTGCTCCTCATCCATTGAGTCCACCTTTCTGCTCATGTGTGGAGCGACGCTCTGAGGCTATGCCTCTTTTATCCCGAATATTTACCTCTTTTTCACATCTGCGTCTGGCAGTTTGGAGCCTCTGAAGCTGGACAACGCTGCCTATCCTTTCCTGGCATTTTCCGGGATCCCCTCTGTCTCGTTTGGATTTACCTCTGGTTATAAAGTAAGGGGGGGGCCTGCTGTGCTTTTGGGCTGTCTCTGCCTTCGGGACCTCTGACGTGACCTTTCTCCCCTCCTTTAGGAGTACCCCTACTTTGGCACGCTTTTGGACACCAAGGACAGCCTGGAAAAGGCCACGAACAACCAGGTGCACCATCTGGCCCAGACGGTGACCCGTTTTGCTGGTCACATGGCGCTGAGGCTGGTCCACGACCACCTGCTGCGGGTGGACCTGACCAAGTACGACAAGGTCATTCGCAGCGCCGTCAGCCAGATCAATATGAAGGTCAAGGAAATCAAGAGGGTGAGTCCTGGGCGTCACGGGTGACCGAGGTGCTTTGGGTTCGGACGCCACTCACGGCCACTTGGCTTTTCCCGTCCGCAGCTGCAGCCTCAGCTCTTCCCCGAAGCCTTGACGGTCCAGTGGCTGATCTCGCCTCCGGCGCCTACAGTCGAGCCTCTCGCAGCCTGGCGGCGGACATCAAGAACAGCAACCTGGACGACATTGAGATGTGCCGCACGATCAACGACCGTATCATGGCGGTACGAGCCGTCCGTTCCCGGTGGAGGCCGGACGTGTTAGACCACCGCCCGCGCTGATCCCGTTCTTGTCCCTGCAGGTGGAGAGGAACTTCCTGTCACCCTACGTGTCTCCCAGGGAGAGGCCTTTCCGCCACATCCTGCTGGGCTCAGGTCCTCACACCCTGAAGGGCCTGCGCGACCACCTGGACTCCTTCCAGACCAACAGCCCCGAGGCCGACGCCGACCTGTTCCGCAACCAGTTCGCTCTGGCCACCTGGACCATTCAGGGCTGTGCTAACTCGCTAGCGGGGAACTTTTGATCTCCGTTTAATCAGATCTAAAGATGTTTTGTTTTTTTTTAACCTCACTCGTTCAGTCCTTAGTAACAAACATCAGATTTAGAAAATCAAGACTTGGAGCTTCGGCTCAGTCACTTTGTCTCAACTCACCTTTAGAATCTACCTAAAATCAGTTTAACCCTCCAAATGAGTTGAATGTATTGTTTTTCAGCCTGTTATTGGCTCAGAGGTTACCGATCAACAGCCAGGATGATATTAAGCTAATGATCTTCTGTTTACCGCTCTCACCACCATCCGATCCGCCGTCGTTTCCGTTACAAAGTGGGCTAAAATTTTCACAGTGCTGAACTCGCTGCTTTAAAAGAAGGACTGAAATCAAATCTGCAGTTTCACCGGTGCTGTTTTTTTTCCTGTTCGGAGTTGTTTGAAGCTCAACGGCATCTAACGAAAAGAAAGGAAAAAAAACAACAACCAAGGATTGATTGCTAATCATCCCCTGAGGTAGAAGGTCTCCAAACTTGGCACTGAAACAGAAACCCACCATCTATTTATTGTTATTTATTTATCAGTGGCAGGGTTCACTATAAATAGTTTTTTATTGCCTTTTTTAGAATAATTATCGGGAGCAGTGCCTTCCATAATTATGACAGTTATACTGTCGAATTGACAAAAGCAGCATCTGCTAAAAGGTGTGTGTGTGTGTCCAGATGTGCCGGGCGGACGCCTGACCGCACCGGCTCTTCAGTCCGCGCACGCATCTTTCCTGACGCCATTATCGGGAGCAGTGTCTCCCATAATGTGGATGAGAAGAAGGTAGTTTTTGCCTACCAACCTGTGTCCTTATCGGAGGCAGTGCCCTCCATATTTCACTGTAGGGGTGGGTTTTTATTATCGGGAACAGTGTTTCCCATAATGCATGTAAATACAGTCTGTCACTACTACGCACGTGCTGTGTGCATCTGTTTCCATGCCAGCGTACCCCTCGTAGCATCGAGGCGCTGGGATGCTAACATCCGCTCTTCTCAAAATGTCTCATTTTCCAGAATCTTGGTGTTTATGGTGACTTGTTTTCATTGAACTGTTGTCTGATTTGACTCTTTAACACGTGAAACTGATGTGTGCTTGAAAGACGGCGAGGGCTGTTTCCACCATGACCAGTGTGAAGGGGTGTTTGTCATTGCTGCAGTTTTAGTTTCTGTGTAGGTTGGAATTCTTTATGAGGGTGTTCTGCTTTGACATTTGTTGCTAAAATCAAGTTACTGCTTTAAAGTCTGTTATGACTCTAGAAAAGAGAAGATGGAATCATTCTTCAGGCAGAAAATGACACAAATGTTACAGAAGGTGATTGTGGAGTTTTGGATTCATGTTGGATTGATGTTGCTCTTTTCTTTTTGTTTTTAATTTTTTTTTTCTTTTGCTGTGGGTAAAAAGTGGGGAAACGTGATTTGTAGATCATGGCATCGTTAAACCCTTAGTACATTTATAAAACTGATGCATCGACACTTGGTAATTTAAAAAATTCTCTCTAAAAAAAGGAAATCAGTTGTCTGACGAGGAATGTTTGAAAATTAGTAATATATATATATTGATGCTCATTTTCTCTTCACACCCTACATGTCTGCTTAGCTTTACATGTTTGTTGCTGCAATAAACAATCGTATCACTACTGTGGATTCAGTCCAATTTCCCCTCAGAAACAGGTTAACGTGGGTGACAGACACACAAGCCCACTTGCAACCAGTCCTAAGCGTTTCAAACCTGACAAAAGGACAAACAAATAACCTTTTTTTCCGTTTGACCAGATGATGAAGACAACAACCTTGTTAACAGAACCTTCATTCTTTCTGCAGCTGGCTTGAAGTTGCATAAAAAGGAGTTTGAATTTAATGGCGGCAGGAGTCTCCTGGAAAACTTTAGCTGCATTGGATGTTTATATGCGTGTATGATGCACAATCCTAATTTTAAATTGTCGTTTGCATTATGTTTTACACGCTTTTCACGCGAAACGAACACCAGCTTTAGTGGAGAAACGGTGTCGTGTCCCTTTAAGAGTGGGCTGATAAACTCCATCATGAGATGGGAAAAATAACGAAAAGCTCTCACTTTGTTTCAGAATTCTCCTGCGTGAAAACGAAAATCGTGGACTACCTAACCACCGATCTCCGGCGCTTAACAAGCAGGTAGTGAGGCATCTTACCTCCCGCACGGACGATCTTTGAACTATGGGAAGCGGTGACGCCAGGCGCCTTCTGGCCGAACCTCGGCAAATTCAAGCTGAACCGCCGCAACCTCGGCTCGTCCCCTGGGCTTTTCAAGCCGCCACGGTGTCCCCTCGGACCGCCACACATGCCGGGATCTACCAGCCTGTAGCCGCTTTTGTGCTGGAGTGTCAGGAGAACCGGGGGTGACAGCAAGCAACAGAGGCTGAGATTGACAGGTGGGCGAACTCACCAAAACCACGTCAAACAAGATAATCGGATTGTTGGTTGTATTTTACGTTTCTAGCGCGATTATTTTACGATTCACTGGTAAAATATTGCAAGTTTGTTACAAATTACGTGCTATTGTTTGGTGTAGTATGATATTTTCAGCATAACGCGATGAGATATGAATAAATGAGTCTACTGAAATGTCCAAGTGCTGGACCTTCATCCTGAAAAGTTAGCTAAAACATGAGCAAACTAAATGAAACTTTTTTTGGGAATTAAGGTCGGGTTGTTTTGCGTAATTTACCCACAGATGCATATTACATAAAATGAAATGTTCTGCAAGTTAGAACACTTTTTTTCGCCGCCAGTTAGCACGTTTGCTAGGTGGGAACACGAGAAGCTAAAAGGTGAAGATGGCTAATGGGTTCACTTCCGTAAACAATGAAAATAAAACCAACTAAAACGATTAATTGGTGAGCCGAGAAACACTAAAACTGTAGAAGACGACATAGTTTATGGTTCAGGTTCCTTCACTGAGACATATTTTGGAAAAACAAGGTACAGTCAATGGACAGAATGGAAAGTGTGTTTTTTCCCTTCTATTGTCTTTATTCTGCCATTAATCCTCTCTCAAACTTTGGTAATTCATAGCAAAATCATCAGTAGCATCTCTCTCTCTCTCTCTCTCTCTCTCACACACACACACACACACACACACACACACACACACACACACACAAACACACACAAACTAGATGATCCAACAGGCAGGAGGGCTGTAGGTCAACACTGTCCTGCTCGTTATCCGCTAATCAGTGAGTAATGCAGTTTTATGTAAGATGTTTGTGGTTAACTGGTTTTTTATTGGTCCCATTAACGCTAACAGTCACTACTGTCTCCGAGTGGCTCAAGTCAGATCGTTTCTGCAGACCTCAAATGTGAATCCTGGAGTTGGCCCCGTGCTGCAGGTTCCTCTGCAGCTCCCGGAGGTCTGGAAGTTGCCTCCGCAGCCGGAAGTTGGGCCGACCGGTTGGGCTGACCGGTTCCGAGGTCCCGACCCCCGACCCCTGATCCCTGCAGCACGTCGCACACGTCTCCCAATCCCGTAAAAGTTGCTGATGCAGCTGATGCACACACACACACACACACACGCCCCGGAGCTGCTTCCTGTTTCTGACGTGAAATATTACAAATATGATTTCACAACAACAAATCAACACGAGTAACGACATTATTGAAAAATGAAAAGAGCTGGTGATGCGTTTTTATTAGTCTGCGGTTGCTCATAAACAGCCCTTCCTCGCTTCTCTGCGCCGTTCCGGTGGCCCCTGTCCCTGACTGTGTCTGCCGTGCAGGTTATTTCTGGCCCTTCTGACCCTCTCTGGGGGTCGGGCGGTGCTGGAGCGTCCTCGTGCACGTGGGTGGGGGCCTCTGAACATGAACCCTCTCCCAGCCGCCCCGCCCATCGGCGGTGTTGCGTAACAGAAATATCCATAAAGTGCCCGCGTTGGTCTGTGCCGCCGCCCTCGGCGTGCACAGTTAGCACCCGTGATGTCACAAAGGGGTTGCTTGTGGAGCGTGTGTGCGGGTGGGGGGAGAATAGCTGGATGGGTGGAGACACACTGGAGGCTTTGCTAGGTGGTGGGAGGTGGACTCTGTCCCCGTGCGTCCCTGTGAATTGCGGTGATTCATTTACGCTCTCCTCTCGTGCACGGCGCCTCCCCCCCCCCTCCGGGCATTCCTCTTTCAGCCTCTCTCTCCCCCCCTCCGACCTGCGTTGGCAGCTTTGGGAGCTGCATCCGGCTGTGGGTGTGACGGTTCCGTGGGGGCGGTGGCTCTGTTGGGTCATGTCTTCCAGTGGGCGGGCGGGAGCTGCACGCGCTTCGTAGTCAACACACTCCTCACTCTCAAACGTGTGTGTTTTAACACACTCTCTGAGTCGTCCCCCTGCAGCGCGAACACCTGGGGGGGGGCCGCACGTTACCTCTGCCGGCGGTGCGCCGTTACCTCTGACGTGCCCGACCTTTCAACCCTCCTTCTCCTCAGACAGAGCCGGACCGCCGCCCCGGAGCCGATGACCTGACGGACGAGGATGACCTGGTGGGAGGGCGCGCTGGTCTCTGGGCCTGTGGCTGCACGCACCCGCCCCTACATGGACCCGGGGGCCTTGTCCTGAGCCAGCCGAACCAGGTAGGAACACGCTCCCCTCACGCTCCCTTGAGTGTGTCTCTGCTCGGTTCGTGTCTTTCCCTGTTTGCTCTGGTGGGCCGAGCGGACATGAGATCATGGCTGACAGTGAGTGGGGGGCTCCACTGGCTCCACTGGCTCCACTGGCGGCTCATTGCTGGGCCTGAATAGGATCTATTCACCTCTTGAGGATGAGAGCAAACACGGGAGCCCCCCCCACCCTGGCTCCTGCCAATGCCTTTCTGTGACCGAACCATCATGTTTTGGCGGGCAATCAACGCCCGCCCCCCCGCCCCCACCACCATTACCACCACCACCCACCGGGTGCAGCGTAAGAGGATGTGGTGACATCTGTTACCCAAATATTAGGATGTTGTTCAGCTACTAGTCAGCAAACAGGTGTGTGAAACCCTCGGCAGCGCTGCAGATGAGGAACAGTGTGTGTGTGTGTGTGTGTGTGTGTGTGTGTGTGTGTGTGTGTGTGTGTGTGTGTGTGTGTGTGTGTGTGTGTGTGTGTGTGTGTGTGTGTGAATGGCTACACTGACTGACACGCTGCTTTTGTGTTTTGTCTTGTCAAACTGCACCAGCAACTGAACGTTGTTGCTGATTGACCTGTTGCTAACAGGGGTGTCTGATGACAAACCGGTAGTTTCTTCTCTTTCTTCTCATCTTTTCTGTCCGCCATCCCATCTTTTTTTTGGTTTTCTGCAGCGTGTAGTGTTCCCAGACCCCCTGGGGGGGCTCTCATCTCGTCTCCTGTTGGCACCAGATCCGGTTTCAAGACGAACCTGCACAATGAGAACAACAAAATGTAGAGCAGAGGAGCTCCGTCTGTTGCTCTCTTCTTTTATCCTTTGTTCTCTCTATCTCGGAGGCGCCACCGGCTGTGAATGGTTTTCCCTCTTATCTGTGAGACTCCTGGGTCAGAAGGGACTGGAAGAGCAGCTTATATATTGACCAAGCGAGCAGCGAGGTATTTTTGTTTCCGTGGTTACCTCATGCCGTGTGTTGCAATGCTGCAGTTCTCCTTCGTGGTGGGTGTGTGGCGGGAAATCTTGCTGGTATTTCACACTTCCTGGCTGCCAAACCCAGAGCAAACACCTGCTTTGAGTCTCCCACAGATCCAGACATCAGAGCGTTTTGAACATTGGAGCCGGTGCTTCTGTAGTATAGAAACCAGGGGTGATTATTATTATTATTATTTTAATATTTCCCCCTGCTTGAATTGTCTCTTTGGGGCATAAACCTCTTGTTCTGCCTGCCTGTTGCAAACCTGCTGAATGAGCTGGTTTTTGTTTTCGAAGTATGCTGCCGCCATGTGGACATATCTGGAATTGTAGCCTAGTGATCTTTATTTTTTTTTTTTAAGATTAATTTGCTCTGCAGATTATAGGAGACTTCATTAGTTTCATAAATTCACTTAAAGATCACAGTTAGTAATAGGTTAACTTTTCTTATCCTTATCTGCAGGACCAATGCTGGCTGTATCCTTGGGTACAAACTCTCCTGCACCCCCACCGCAGGAAGTCGGTCATGTGTGTTGCTTTTATATTGACATCAGCGCGCTGACATGCCACCACACATGCAGCTCTTTAGCATCCGTCCTTCCACGAGTCCACGTGCACTCACAGATGCGGTGGCAGAGGGTACCCTTTCACACTCTCCTCTCATCCTTTCCTAATCCTGTCCTCTGCTCTCCTCTGTCTGGCCCCGTGTGGCCCCGTGTGGCCCCCGCAGGCTGTGGATCACCCTCTTAAATTCCACCTGCTTGCAGAGGAAAGCCAGACACACACACACAAACACACACACACATACGTGCACTTCCAGGAAAGACGACATGAGTGAGGGGGATTAAATAACATCCAGGCCTGTCTGCCTCTCACTCTATAAACACACACACACACACGCGCGCACGCACACAATCTCTTGGTTTTCATCTCATCTCTCTGTCCACTCTGGACGCCGGTCCTGCTCCAGCTGCAGAGGAGGTCTTTAATTCCTCCTGACAACCCTGCCTGAGTGCCGCTGGGCGAATGGAAGCCATTAGGGCTGTTGACTCTGTCCCGGCTGCCATCGATCCCCACTGAGCCTTTCAGCCCAAAGTCCCGCTTGTTGTCGTACACGCGGGCTCATGTAACGTTACAACACAAACAGGAGGTTTTTTAGAGCCACAGTCCGGCGTGGGCCGTGTTTCCATGGAGACGGAAGCAGCGTAGAGGTTGTAAATTCTGGTTTTCTCAGGTTTCAGCTCCTGGTGTGTCACGCTGAGGTCTGAAGGATGTGTGTGTGTTTAGTGGAGAAGAAGGGGGATGCTCTGGTGAACTACTCGTTCCTGCGGCTATTAGACGGTCCAGCATGAGGAAGACGTGTGCGTTTCTGCGAAAAAGAAAATAAATACGATGACACGCCAAGGTGGAAGGGGATTTGCTTGCGAGGCGTGCGTTCGGACATCCGATAGGCTGACCAGTCTGACCAATAAGAGGCAGAAGAGGAGGGAAAAGAGGGGGAAAACCAAGCCGGAGAGCGGAAAACAAAGCCGTTTCCACAGAGCTGGAGCAGGGGTCAGCCTGGGCTCTGACGCTCAGGGCAGAGGGATTTAGCTGCTGCACGCGAGGATGTGCAAGATAACACACACACACACACACACACACACACACACACACACACACACACTCACACAATCATTTAAATATGCGACAGCCGGCAGAGGTGCAGAAGCAACAACAGAGCTGAGAGGATTGAGGCCAAAGTGTGAGTGGGCTACAGTGGGCTGCAAATAACCGGCCAGGAGATGACAGGGGGGCAGCGGGGGGGCAGTGGGGGGGCAGCGGGGGGGCAGCGGGGGAGGCGCTCCTGCACGTTTGTCACAATTATCACACAGGTGAAGATTTAGGGACCATTTAGTCAATAATCTCTTCATAAAAGCTCTGAGAGCTGGTAGGAAATTGTTGGGATGATCAGGTTTTAGGCTTTGATGCAGGGTGTTTTTAACCCCCCTGACACACACACACACACACACACACACACACACACACACACACACACACACACACACACACACACACACACACACACACACTGTTCTCTTCTATTTTTATTCCCCCTCTCCAGATGTCCACTCAGCGAGCACCCAGATGGCCTGGAAAGCCCTCCCTGAACTGGAGAGGTGCTTCTGATGCTAACAAAGCAGCGCGGCTGCCCCCCACCCCCACCCCCACCCCCTCACAGGGAGGATTAACTCTTCTCATTAGAGCCTAGAGCCCCCCCCGTCATCCCTCGCCCCTCCTTCCCAGTGTCAGCCCACCACTGACTGGACGGCTGTGGCTGCGGGACGGATGTGTGACGGCTGGGTGTTGCTACGGCGATAGAGGAGTGCGAGCAGAGCCGGAGCATCGAGCGGGTGGGGTGTGGAGAGTGGGTTAGGAGGTGAGGAAAGCAGGGAAGGCGGGTGGGGGGGAACAATAACAAGGAGAGGCAGGATTATCGGTCCACCATCAGGATGTCAGGATGTCCATTTAGGACAAAGCAGCATTAAAATCCCCGTCGGAGCCGAGGTTCCTCCCTGATTGGACGGCTGCTCCAGATCCGCAAACACAAAGGACGGACTCATTTCCCCAGGTGAAGGAAAAGGGGCTGCTGTCTCCCCCCGGCTGATGGGACGTGACGCTCCCAGCGCCGAGAGGAGCCGAGCCCGGAGGAGCGCGGCAGGGAAGCGTGGGCGCGGGCGGAGCGTGGCGGCCGGAGCGGAGATGAGCCTGGGGGAAGAGGAGGGGAGGAAGAGCTACAGCAGCGCGTGGCGGGACGGCAGCGCCGCAGCCTGCACGGTCCGGCCACCTCCGCTCCCCACACCCCACATGCACCGTCTGCAGGAGGACGCCCGTGATCGGCAGCGCCGCCGTGGATGACAGCGGAGTCTTCCAGCGATCGGACTGAGACCCGCGGCCATGGGGGAGACGGCAGAATACCAGAGGCTGCAGGAGACGCCGGAGTCCGAGTACCGGCAGCTGCCCAGCGACGAGGAGGAGGTAGCTTCACCCTCAACGTGATGTCGCGCAGAGCTGGCAAAGACAAAGGCTTGTGCAGGTGTCTTTGTTCCTGCTGGGGGAACCAGAGGCCCTGAGGCGATGCGAGGCTGCCGTGCTGTTGCATCAGTTGTAGCTGCTCTTATTTACTTTCCTTGGCTTTGATCGACTCCTGTAACGGCCCTGCACCCTCGCCATCGCCGCCACCTCAGGGTTTTAGCCAGATCAAGCATGCAGACGGATTCAGTCATTTCCTCATCTGATGTAGCTTAAAGGGGATTTGGTGGTGCAGTGGAGCGGAGACGTGATTGACAGCTGCACACACACACCTGGCCCACACCAGTGTGGTGCTGCGTGTGTTGATAGCCAGATGATGATGACGATGATGGCCACCGTGGCCAGATGAGGACCCAGGGATGTCCGACAGGCCTCCACCCTCGGCTCAGACCGTTTCTCGGTTTCCTCCCGCCTGTTTCTCCAACCTCAACAAATGTCTCTCCAGGTTTTGCCACCAAAAAGTTGCGACTTCTTCTGGAAGCACAAGAGGACACGTGTGTGTGTGTGTGTGTGTGCGTGTGTGCGTGTGTGTGTGCGTCTATCGGCCGCTCACCCACCCGGCTGTCTGGAGACCAGCTCCACCTAGCGGTATTCCAGTGGAGCTGCAGCCGGACATGATTGACGTCCAATCTGCTCACCAGGAATCAGCTGACGTTGCTGCGGCGCATTCCTCCGGTGTTTGGGGATCACGGCGGCTCTCGTCTGTGTTCTGTTGCCTCCCAGTTTAGATCAATAATTTTGCCAATGAAATTTTTTTCCTTTATTTGCACATCGAAGAACCCAGACGTGAGCTGTCGGGAGCATGTAAGCTAGCTAAGAGTGGACGTCGTGTTTCGATCGTTAACGGCATAGTTGACTTCAGGGAGTTGAGCTGACTCCCTGTGTGTTTGTGTGTGTTTATGTGTGTGTGGTTGCAGAGGAGGGTCAGTGAGTTTTTCCCTCCCAATGTTCTGTCACATCCTGTGAGCTTGTGATGTCTGAGTGAGGTTGGAGTTGGCCCCAGAACCACAGAGCATCTGAGGTCTTTTCTGATAAGTCCGGTTCATAAAGACGAAGCTTTGAAGTGTGTGTGTGTGTGTGTGCGTGTGTGTGATGAGCGGATGAGGGAGGTCATTTAGGCAGGATTTGAGCTGCAGTCAGCCAGGAGCAGATGTCAGAGAGAGCTATCAAGGTCAGGCCTGAAGGAAGTAACGATGATGATGAAGATGAGTAACCCTGTGGAGAGGTCACCAGCATCATCTACCAAGGTTTTTAACACCAACAGCCATTTATTATCCATCTGTGTGCTCAAAGGAAACTATTTTAGGGTCAAGTGTACCAGTGAGGGGAAGACATAGTCTACGGAGTGTGTGTGTGCGTGTGTGTGTGTGTGTGTGGTTGCATCACAGGAAACAAGCTCCCCATCTTTGGTTGAATGTGACCATCTGACCTCTGGGCTGAATACCAAGAAGCCTCTGTCCTCCGCCTCCACACAGCACAGCGCGTCTGGCTGCAGGAGGGGGCGGGGCCGGCGGGAAGATGGCGTGAGCGGGAAGGTAGACGAGGCCCAAATGGTCAGGAGCGGAGACGATTGTTCCCCCGAAACGCAGACAGAAACTCTGAAACCGGAGACGCTGGCTGGCCGAGGCTCTGCCTGCCCGACTGGCGAGTGACTGGATCGGGGAAAAGTTGCTCCTATTTTTATCCTGCTGCTCGATGGACGGATGGAAAAGCAAACAAGCAGCCACTGAGAGAGAGAGAGGGAGAGAGAGAGAGAGAGTTTCAAGAGAGACAGAAAAAGAGGAAAAAAAAGAAAAGTAAGCGGGGAAGGAGGAGAGGGCAGGAAAAAAAAAGAGGAGAAAGAAGAGAAGGGGGAACAAGGACACACAAGAGAAAGAGAAGAAGAAGAGGAGACGGATGGAAAAGAAAAAAAGCGGGAAAAAAGAGAAGAGAGAAGGAGAATAGAGATAGAGAGAGAGAAAGAGAGAAGGGAGAGGGAGAGGGAGAGGGAGAGAGAGAGAGAGAGAGAGAGAGAGAGAGAGGGAGAGAGAGAGAGAGAGGGAGAGAGAGAGAGAGAGGGAGAGGCCCACGGAGAGGGACACACCCACAGAGAGGGAGAGGGAGAGGGAGAGGGAGAGAGGGAGGGAGGGAGAGAGGAAAGCTGTCTGTAGGAGAGAGAGAAGATAGGAAGGAGGGAGGGAGGGAGTGAGAAGGAGGAGGAGGAGTGGTTGCAGAGTTCTGGAAGTTTGGATGACTGGCTGGCTGGCTGGCTGGCTGGCTGGCTGGAGGACCCAGGCAGACAAGCGGTGTTTTTTGCTGTATTTCTTTAATTTTTTGCAGCTCTGAACGGAACTCCTGGACTTTTCTCCAGCAGCTGCTGCCCTTTTTTGTGGAGAGCGGAGCTGCAGAGGGGCTTACAGAACCACCCCCGGAATGGAGTGAATCCGCGTCCCGGATCATAGGAAGCTTTTCTCCTCCGTCTCGGGTTGGGAACAGCGGGTCCAGATCGGAGGAGCCTACACTACCTCCAGGAGCCAAAACTACTGAACTGGACGGAATGTGGTTCCGCTCATGGTGTTGAGGACCCTCGGCTGCCTCTGGCTTTTTAAAGCCCGCGGCTGCGCGTTTGACGTCCTTTTTTTACCCTTTTTTTAAATTGGACCTGAACGAGTGAGCAGCTCAGGATGAGACGCTTTAATAAGCTAAAAAAGTCCTTCCCATTCCTGGCAAACTTTAATGTTTATCGGGTAAGTTTCGTCTCCCAGCTGGCAGATTTATGCTTCTGAGGACATTTCTGAGACGTGAGGACATTTTGAAGGGTCCTCCTGACTTCAGGGTTAGCTTGGCTTCAGCGTCTTTGGGAGAGCGCTGTCCAGCTGTCCTCCGAGCTGGATTTCCACCACCATGAGGAATGAGTTCAGACCTGCGGCATTTCTCAGACGTCCCGTCACGTTCTCTCTCTTCGTCTGTTTTTTCTGCTTACTTCTATTTTCTTTAAATTCGTTAGCGCTGAACATAAACTCTCTGCCTGTGTTCAGACGCGTTAACGATGCTTTGTAAGTTACTTAGCCTGTCACGTAAGCTAACGGTCAAGTTAGCTTATGGTTTTGACCCCTGATGGGACACGGGTCAGGAAGGAGGGCGAGAAGAAGCCGCCGTACGTCTTTGGCACCCCGCTGTGAAGTCTCACTCGCACGCCGATTCCGGAGACCCGAACTGCTGCTTGATGGTGATGCGGATGATGTCCTTTAAAGCATATTTGCATGCGCTCATGCAGGCAATGAGGAAACGAGTCCCAGACTGTCGAGTGTGTGAAGTGTGTATCAGGACATTCTTTTACCCCTCAGGTCAACGTCATCACCCAATGGGAAGTGACCCCTGACCGAGCCCATTAAGAGCGTTACGTGACGGAGGAAGCCGTGGGCCCTCTGACACTTTCCTCCCGACTGTGTAATCTCGGTGCCGTCAGCGCAGGAAGTCTCCCTTGCATGCACTCTAATTAGTGCAGTGAGGCCGGCCTCCCCCCCCCCCCCCCCAAAAAAAGAATAAAAGCCTCAACCACTCTATATACAAAGCTTAACTCGCTTGTCTGACACTCGCAAACACCTGTGTGCGGTGCCCGTCTGTTTTTTTTTTTTTTTTTTTCTTTTGAAAAACCGGCGCTCGATCGGCCAAAAGCTGGGAAAGGGGAGGAATCAACACCCAGAGAAACGGAGTGTGGAGAGAAGGGGAAGGGCATCGGGACGTCAAAAAACAAAAACTAACCACGCGGCCCAACTAACCGGGTTGGCCTACTACAGGCGGAGAGGGCCCCTGATGCAGCCCTGCAACCCACTGGGGACAGTTTGGCGCGGGGTAAGCTTTTTTTCGTTTTTTTTGCGCCCGGGAGCACCCAGCCCACCGAAACAGAGCCCTTTCGGCCCAACCGATGGAACACCAAGGCACAAAAGGCGGCCAGGCCCCAGAACGGGGGCACAGGTCGGGGAGACCGCGCAACACCACAAGCCCCGCCGGCGGCGGCGGGTCCAAGGGGGCCCCCCCCCAACGGCCACCCACGGGGGAACGCGGCTAAACAAGCATCGCGCGCGCCTCCTCCCCTCAGGGCGCCTTCAGCTGCTTTGTGTTTTGAATGTGTTTTTCTGGCTGACTGTGGGTTTCTGAGGGCTGGGAGGTAAACATCTGGGCCCGTTGGCAGGTACTTCAGCCCCATCCAGACAATTGTCGGATCGGGCTCAGTTTCTGAGCTCAGTTTCCTCCCTGTGCAGAGAAGAATGGGTGGATTGTTGTTGTTTCGTCACTTTTTGCCCTGTTGCATTTGGCAGGCAGTCTTTACACCGCTGCCACAGACCTGACGTGTGTGTGTGTGTGTGTTTTGCAGAAACTGGGCAGCAGCATGCAGTGCGAGGAAGGCACAGACTGGCTGCTGGAGCTGCTGATGGAGGTGCAGCTGCAGCAGTACTTCCTGCGGATTCGGGACGACCTCAACGTCACCCGGCTGTCGCACTTCGACTACGTCAAGAACGAAGACCTGGAGAAGATCGGCATGGGTCGACCCGGTGGGTTCTTGGAGCGGTTCCCGTTCGCTGCTGCCTCAGCTCTGTCACACTCTGACGCGGCTTCACGTCACGGTTTTGTGCAGCTGTCATCAGTCTCTCTCTGCTTTGATTGTAGGACAGAGAAGACTGTGGGAAGCTGTCAAGAGGAGGAAAGCCATGTGCAAACGCAAGTCCTGGATGAGCAAGGTGACACACACACACACCTGGTTTTCCAGTTTTTCACCAGTGTTTTGGATAGATTTGTTAGTCCGAGTCACAGTTTTGGTTGCGCGACCTCTCTGACCCTGCAGCACGTGCCTGAGGGAATGTGAGCGTTTCTTTTTTTCTTCTGTCTTGAACACATCTGGAATGTGTGGAACAGATGCAGCATTCCTCCGCTGAATTCGGCAGCTTAACCCTTCGGAGCGAGCACGAGCCCGGTCACAAGAGCCGGTGACCAGGGTCCGGAGCTGACGGTTCTCTTTTAAAGTAGCCCAAACACGCTCGTCTGCATTTTTAGGCCCAGGATAAAATTAAAAACTCCCGGGTATTTACAGCTCTGTGTGTGTGTGTGTGTGTGTGTGTGTGTGTGTGTGTGTGTCTGCGCTCTGCAGGGCCGTAATCAGAATCTCTTGAATGTGGAGCGTCCTATTTGAAACCCACTAAAAGAACCTCGGCAGCATTATGTCACGTCTGGTCGGGCGTAACTGTGAAACCTCACACCACTCGCTACTGTTTATATCAGGCCGCGCGTTCGACGCCGCGGATCCATTGACACCTCTTTCACTAATGGTACCAGATTCCAGGAGCCTGTGACCTTTGTTCCCGACCCCGCCGTCGCCTCGGATCGCCCCGGCGTTGATCAGGTTACAGGATAATTGGTCATCTTTATCTCCTTTAGCTAACATGTTATGCGATCTGCTGGTTCCTCCGGCCGTTCTCGTCCTTTTACCATTTTGGCAGCCGCTATTTAGGATCCGGTCTAAACAAAGGTTTAACTTTGCTCCGCACAGCTCCTCATTGTCCCGGGATAAATGGAAGGAAATGAGGAAAACCCTGTAGATGTCTCACACACGGACACACACATGGAAACATTCAGGCCATGTAATCTAATAGATTCCTAATGAGAACTTCCTAACTGCTGAGCCATTCCTGCCGTTTTCAACCCCGGGAGGCAGGAAATGTCTCTGTCGGTGTATCCTCGTGCAGATCTGTTTACGCATCACGCTGAGGAATTTCTGCGATCCAGAGATGAATCCCAGTTACAGACATTCCTTAATTATACAGGGGGCAGTAATTTGGATGGTATAGGACCGGAAAGGAGTTCTGGTGCCGTCGCTGCCGTTCACGCCTCCTTTTTCTCCCCCTCAGGTATTTAGCGGGAAACGCCCAGACGGCGGAGACTTCCCCCAGCAGGGCCAGCCGACCTCCTCCTTCCGGAAGCCGTCTCCGCCGCCTCAGGAAGGCGTCCCGGCCCTGCAGCTGGACGGGCAGCACCAGGCTCTGACCTGCCTCATCTCAGAGAAGGACCTGACTTTGTTCCAGAAGCTGGGGGACGGCTCCTTCGGGGTGGTGAAGAGAGGCGAGTGGCTGACCCCCGCGGGGAAGGTGGTGAGAACATTTACACCTCCTTCATCAGCACACACCCTGAGGAGGCACGCAGCAGCCGGGCTGACAACGGGTGTCGTTCCAGCTGAACGTGGCTGTGAAGTGTCTGAAGACGGACGTCCTGAGCCAGCCTGAGGCTCTGGAGGACTTCATCTGTGAGGTCAACGCCATGCACTCCCTGGACCACCAGAACCTGATCCGCCTCTACGGTGTGGTGCTCACACACCCAATGAAGATGGTAGTGGACACACTCAGGGAGCCCAGCCACACACACACACACACACACACCGATCACTGCCCTTCTTGATTTCATGTTTATTGAAATGAAGATAGATCCGTGTTTACATTGAAACAGGATAAAAACCAGAATGCTGCTGCCGGTACCGCTGCGGTTCAGATTGACACGTTTCCTGTCTCGCTCCAGGTGACGGAGCTGGCCCCTCTGGGCTCTCTGCTGGAGCGCCTCAGGTGTGTGCGTCCTCAGGGCCCCGTGCTGATCCACACCCTGTGCCAGTACGCGGTGCAGGTGTCCTGCGGCATGGCCTACCTGGAGCAGAGGAGGTTCATCCACCGGGACCTGGCAGCCAGGTAGCAGCCTCAGAAAGGCAGGGTGAAAGCACCCGCGTCGCCCGCTCTGCTCCCTCACCCTCAACTTTTCCAGGCTGTTCTGGTGAAACTTGGCCCTGGTACTTTCTGACTGCAGGAACATCCTTCTGGCCTCAGCTAACAAAGTCAAGATTGGGGACTTTGGGCTGATGAGGGCGCTGCCCAACAACCACGAGCACTACGTGATGCAGGAGCATCGAAAGGTCCCCTTTGCGTGGTGGGTAGAACAACGCCGACACACTTTGCTCTGAGGCCTGGGTTCGCACGGTGACCTTCCTGGGTCTGCGGTCTTCAGGTGCGCTCCGGAGAGTCTGAAGACCAGGACGTTCTCCCACGCCACAGACACGTGGATGTTTGGAGTCACCCTGTGGGAGATGTTCACGCACGGCCAGGAGCCTTGGCTGGGCCTCAACGGCAGCCAGGTAAACAGGAAATAGCTCCTCAGTCCAAACCACGCCCAGATTGATTCATCCTCCAGACAAGTTTTCAGCTCAAAAATGTCTTTAACTTAGATCTTACACAAGATTGACAAGGAAGGGGAGCGCCTCCCGAAGCCCGAAGACTGTCCGCAGGACATTTATAACGTCATGCTGCAGTGCTGGGCTCAGAAACCAGACGACAGGCCCACCTTTGTGGCCCTGCGGGAGTTCCTGCTCGAGGTAGGTGGCCCAGCGGGGTGATGTTCCTCCTATACTCGTTAGAGGTGGACTTGCAGCTTAATCTGTGGTGGGTGGTTCTGATTTTGGGCTCTTTTTCAGACCATGCCCACAGACATGTGTGCTCTGGAGGACTTTGACGAGCCCGACAAACTCCACATCCAGATCAACGACGTTATCACCATCATAGAAGGGAGGTGGGTGTGCTTCACCTCCTCCATCGTTGGTTTTCACCTTCTGGTGCCGTTTCATTCTGATCCTCTCCGTCAGGGCGGAGAACTACTGGTGGCGAGGCCAAAACAAACGGACTCTCAAGGTCGGCCAGTTCCCCCGAAACGTGGTGACGTCGGTCGCGGGTCTGTCGGCTCACGACATCAGCCGGCCGCTCAAGAACAGCTTCATCCACACGGGGCACGGAGACAGCAACCCACGGCGCTGCTGGGGCTTCCCTGACAGGATTGACGAGTGAGCACACGTGTTTTATTTTTAGTCCAATTGAACGACATCTGCAGGCAGAGTTAGCACAAAGCTAGCAGCAGGTTAGCAGCAGGTTAGCTCCATGCAGACACTTACTCCTCTTCACGCTGCTGTTTCCACCAGCTTGTACCTGGGAAACCCCATGGACCCTCCGGACGTCATCGGCGTGGACCTGGGCGATGCTCGGCCCACACAGCTGCCGGGACGAGCTAAAAGTCAGTGTGAGAAACTGAGATTATTAGTGATGCTGACAACATAAACAGGAGCATATGTCCACTCATTTGACGTTAAAACTGTGTTAACAAGCTTTAGTATTCCGCCCCCTCTCTCGATTGCTCACATTTCTGATGCCATGGTTTCATTTCTGGGTAAAGAGCCTTCAGCGCTAACACTAGCCTTCACGCCTCGTTTCCTGCTGATAGCTTTCTCTCTGCTGCTCTCTTCTCCTGCTTCGCTGTGCTGGTGACGGCTTTGGTTTTCCCAGAGGAGCCGCCACCCCGGCCTCCTCAGCCAGCAGTGCTGATCAAGAGTAAGTCTGGTTTCCTCAGCAGCCCCCCCACCCACCTCCTCCATCTTTGCTATGGTTGCACTAACCTGAGAAGCCTTTCTGGAGTGGATCTCCTTGGATTTGGTTTTGATTCAGGCTTTGATTTATGGGCTAGTTGACGCTGGCGTTTGCTTTTGCCCCCTCCCACTCACAGAGCCGTGCTACGATCCGGTCCACGACGACGAGGAGGACCAGAACGTGGTGGCGCTGAAGAGGCCTCCGCTGAGGAAGAGCGGTTCTGTGAAGGGCCTGAAGCTGAAGCCTGCTGCGCGGGTGGCCGCCTCCAAACCGGGCTACAACCCCAGCCGCGACGTGTCTCTCATCGACTTCGGGGAGGAGAACCCCCCGCCCACGCCCTCACCTGTGGTCGAGGTTCAGGTTCCGTCTCTGGCAAGGCTGGTTTTGGAAGCGGAGAACCTTCTGGACCGGACGCCGCCTCAGAGCCCCTGCAGGTCGCTGCCTCGACCTCTTCACCCCACGCCCGTGGTGGACTGGGACGCCCGGCCGTTACCGCCCCCTCCGGCCTACGACGACGTGGCCCAGGACGAAGACGACATGGAGGTATGAAACGGAGCTCCGGTAGTGTTGGGACACGTGCTGAAGGGTTTTTGTTCTTACCCCAGGTGAGCGCCATCAACACCTCGGAGCAGCATGAAGAAAAGCGGAGCGAAGGTCCTGACGAGTCTTCTGCCAAGGAGACGGAGCGGGATGTTCTTCTCACCTGTGGGACGGAGAGACCCGTCCTGGAGGACAACCTCTTCCTCCCCAGCAGGCAGAACCAAGGCCTCTCCACCTCCTTCTCCCAGTCGGCAGAGATTTTCCAAGAACTCCAGCAAGAATGTATGAGGAGACTTAACGTACCGACCGGAAGCGTCCCCGTCCCCGTCCCCCCGTCCCAACTTCAGGCCTGGGATGGACATCAGGAAAGCGTCCTGTCCAACGAGAACAAACCCCAGATCCCACCTCGCGTCCCCTTACCTCCTCGTCCTGTGAAACGGGGCGAGCACCCAGCCGCCCGTTGGTCGAGGGACCTGTCACCGACGCCGGCCGACCCCACGGAGGACGGTTCAGGCGCAGCCCCGGACCACCCGCCTCAGGTCCCCCCCAGAGAGCCTCTGTCCCAGCCGGGCTCCAGGACTCCCAGCCCTCGGGGCCTGGTTGTGGGCTCCCCACATCAGCGGGTCTACTCGGTCAGCCCCACCGCCGCGCAGGCGCCCCTCTCCAGCTACAGCTGCTACCTCTCCACCTCCCCGGGGAAGCTCATGGCCACCACCCACAGCTTCGCCTCCGATCCCAACTACGCTGCAGCCAAAGTGAGCCAAGCTCAGGGGAAGGAGGCCCCCAGCAGGGGCCCCTGCATCCTCCCCATCGTGCAAGACGGACGGAAGGTCAGCAGCACCCACTATTACCTCCTACCGGAGAGGCCTCCCTACCTGGACCGCTACGACCGCTTCTTCAGGGAGGCGGAGAACCTGGCCGCCAGCGGCGGGAGGCCGGCCAACACCGCCACCGTCAGGCCCATGGTGCTGACGCAGCAAGCTGAGCTGAAGGCCAACTTCTCCTCCAACAACAACAGCAGCCTGGGCGGGGCGCGGTCCGGAATGAAGACTTCGGCCAGTCTTCCTCGCGTCTGCTCAGACGGGCTGACGGCGCCGACGGGCCCGGCCTCCTGCGGCGGAACGGACGGAGGAACGAGTTCAGCCGCCAGAGTCAAGCTGGTAGGGTCCAAAACCAAATAAAAAAGCAGAGCTGTCCTTTTCTGTGCTTGATTATTATCCCTTACCTGAGCATCCAGCTCCTCTTCCTCCTCTGCCTCGGGCTTATGCAAAGCCTGACCACCAGGGGGCAGGAGAACCACAGCTCAGAGGTGTGTTTCCAGACCTGCGACACACAGAAGGCGTAAAGATTACATTTCAGAACTACTGGGTCAGTGTTGCACAAGTGATCCTCCAGTTAGCAGAGTCCAGGTCAGAAGGTAGCGAGGAGCCACCGTAGCTGACGTTAGAGGCCCCGAGGAGCTGAGACGCGGCTCCAGGAAGCGTTAATACCAACGATGTGTGTTTCAGGTGCAGGAGGCGGTCCACGGGGTCACCCTGGAGGAGTGTCAGGCGGCCCTGCAGAACCACGGCTGGAACGTCCAGAAGGCCGTGCATTACCTCAAGGTGAGCCTCCTCCGGGCTTCCGGCTCCTGATCCTTGAATCGGAGCCGCCACACCAGCAGGAAGCGTGTGAAAGTAACGCTAGAGGAGCAAACTGCTGCTGGAACTGGAGTCTGCAGTGGTGCTGCAGCAGATCCAGCTTCACCGCACAAAGACCTTCCCTGTGCTACCCTCTCTGCCCCTCCTCCCCTCCAACCGGACATAAACTGCAATCAGGTAGTGACGCAGAGCCGCTGAATGTCATCGTTATTTTATGGGCTGGCATCGCTCGGCAGCCGTTCTGTGGGGAAAACGGGGGCACTGCTGCAGCGAGGCGGCTCTAAATAAGTAAGCGTGAGGGTTTAGAGGCTCGTAAATATGAAAGCCACAACTGCGGATGTCTTTAGGAGCCTCCTGGAACACTTGTTAGGTGGCGCCTGGGGAGCACTCGTCTGCTCTTTGGGAAGCTGTGGATTTAGGAAAAAAGAAAAACAACAACTCACAGTGAGTTTGCTGCAGACGCTGAAGGTGTGTAATCTCCGTTTCTGCAGGTGGAGCAGTTGTTCTGTTTGGGTCTGAGGAGCAGGTCGGAGTGCCTGAAGCTGCTGGAGACGTGTGACTGGAACCTGGAGGCTGCCGGCTCGCAGATGTTGGACACCTACGGATCGGCAGGCAGGCAGAGGTAGGCTAGCCTCCACCGCGCAGGAGCCTGGAGGGATCAGCCACAGCAGAGCAAAGGTCAATGAGGGGAGAAACGTTCCCGGTGTTCCCACCTCCTCCACCAAAGGGCGGTAATGACGCCACAACCTAGGTGGCGTCATCCATCCGAGTAGGACGGTTCCCCGAAGGACCCTGGGCCCCGTGAATCTGGCACCACGTCCTGCTCGTTAGGCACCATCCAGGATTGAAATTCCAACCTGCGCTGAGACGAGGCGGTTCCCCACGAGTCCGCGCCAGAGCAGCTTCACAAGTTTTCTTCTCTGTTGATCTTTCAGCGTCTCACTTTGAAGCCTGGGAGGCCGAGGTCGCCGCCGCCCGTGTCAACGCCGTTCGACTTAAATGAAAAAGGACTTTGTTGTTCCTGATTCCTCCTCCCCGGTCCGACGGAAAGCCTCTCTTTGTTTGCAGACGGTGACGGAGATCTCCAGCCGCCGGCCTCTGATTACAGCTTCATCCTTGATTAAACAGCAGAGGAGAGGACGAGTTAGCTCCTCAGACGCCCAGAAGATCCTGACTGCAGACGTTGAAAGAAGACAGATTTTTATCTGCTCGCACAAAATGTCGAGATGTCGAGAGTGCTGGACCTGAAGAGAGAAAGAAACGAGGACCCCCAAACGGGTTTTCCTCCACGTGAGCGAAACATGCAAACGTAGGCGCTGCAAACTAGCCTAGCGTTACTGGAACAGTGAGGGCCGCTGCTCCCTGTCTGGCTCCTGAGCAGGTCAGCTAAGCTAATTAGCATCAGGCTACCTTTGCTGCAGTTGAAAGGAGGCCGTCCGTCTCTGCATCAGCTCTTCCTCGTCCTCTTCCTCCCAGGAGGAGTCAGAGGCTAATAAAAACGGCGTCCCAAAGCTCACAACCTCCGCCATGATTATTCTGGTGTGGTGACGTGCTGGTCAGCAGCTTCAGGGGCAACAAATCATAACCGGAATGCTGCGACAGCTGTGGGGGCGCGGAGCTTCGTCACATTAAAAGCATCAGAAAATATGTCCACATAAACGCGCTTTCGTCTTTTAACCGTCCCGTTCCAAGGCTTCTAGAACCTGCTCCGGAGCAGCCAAACGTGTTTGTGGCCAGCACGCCGCCCACACGCCGTTTGTAACCGACCGGCTCCATTTACATTACAAATCGCTGTAACTCCACTTTGCAGCCGACACCTGTTGGAAGCGCAGCTGCTGCGGCGGTGCTGCAGGACTGAGCTTCTCCTGACGGCTGAACCGTTTGGTGACGCTTCTTTACCGTTTTCCTGGCTGACTGCTTCCTCCCGTCCCGCCTTTGCCTCTCAGATGTATTTTATTTTGAAAGTCTACTGTACATTTTTGATGGAAGTGTTCCAAACAGTGTCATGCTGCCGAAACTTACAGATGTATTTTTTATTAAAGTATTGAGTATTTTTTACCCGTCTTTGTCCATCGAACTCTCTACAACCGGATCGTCGATGTACCAGGAATTTCAGATTAATTTAACCCCCCAAGTGACTCATTACTGGACAAGCTGAGGGTACGAACGCCGTCGTTTCCCTTTCAGCTTTTCCGCACATTAATCAATAATGTGCATAACTCTAGCCGACGAGGTCCCACCTGGAGGCCTCGCGGCTCATCTGGCTAGCGCTAGCGCTTTAATATTCTGCCGGATTTTCACGGTGAAGTGCTACTGTAATTAATGGCAGCCCCGCTCTCCCAGCAGCCTTCCCGGCCTCTCCGATGTGACTGATCAATGGGAATGAATTAGGCTTTGTTTGTATTCGTCGCCATCGACGTCCTGCCAGCGCCGGGCCCTGATCCCCGGGAGGGAAGAACGCCGGCCCCATGCGTGTTGGCGCATTGATCCCCACGCCGCACACGCTCGCGGTCGCACCTCCAGCGCTCCCGCTCCGCCTTTGGCCATCGATCAGTTTCTTTGAGAGGTGAGGAAGCTGGTTGTGAAGAGCGTTTGGCTCCACAATAATCAGCATTCACACACACACACACACTGATCAAGGATCAGTAATGAACTGATTGTCAGGTGATGAGTGTTTCCATCCCCGGAGGGTTCAGGAACTATGTTGGAACTCCTCAGGACGTTTAATCCCACGGCTGAACCGTTGGGACATCAACACTTCCCGACTCACCAAAAAGACCACATTTCTAAACATTTCAGCCACGTTTGGAGCAGAAGAGGAGCAGAAATACCTCATTGCTGGCTGAGCGGAGGGTGGAGGAACTGGACAGTCATGTGACCTGGACGAGTGGGGGGCCTCCACGCGACCTGCGCACACACCAAAGCAGCGCTGGGTTAAATAATGACATTTAATGAAAAGGGCTAATTTAGTGTGACCTCATTTTATTCAGATGTAAAAGCTACTTCAGTGGTCCAGTAATCAAGAGCAGCGCGTGTATGTGCGTGTGTGTGTGGATGAGCCAGGCTGCTGCACAGGTGTAGGTGTGTGTGTGTGAACCTCCACTCATGGAGTTAATTGGATCTGCAGCAGTGGTGACGCACGTGCGGGCGTTCACGTGAGAAAGGTTCTGCTGCAACGTGAGGAAAAAAAAAAAGCATTTTTTGTCAGCTACAGAAAAGCTGCTGCTGGGACGTGAGGAGACGTCAGACACCAGCGTTTACGGTGACAGGATGAGCTAGAACCTCCGCAGGGACCCAGAAAGGTCGCTTTCTGGAGGTGGGGAGCGGCTAAGGCTAGGCCCCTCCCACTGCAGCACACGTCAGACACACCTGCGCGGCTCCAGCTCTCCCTCCACACACCCAGCAGCGCTCAGACGTGCACGCCGTGTGGGTTGCTGACTTCTGCTGAAATAAAATCAAAGTCTGACATTTTCTGCACCATTTCCGCTGTGTGTGTGTGTGAGCAGATGTCAGACGGCTGCACTTTGATCCGCCGCTGCCACCTGTGGCGGCGGCGTCAACCGCAGCACAAACAGGTGACAACATGTCAGATGTTCAGATGTTAGCATAACCGCAGAAAAGATAGCAGAGGTAGCCCTAATGCTAGCATCCGCTAACATCGGATTGTCGTGCTGGGCGGTAAACGCGTGTGCGGCTACGATGTCTCTGTGTTCTCACCTGAAATGGTTCTGCAGACCTGCGCCGCACCAGCGACACGCTGAAGTTTTACTTCTGCTCGTTTCCCGGAGGTTCAGGCAGGTTCGTTAGCGCTAGGCTAGGCAGGCGGTAAAAGCTGCCATATTCCTCCAGGGAAAAAAGAGCAGCTGATGGGAGGAATCGATAGCAGATTAAATTCTCTCCTAATGAACTCGGTCCGGTGGGTTTGGACTCAATCACGCACCTGATAAATCGGCGGGAAGAAGCAGCGCTGGCAGATTACCTAGCCGGCGCCGAGCCTTGCCCATGGGCCCCTGGGATCGATCGATCAGTCCCTCCGTCTGACGATCCACTCCAAACTCTGGAGCGGAGAGGAGGAGTCGGCTCGGATGGATGGAAGCTTCGGAGGGAGACCTGAGACGGGAAGGAGAGCAAAGACTGAGCGTTTCTCTGTAGCCGTTAGCAAAGTCTTCGCTTTTGTCGAATGTCATCCGACTTCTAAGCGTGTTTTCCGAACCCTGAAGGGAGGCTGAAGTGATCGTTTCCCACAGATCTGGATGAAGGGCGGGTGATTATTTACTCGGCAGATTAGTTTATATTTTCAAACGTTCTGGTTCTGGTCGCTCGTCATCAGCAGGAGAAAAACCCCAGATAATGAACCAAACAGAATGGGAAAACCTGACGCGTTGATAATCAAGCCAGTCGGCCGTGAAATCGCATTCAGCTTCAATTTTTCCAGGAGAACCTGGTGCGCATGAAGGCAGCATTTTAGAGGAAGTCGGCGTGAGGAGGAGAACGCTCCAGACGCCGTCAGACGTTGATAGATTCACCCTGGGAGGTGGACGAGGGATGGCGGGTCCTGCTCCCCCCGCCTCCGACCGACAGGCCCCCAGGAGGGGGCTGCCAGGACTCCAGCAACAGCCAACCAAAGACCTTCATTCCTTCCATTTACTCCTCCGACTAAACTCAGAAGCAGAGCCAGCGGTTGGAGGCCACCTGAAAGCGTCCTGAACGCGGCCTTCGTGGCTGCCCTCCTATCGGCCAGCAGCGGAGGGTCAGCTGACCAGTGCGGCTTCTCTCAGCAGACGGTAAACTGGTCTGATGGGGAAGGAGCTGATGTAACCGCCGGTAAGAGGCGGCGCTGGAGCCCAGCCAGATATTCCCAGGAGGGGAAGAACAGATCAGAAGACGGAGGAAGGAAGGAAAGGCGCAGACGTCAGCCTGAGGGTGTGGTCACATGACCTGCACCCAGGCCTCCGTTAGCGTGGATGGACGACCTCCAGGGTTTCGGTTGCGTCCGTCAAAGGAAGAGAAGGAACGAGTGCAGGCGGAGAGCAGCTCTGTCGTCAACAAGCAGGAAGGAGCCATCACTTTGAGCATCAGCTCTCATAAAATACTTAAAAATAATTTAAAAACATGCAGAACTGGCTAAATATGTTTATATGTCCTTCAGATTAAAATTCCTAGGAAACAAGCATTTTTAGGCACTTTAGCAGACTGTAGTGTCTTTTATTTTGAAAAGCCATTTGTCCTGAGATCCTGCTAATGACAACATTCACTAGCAGGTTTTGATTTGTGGGTAAAATAACCTTTAAATTCTAACAGTTTTGCAAACAACCAGTTTTCCTCAGTGGAAACAATTAACCCAAAAATCAGGGAAAAAAGCACTTTGTTCCACCCCGAACGGCACCTGTTGGGACCATTCGTCTTGATTAAAGTGCGACACGTGAAGCTAGCGGCTGCGGTTTCACGCAGTCAGCACGTTATCGCAGGTGTCGTCTGGAATGGGTTCCCTCTGCAGGCGTGGCTCGGCCCGCGCCCTCATCCACCACCGACACGGACAAACACGCAAATACATGATTGCTTCCCGCCTGGAAGCAGCGCGGCTTGATGAAGTTAATGGCTTGCTCGCCGACGTTAGCTCGCGCGTTAGCTAAGCAGAGGTGTGAGATGGAACTCTAATTTGAGCACCCATTTACCCAGCAGGCCTCCCCGCAGCCTTCCCAGTGACACCATGATGAATGGCTGCTGGCGTCGGTGTGTGTGTGTGTGTGTGTGTGTGTGTGTGTGTGTGTGTGTGTGCAGCCCGGTTCAAGGCGCCAAGTGACTATTTGTGACTAGTGAGTATTTCGTGCTGGGGGGACCTAGCTGGGCTTAGCACCGGGGTTAGCTGCAGCGCTTCTGTCATCGCAGGCGGAAAATCCCACCTTGGCTCCGGTGCAGCCGTTTTTACGGGCGACGTGTGTGTGACCTGGGGGGCAGAGGGGGGGGGGGCGTCATCCGCCTGCCTCACGTGCTTCTGCCACCTGGAAAAATAGATTTCACATTTTCCTCAGCTGCAGGGACGGGTGCTGGGGGCCATCGGCACCCCGGAGATCGATGGGCGGCCGAGCGTGCGCGAGCACAACTGGATGATTTACAGACTGGCAAAGCCGCCTGATGACAACCTGATGTGGCCGGATCGCTACCATTTATCAGGCATAACTAATCGATCTGGATGCGGATCGGTCGATCAAACGGATTCCGCGGTGGAGAGTTGAAAACCTGACGGGTCTCGAGCGAAACTCGAACCGGAGGCGACATCGGTCTTCCTGAACTGCACCTCCTTCCCGGGAACTGAACGGAGCACGTGCGCCCGCTGGGATCAGGCCCAAAGGACGCAGGCTTCCACAATAATCCGGCTCATTTTCTGCGTGGCTCTGGAGAGCGCCGGGGTGGGCCGGGGCCCCGTTACTACCCCGCCCTGCCGGGGCTCGTCAGGGCGAGTGGGATTGCAGCACAACGCCTTCCTGATTGTGTAGCGGCTCCGCGTGCAGGCGTTGCTGACGGATGTATGGCAGAGGTAACCTACACTCCACACCTCCCTCGCTCTGCATTCCATCCATCCTTTGTTTTTAGTCCTTTGTCTCTTCTCGGCTCTGTTGTGGGAGAAACAACCTTCACGGCCCGGCAGAACACGACAGAACACAGAACACGGGCCCACGTGTGCACCACCTACACGCTTCCTGCTGGATGAGGACCTGTGGTCAGCTGACACGTCGCTGCAGGAGCGCAATTAAAGCCTGGCGGAAAAAAGGGAAACAGGCCCAAAGTCACCGCTTTAGCTACAAGCTGTGTGTGTGTGTGTGTGTGTGTGTGTGTGTGTGTGTGTGTGTGTGTGTGTGTGTGTGTGTGTGTGTGTGTGTGTGTGTGTTACCTGCCCTTCCAAACACAGTTGGAGATCCGAGGCGACCTGCTACAAAGCTCATTCCCTCCCCGCAAGATTTCCATCCGACGGCGCCCAACTGGTTTCATGCAAATATGGGTCACTGACTGAGGGACATGAAGGGAAGTCGTCAGGAACGGACTGGCCAGCTGGTCCGACTTTAGGAATGTCAACAGGTGCAGGAACCAATCAGCTGCCTGGACGTCAGAGTTCTTCCAGAGTTCAGCCTCTGGGCCGCCGTCACTCATCTGAGCCGTCGGCGCCGCGTCCACACGCGTGAGGGATGTGGGCGCCGCGGCCCCCCCCCCCACCGTCCATCTTCTCGGCTCCTGTAATCAGGAGGGACCGACGGGGACGTGGACATCCGTCTTGTCCTCAGCGCCGCAGTGGCGGACAGCGGAGGTCCCCTTTGCCTTCGATCACAGGAAGTTGACACGCCGACGTGGGCGGACATGACGGCCCCGTCCGCTCCGGCAGGTCAGCCAGTCAGCCAGTCAGCCAGTATGTTGGGACTGGTTTTGGATCGGTACTCCATGAGAACTGGGTGCTCTGATTGGTCCACCGGTTAGCCAGAATCTGTCCCAGGTTCCCAGAATCAGAGGTCCACCAGAACCCAAGTCCCTGAACTTCCTGCTTCCTGAATTGGTCCGCCTCCATTAGAGGTCCTGTTTACGTGAGGGCCCCCCCCTCCCTCACCTGTCCGTCTGTCCTCACCCGTCCCTGCGCCTCCGTCGGTCCCCCAGGACGTGATTAGAGCCGCTGGTTGTCTGGGCGGGAAACCGCCCCCGTTCCCGCTCCACCTGACACATCTGGCCCACCATTCTCCGCTTGCTAAATTGCTCCGCTGAGATGTGGAAGAAGGACGGAAGGAGGACGGAAGGAGGACGGAAAACCGTTGGAGAGCCGAGCGTGAAAACTCTTCACCGCCGGTCGTCTTCGGCTCAAGAGCCACCAAAATCGATGGGATGGAGGGGACCGGTGGACGGATGGGGACGGTCCTGCCGAGGCCACAACCAGGTTTGGGAGTGAAGGAGGATGACATCCGGGCTTCCTGCTTTCGGCTCTGATGCCGATGTGTGATCGGCACGAGATTGGAGAGGGAGCGCCGCGTCTTGGTTCCTTCCCTAATTGTCGTTGACTTAGCGGAGCAGCTGTCAGCTGGAAAAAAGGAAAGATGTGGCAGGAGAGACTGCAGGAAGGAGGGGGGGGGGGTGGAAGGAATGTTTCTCGTTTCCTCCACCCCGGATCACCACTAGGTGGCGCTTTTCGGGAAGAACGGCTAATGTCTGCAGCACCGTGAAGGGGAACCAGACAACGTTGCGCCACCAGAACTTTTCAACTCATGGCGACGAGCGATTATTGCAATTAAAATTCAAACGACATGAAAAGGTGGAAGCTCCATCAGCGAGAGCTGCAGAAGCGGCGCTTCAGCGGGAGTTTGGTGTCACCGCTTCCGCCGCCGTTTCAAATTGGACTGGGAGCTGTAGCGCGTCTGCAAAGTCTGTAATTATCTGCCTAATTGTTATAATTATGCTATTGGGCCGACACAGCGAGGCTAACAGTTCCATAATGCAGCTAATTGTCGAGGTTTCATCAGAGTCCAGGCGTGACGTTAGCGGTTCCTTCTGATGGCCCCTGGAAACGGAAACGCATCATTAAAAGCAGCAAAAGGAGCTTGTAGCTATTCTTTGCATTAATAAGCTTCTGATGATTGTTCCCAGAGCCCTTTTTGCAGCTCAGGTGTTTAAAAAGCAGCAGGAAGAAAGCGAACCTGACGGAACATTTTCCCAGCTGCTGACACTTCCTGTGTTTACCTCCTCGGAGACTCGCGCCGCTTTATGAAAAGGGGGAATTGGGAAGCTGCAGGAACACGAACCTGAGAGACGCCGCCCAGAACAGACGGACGCCAGCAGAAGCCAACGTGCTGAGTCAGCGTGCACACGGCTGCATGCTGCTGAAATCAGCCGGTAAACTTCTGCTTGCTTTTATTTGTTACCAGACTTCAACTTTGGCCTCACCGCCCACTGAAAAGATGCTTTTAGGAGATTATCGGTGCAAAAATGTGACAAAACTAATGCACCTTCCAGCAGGGGAAATATGGTTTTAGCACCTGAACGTGACAAATCTTGGAAAAGCTCTAATGAGGACCAAACACCAAAAAAGAGGCTCTTTCTACCATTACGAGGCAGAGACACTCGAGCGGCTGCGATTTGTTTGCCGATGACCCAAAAGCAGGTTTCCCAGCAGACAAAGATCCCACAGGTTGTCCCTCATGGTGGCAGGTGAGACACTGGTTTTCCATCCAAAGGAGCTGACTAACAAGAAGAGGCGCTCATCACTGCTGGAAGAAGAAGGAGGCCCCTGGGGGTCCTGATTACACCAGAGGGATTTACCCTCAGCTAAGTCTTTAATCCGCCGGCTCGGCAGCAGGCATAATAAGCCGCCGCGGCGCAGCGGCAACAGCCTCACAAGCGGAGGAGGTCATCAGTGAAACGAAAAGGTGGAGTGGCCGTCGAGCCCGATCGGATTAGCAGGGAATCTCTGCTACGCGTGTCCAAGTCTTTAATCTGCAGGGACGGCCGCAGCATAATAAGCCCCAAACAAGCGAGGCATGCAGCTCCAGGACCTCTGGGCCCAGTTTGACTGGATTTGATCTGGAAGAAGCAGTCGAGATGGACCAGATCCGATGGAATCTCGGCCGCGCGTGGCGAGCCCCCCCTCCCGGGACTGGTGTAGCGAACCAAGTTTCATCTGCGCAGATTGAAGCAGATACTTGGCGCTCTGCTGACAGCGGTATGGATGGCCTATAGATCCGCTCAGGAGGACAGTGTGTGTGTGTGTGTGTGTGTGTGTGTGTGTGTGTGGTGGCCATCGCTCTGCTTCACCCTTGTTGGAGCAGGAAAATCAAAGGAGGAAGCCCATTAAAACCAGCGGCCATTAGACATGCCTCATGAAGACGGATCAAAGCTCACCTGTGGTTGCCTGCGCTGATGGATCAGGCGTTTAGGGCCAGAATTTATCTGCTCTCAGCAAGAGCGGGATGCAGCTTCCCGGGAGGGTCAGCTGATCGAGGCAACGATCAGCTGGCAGAGAGCAACGGTCAACATTAACTCATCCCGGCCAGAGGCTCCGGGAGCCACGCCGTTGTTTCGGGGCCCAGCCTTCCTCCCCACAGGCAGAAAATCTACACTTACTGCCTGCTTCTCAATCCTCCTGCCAAAGAACTGTTGTAATTCTATATTTAAGAGCTGCCCAGTTCAAGCCGCAGGTGTAGTTACTCCACCCAGTTTGCCGGCTACACATCAGACGCGACCAACTGGGAACGTCTCGTTATCCCAGGTCTTTCCACCTCAGCCGCCCAGCTCAAATCAGGATGGTTATTGCTGGCTGGAAATGTACCGTAGTGACGCGTCTGTTTCAAATAAGCTCTTTGGTGTCTTTGGATTGAGATTCCGGTCTCCATCAGCCGTCAATCACAGGCTGTTCCCACAGACAGACCGGGGAACAGACGCTCTCTGATGGCCTCTTTGCTTTAAAAGAAAAAGAAAAAAGACGTTTGGGACGTTGGTATTCAGCGGGAGCCGTCTGGATGGCACTTGTGTGAATACCGACCTGGGGGCCCATTTCTGAACGCTGGCGCACCGCAAATGAGTTGACAGTTACGCTGAAAATGACATCTGAACTGGCCGACCGCGTCCCAGCGGCGAAGGGAAGTCGGTCCAGCTGCGCTCAGGCTGTTACGACTCAGCCTGTCCCCTTTTTAAACTATTATATTACAGATCAACAGTCCACAAATGGCTAAGCTAGTGGCAAACTGTTAGCATGTCAGTCGTGAAAAGACGCAGCCTAAATGCTTTTTTTTGAGTCTCGCTGACATATTAGAGTCTCACCAATTAGCGATGACTTGACGCCTGTCAGGCCGGGGTGCCCTGGTCCGCACAAACAGCCTTTTCCGCCCCGAAAAGCTTGGAACGTGGTGACAGCGCCTGTGATTACAGCTACATTTGGCTCCTGAATTGGAGAAAAGCACTCGCGGTCTGTAATTTCATCCAACAGAATTTTGATGGCCATAATTGCTTTGATGTGTTTTGATGTGATGCAATCTTTATGCGAACGTGTGCTTGAAGAGACTTGGATGAGATCAAATGGCGAAAAAAGCTGATCAAAGCAGGAGGAAAGTGGCATGCAAATGACAAAGTTGCAGCACAAAGGCCCTAGCGATAGCCACTAACAGCTAGCTAAAATAATGGCTGGTTCTGTAGCTCCTCCAGGTTTTAAACGACGAGCACTAACGACGCCTTTCTGTCAGCCGCCTCTGGCCACCACCTCTGGCCGCTCCCTCTCGTGTCAGGCCGTTAATGCACGCAGCCCGAGTGGCGGAGCAGGAGCGGTTGGCGTATTAGAACCGGGAACCATAAATCTATTTGATCCATGCTATCGCGCCGCGTCTGAGCTTCTCTCAAAGCCTCGGGCATGTTAAGTCTCAGTGGCCGCTCCTCCAAGGTCAACGTCAACTGATGAGGGTAGAAGGGGAGAAGTCGGGGGAAAAGAAGAGAGAGGGAGAGAGGGGGAAGGTGAGAGAGAGAGAGAGAGAGAGAGAGAGAGAGAGAGAGAGAGGGAGAGAGAGAGGGGGAAGGTGAGAGTGGGAGTGGAAGGGGAGGCCAGGACTCAAGGAACCATGGCTTTCACGGAGCAGATCCTGGAACAGTGTGGAAACGCAACGCCAAGGCCACCATCGTCTTTGCTAAAAAACCAAAAGGAATCTGTGTCTGCCAGCGTAGAGAAGAGCAAAGGTTTAATTAGAGCTACGTTGAAAATAATCATTAATTTTATATTTCCTTAGCTGCTTGCAGTAGTTTACGCAAATAACACATGACAACTTTACCTTTCTGAGTTAGAATTGCTACATTTAGCTATGTTTATTCATGAAGTTTTAATTCGACTCTAAAATTTAATCTAATTAGCTGTTCAATTATTAAAAGATAAATGGCTGCTGCAGGTGCTGCCCCCTGGTGGTTAAAGGCCAGTTCAACACTTCCCGGAAACAGCAAAACGTTTATTTCCCGTCTTTTTTCCTTCCTTTTTACTGAGCATGAACAACATTTATCCACAATGTGATGCTAACCGCCAAACACTAGCTATTAGCTAAAAATATGTGACAACGGCAACAGTAATAAACGCGACTCCAGCTTGCATATTTAACGACCTGCTTACATTATTATTATACATTACCACCCACTATAATTTGCTTCTAGGTTCAAAACTAAGACCCTTAAACATCCAGCCTGACTGATTCTTTCATACAGGCAGCAGCGCTCCGGTGCACCAACACCGCTTTTAAAAGTAATGAGACCTTTAACAAAGGCAGCGAATATGAAAACAAGGCGCAGGAAACCCTCGACTCCCTCGGTTAGGGTCAGATAGAAATACCTGCAAACTCCTGCCTGATCGCAAAGGTAAAAGGGCAGAAAGTGCAGCTCCTCCTAAGAAGAAACCAGAATGAATATGACGCGAACGGCTGTAACAAATGCACTAATGAGGGTGGAACGGCTGGCTCGGGCGGCCCCGCTCACCCCATTTGTCCTGGCGCTCCTGCACGTTGTCTCAGCTGACCCAGAAAGGCGACCAAACACCGCCCGGCGAGGTGATTAAAGGGGGCTGGTGGAGGAGTGTCTTAATTCAACCCAATTACAGGTGTGGGTGTGTGTGGAAATGCCACTGTGCACTTTTCATGGGTAATTACCTTCAGGGAGACGGCGGGCCCGTTGGGAGGCCGGGGGCTGGAGCGCGTCGCCGCGGCGATCCCCCCGACTGATGCTGGAGCGCCACACGAGCGGACGGAGAGCAGCTTTTCTCCTCTGCAATTAAGTTGTCCTCCGACACCAAATGGCGCAGCTTAACCGCGAGGATTTGCTTTTCATTAGCGGCTAATGGCCCACATCTCGGAGGCGAGCCGGACCCTTTGGGGGGCGTGGCTGTGTCACCCTTTACGGCCCGGCAGCGTCCAACATGGTGGACTGTACGTGACGCTCGTCCGCTCACTGTCCATCATCTGTCCTCGCTAATCGCTGGAGTTCTGAGGAAAAACGTCTCCTCTGAACATGACAAATTTACCAGCAGGGACCAGCATCCATAATTCAAAAGCTCCTAATTAGTCCTGGACACAGTGTTCCTCCAAACGGGCCCTCGGCGCCTTCAGTGAGGCTTAATTTCGATGAGCTGGTTACACTCAGGGCTTTTCACCCTTCCACCAAGTCTTTTTTTGAACCCACAGGTGAGATACGAGGCTGCAGGTCTTCGGATGGGCGTTGACCCAACGAAAACCACTCAGCGACGAAAATAAAGACGCTTGGAGGAGGAGGAGATCCAGACTTCCAGTCGGAGGAGTTCAAGCTGCAAAACCTGCAGCCACGTCCGCTTTTTATGCCACATTACAGCTGTCAAATGTCGGTGACGCTGGAACAAACTGTGCAGATGAGGCGTCTTCAGCACCGCGGACAGCGCCGCGCACGCCTGTGCACCCGTGGGTGGGGGCTGGCTGGGTGGGGGTTGGCTGGGAGGAGGCACCGGAGCCGCACAAACTTTCCAGGTGGGATCTGATACAGCTGCGATGCTCCGGATGGCAGCCTCCATGAGCGCGCCCGCGCCCACCCTTCCTTCCCTCCCCCCCAGGGGTCATTTAAATAGGGAGGGGGGAGGAAGGTGTGTGTCAGAGGCAGCAGCGCCGGCGGAATGCGCGCGTTGTGGAGCCCAGAGCGTCCACGTCAGGGTTAGTTTGGCTTTTTCCCTTTAAATGAGTGGTCCTTCCAGCGCCCCCCCTCACAGCCCAGACCCCAAGTTTGGAACAGAACTTTCCAAAGCCCCCAGATTTCCTCCCCAGCCCGCTGCAACAGGTGCGCGGCTCCAGCAGCCCCCCCGGGGACGCTCATCACCATGCTCAGGGAACAGTAGCCGCCGCGGCGGCGCGTCACGGCCACGATGATCGCGTCCAACGCGAGCGTGAGCGGCTGCGCGGGGGTCCACGGCGCCGCGTGCGCCGCGGACGCGCCCCCGGCGGGCGGCTCGCACCGCTCCAGCTCCAGCCTCACTCCCACCGGGAACCTGGTGGTGTCCGTGTTCCTGGGCTTGATCGGCACTTCCGGACTGGTCAGCAACCTGCTGGTGCTCGTGCTGTTCTGCCGCTTCAAGGTGCTGCGCTCGCCCATCAACCTGCTGCTGGTCAACATCTCCGTCAGCGACCTGCTGGTCTGCGTCCTGGGGACTCCCTTCAGCTTCGCGGCCAGCACGCAGGGACGCTGGCTGATCGGCGCCGCCGGCTGCGTCTGGTACGGCTTCGTCAACTCGCTCTTCGGTGAGTCGACGCCTGATCCGCCTCCTGGGGTCCTCCAGCTGGGGGTTTGGGGGGGGGGGGTTCATGCCCGTCTGGCGTTTGCTGCGGTGGGAATCGGCCGTTCGGAGGCTCGGGAGAGGGGCTTTGGAGCGGCTGCGCTCCGCCGGGGCTCTTTATTGGGATCGGAAACTTTCTGCGGATCGTCGCGTCGGGTCGTGAGAGGAATGACTCGGTTTGCGCAAAACCCGATGGACCCGGTCCCGTCACGCCTGGTCCCCCCCAGCGACCACAGCTGGGGGGGACCAGGCTGCGGACGCCGGAGATGGGAAGTCGGTCCCGGAGCGACCGGGGATCATTTTCAGCGACGTGACGCGCAGGAGCGTCGTCGCGAGCCTGTGTTTGAAGCTTCCACGTGACCGCCCTGTCGGTCTGTCCGGCTGCCGGACGGACTCGCGGTGCTTCGCTGCTTCTGTGGGTGCTGCTGCAGGTCTGCGGGAGGGGGGGCGTGTGCGGGTGCAGCAACGCGGACCTGCCGCTTCTGCATCCCAACCAACAGGGGCAGAGCAGAGCATCTTTCCCAAGGTTCCCGCAACTGTCCAACCGAATGCCTGGTCCAGGTCCAGTGGTCCAGGTCCAGGACGGCGGGAACGGAAGCGTGTGTCCCGGAAATCCAGATTTATCCCCGCCACCTTGATTTGGTTATTAGCTCGTGTGAACAGCAGCTATCAGGTCCCACTGGCTCCAGGGGAACCTGGAACCTGAGTGTGGGGGCGACGGTGTCCCAGGAGGCGCCGGGTCCATAACCAGGCAGGTTTCAGGGATCCTGGCTACTGTCGTTTCCCCAAAGCATCCACATTTCTAAGGATTCTTCGTTAACTTGGGCTTTTATTGCTGAATAGCTTGAGGATGAATCATTTATATTCAGAACAAAGTTTAAAGCAAACACTTCCTCTTGCTCCTCCTCCTCCTCCCTCTTCCTCTGCGGTGACACCATGAATGGATCACGTGCCGGGCAGCTCTTAGAAGAACACATCTCTACAGTTGGAGCCGGGATGAGAAGATGTTGCATTTGCGTGTCCCCGGGGAGGAAAGATTTAGGCCGCAGAGACGGAGATGTGGTGTTGGCGTCGGGCTGAGGGCGTACAGGGCTCATAAATCTTTCACCAAGAGCTGCTCCTCGTTCAGCGGAGGCGCCTCATCTGCAGATGTTTGACGGCTTCGGAGAGCCGCCGGCGCTCTGGCTCCACCAGCTCCTCCCACCTGTAGGAGCTGAAGACGTTCAGGTCCTGGTGCGGATCGGGGGAGGATCAGCGGCTGCCGAAGCCCGATCCTCTTAAAGCAGCTGGGAAATCAGGAGTTTGGAGATAAAGTTGGCTTTCCTGACGCTGCTGAAGCTTCTGGGGGGGGGGGGGGAGCTTCCAGTCCGACCGCTGGACAACCAAAACGCTCGCTACGGCCTCTCGCTTCACTTCCTCCGCTAATAAACAACGACGTGTCTGATTTCCAAATACCAGCGACAACAGCAGCAGGAGAGCATCAGCATTCATCCTCCATCATCGGCTCCTGCGCTCAGATCTGAGCTAACGTTGCTAACGTGACCTGGGCCCACCAGGGTTCCTGGACGACCTCCGACTGTACCGGAGAACCCGCTCGCACGTCCACAAGGAGCCAATTTATTAAATCTGTCTGACAGGATTTGGGCCGAAAGCGAGCAGAAACACACGAGGAGGTTCTGTGTGTGTGTGTGTGTGTGTGTGTGTGTGTGTGTAAGAGAGATCCTGCAGGCATCATTAGAGCCTTCATCGGTAATGGATGAGTAACTCCTCAATGGGCTCATAAAAAGTGAGAGAGGGGGAAAAGGAGGGCCGGAGACAGAAGAGTGAAACTGATTGTTCAAGATGAATCGGGCTCTGAGCAGAGCTGACAAAACGACTGTTCCTGCGCCAGAGCGCGGCGCCGCTGCTCCGCCGCGATCCATGTTTCTCCAAATTAGCGTGACAGCGGCGATGACAAAAGAGCGGCCCCGCTCCCCTCCAACCCCGCGGTGCCTGAAGGGCGGACGCGGGTAGGAATCGGCGCGCTCTGGGATCGTCTTCTTTGCCTGAACTTGAGTCGTCCGTGTCGGCTAGCGGAGGGCGCTAACGCTGGATTAGCCTCATGTTCGTGGCCTCCGCAGGCGAGTTCACGTACAGGCGGCGTCACGCTTGATGTTTGAGCCTGATTTGCCGAGACTCTAAGAAGAAGCTTCAAAAGCAGAAGACGGGCTCTCCTCCAGAGGTCGGAGCGTCGGGCGGATAACGAGGCGGCGTAACGAGTCCCGCCGCACGGCCGCCCTGTTTGGGTGAGGCGTCTGCTTCCGCTCTCACATTTCCCATAATTATTTTTGCAGGAAAAAAGCAGCTTGCCAGCGGAGTCACGCCACCTTATCCCCGGCGTCCTCCAAGCACCGTTTCTGACCTCGTTAATGCACCGACGTGGACTTTTGATGCTTTCCCGCCGATCCGGGGAATCTAATGACCTGGCTGAGGAATTCCAGGATGTTCCTTCTTGGTCTTTTCCTGCCCTCATCCGGTCTCATAATCCTGATGCGCTTCCTTCCGTGTTGGGTCCGTTTTGGCTAGTTTGAGTGTTTTCACACCAGGTGCCATCCAGACACCGTCAGTCCTTGAAAACGAGGAAGGTGTCCTTGAATCCGCCTTGGCAGAGTAACTAACCCACAGCATCTCCCGACGCTCCGGATGAAACACGAAAAAGTGGAGGTCATCTAGTGTGGAAGATTTCTCTACAGCTGTGAGGACCGGGGCAGTTTGAAGCGTCTGGTTTTATCTGCGGGATCCAGCGAAGCAGCGAAGCGATCCGGGAAAGAGGACCTCAGCAGAGGGAGCTCTGCAGGCCCAAAACAAAGACCTTCACCTCCATTATCCCGCCATCATCGCAGCAAACGCCGCTCCGTCGTGGCGTCTGACGCTCCGCCGCCTCGGCTCCCGTCAGGGCAGACGAATGAGGCGGAATTCTGGATGTGGCGCCCGTCGTTTCATGGCGCCACGCCTGACTGGAGATCGAGACGTTGGCGGCGATGACGGGCCGGGCGGCTGCGCTCAGCCCATCACATGATATCCTGTGTTTCCACAACACTGATCTGGATCACCTGTTCCGGAGCCTCGTGGGGATCAGGCGGCGGAGAGCCGCAACGCCAGCTCCCGGGATTTAGCGGGAGGCTTCCAGACGGGCCTTTGGTGGCGTGTTCGGGGTCACGGAGGCTCCGTCTATAGATCCGCACCATCCAGAGTTCATCTTTCATCCTTCGTCACATGATCGATGAGCACCGGTGAGCTCGCTCCGACGGCGAGCAACGTGCACGTGTAATTCAGCTCCTGGGCCGCTGGTTCCTTCTCCCGCCCAAACAGAGTGTGTGTTTCTGAGGCCCGTCCGTGTGTGTGTCCCCTCCGCTCCGCAGGAATCGTGTCCCTGATCTCGCTGGCCGTCCTGTCCTTCGAGCGCTACAGCACCATGATGACGCCCACCGAGGCCGACTCCTCCAACTACTGCAAGGTGTGCCTGGGCATCGGCCTGTCCTGGGTCTACTCGCTGCTCTGGACCGTGCCGCCGCTGCTCGGCTGGAGCAGCTACGGCCCCGAGGGCCCCGGGACCACCTGCTCCGTCAACTGGACGGCCAAGACGGCCAACAGCGTCTCCTACATCATCTGCCTGTTCGTCTTCTGTCTGATCCTGCCGTTCCTGGTGATCGTCTTCTGCTACGGGAAGCTGCTGTGTGCCATCAGACAGGTGAGCCAGCGTGTGTGCGTGTGTGTGTGCGTGTGTGTGTGTGTAATTACCAGGCGCTATACCCTGACAAGTTAAAGGGAATGAATTAAACTTTACACAATTGTTTTAAACTGCAGCCATAATTGAACAAAAGCAACGCTCATAAAATAATTGGTTCCCATCGACTTTTCTGTTAATGGACCAAAGCGGTCGGATCAAAGCTTCCGAGCGCAACGCCTCACCGCGCTGGATCGAACCAATCCGATTGATGGGAAATCTTTCCATATAGACCAAACATTGTAATTGGCGCCTTCTTTCTCTCTTTCTGCCAACGCTAACGCTCGAGAGCTAACCGACGTCCGCTCGCCTCCCAGGAATAAATTAGCTGTGCGGAAGTAACGACTTTTTCGAGCTGAAGCTGCGTCCTCTCCATGGCTCCTGTGATCTTACGTAGCCGATGGCGGCTGGAGGGGTTGCGTGCTGCCCGCCGCTGCGCACAATCACACATCAAAAGTGCGAGCTTGTTGCGACGGCTGAAGGTCGCTAGGGAAGGTGAACCGCGAAGGCCTTGAAGCAGAAACTGTTGACGGAGCCGATAAAAGTAACAAACGGCTAAGTAGCGTCGGACTAACGTTGCCTTTCTGAGCTGCACTTTGCTGGCTGTGCAACAACAATGAAACTTTGACTTTGGGAGCCAAAGGCAACATCCAGCGTTCCTGTGGTCGGGAGGTCAGGAGCGCGACCTCTACACACAACAGCAACGCAGGAAACACACACTTTAAACACAATCTGGCTACAGCCGGCGGCGGCATTGAAAGAGGCAAAGATTTTTAAATGGGCTGCCGGGGCGACCGGGGCCTTTGACATCCGAAGGCGTGAGATTCTGTTTGGGGCACGCTTGGATGAGCACAGCCTGACCTCTGACCTTTACCTCCGCTCATATAAACCACAACGCTAATGAGAAGCAGCGACAATGACCAGTCTGTGGCTCCTGGCAAGGTCAGTGTTTTACACTAGAAAAAACCACACACACACACACACACACACACACACACACACACACAAACAAAATCCGCAGGAACACATCCAAACATATTTGTCTGCTCAGGTAAACGGTGAATAATGTTCACGCCGGGGTTTGTGCGTCAAATCAAACCTTTACTTTCTGCTTTTTACATCAGCTCAGCTCCGAGTGTCTGTGCACGTGTGCGCGCGTGTGTCCTTTTTATTGCTTTTTCTGTGATGGCAAATTGAGGTCTTTACCGGCGCCGAGGACAGCGCTCGTGATTGAGGGAGTGACTTTGTGCTTTCGGGGGGTTCAGGCCGAAACACCTGCGTCCCCACGCAAACACACGCTCCACTTCAATGTGTGCTGACGCCCGAATGCAACGCAGGGTGGAGGGAGAAGGAATGAATCCAAAATAGCCGTCGTGTTCTGCCTGATTCAGCCAGAGCAGGAGTCAATGTGTGTTATTGATGTGGAGCTGCAACAATAAAGCAGCCGCGGTGGAAAAGCAGAATATCGCTAATGGAACCAAATAACCAGCAGATTCCAGGAGCTTGGAGCTCCTGGTGCCTTCACAACGCCGCGGTTGCTCGGTGACAGACGCTTTTTTCAAGTTTGCAGTCCAACGGACCCATTATGGGATGGTTTTTGTGGAAGCGGTGAACCGCGTCTTCGCCGCAGCGCTGCACTGGAGCCTGATTTTTGGTCCGATAACAACTGGCTGCTGCTCTCGACACCATCAGCACCGCTCTGAACGTTATCATGCTGCTCGCGCGTCTCTGTGGATGTCAGAGATTCTCAAGTGCTTTAATATTCCTCAACTACGCTGGAGGCCATGTGACACGGAGGTAGACCTCCAATGATGGAGGGGGGTGGGGGGGTACCAAGGGGACAAAAAGGAGGTGAAAAGATGACCAGAAAAAAAAATAGATGGACTGTGGCCGCGAGGGTGTAATTGGGTGGTGACCCTCTGCAACCTTGCACCGGTCATGAGCTAATTTCCCGCGCCGCCGGCGTACCTCGCTACCCTTGCCTATTTGCTAACTCTGACCTGCAATCACAGCGCACAAAAATAGACGGCGAGCTCACCGGAGGGGGACGTCAATGCAAATGAGGTGGTTTGGTTGGGGCTTCAACCACTTCTCTGGCGCACTTACAACTACCACTGTCCTACCTACGGGTGCGTTATGCTGTGTGTGTGTGTGTGTGTGTGAGTGTGTGTGAGGATTAAATCCACTCGTGGGAGCATCTCATTACCGTCCTCCCTACCTCGAGCCTAAATACCTGCTGCTGCACAACACAAATAGTGGAGGAATATTTTATAGCGCTTCTGTGGTTGGTTTTAGCGTCGTCGGGAGGTTGTGATGCTTTCAGATGCAGTTTGCTACATAAGTACACACATTTTAGAGCCACTCAACATTCACCGTGCTCCAACAGACCTCCCAGGAGGTTCCTCACCCAACAACCAGGAGATGAAGTCAAAAGCTTCCGCTCACAAACGCAACATGCAAACTTGGGTTTTATATCTAAAAACAGTCACAGACAAGAATAATTTGGAGTTAACGTCCACGTTTATCCAATTTAGATCCACATCACTGATTAAAGCTTCATCTTTTATTTAGAAACAAGTTTGTTTGGAGCAGATTATTTGGTAGGAGGAAAGAGAGCATGTTTGTAATTACACCCTGGGTTATCTATGTTCTGCGTCTGCACGACCTTGGAAAGTGTACATGTGTACACACACACACACATACACTCTGGGTTACAACATATATGGATGCTGAGGTGCTACACAGGATTTTTAAAATTCTTTTTAAAATTCTTGACATTTTCTCAAAGGAACCGATCTACAAATATCAGACAGGCAACAGATTAGAAACATTCCCTTCAGAGGAGATAAACGGATGGCTCCTCGACAACTCAGAAATATTAGATTTGCCATCAAGATTCATGTAACAAAGACCCACAGTCTATAATAAATGTCCTAAAATTGACTTCAAACTAAGTTTGATGGCGCCCTGACCGTTCCCTGACCGTTCCCTGACCGTTCCGTGAAGGAGGGTCAAAAATAACCAGCATACATGGGTCCCGATAGCTAAAATCAATCATTTTTTATAGTGGGAATACTTGAAAACGGGGTTCCTCCTGGGAACCAGCTCCACCAGTGCGAGGGGGCCTAAAGTCGGTCACACTCCCCCAGTAACGAAGCACCAACACACAGATCCTTCACTCACCTCACCAAAACGGAGGGACTGGTTCTTCTTCCAGAGCCAAACATGAAAAAGTCATTTGGTCCCTTCCAGGACAGAAAGCTAATTTAACCAACTCAATTTAGTATAAATAGGTTCCTTATTTCAAACGCCCCCCCAGCTCGGATCCCACAGAAGTGTTAATGAGAATCTGTCCGTTGTTTTGCTTTGCTGGCTTCCAGGGTTCTCCACCTGTCTCGACCCACTAAGTCCTGACCTAATTGGAGAATCTGAACATGAAACAGCCTCTGGAGGCTCAGCGAGTGTCCGCAGCCATCTGTCTGCAGGCTGTCACCCACACACACACACACACACAGAGGCCGGTTCATTCATGGAATCTGTGATGAACAGCATCCGCGTCATCCCAGGAGATCAGGCTTTTTCTGGTTTTCACCGCCCACAGGTGAACCCAGGACGTGCTGGCTGTGTTTGTGCAGCTCCCGAGGATATAAATCTAATATACCACACCAGATTCTGCTATTGGAAATAGGGCAGTGGATATATTATAGCTCTGATTGGGTTCTTCATGACCCATTTCCATCTAATCACTTATAGGATGGCGGCTGATGGGAACGCTCGCCTCGGCCGGATCCGGCCAATTCCTAGCACATGTAGCTTTTCTAACCATCTGAAAGCAAAATAACCAAACTTCTGGCTGCGTCTTTTCCTGGTCCTGCACCTCAAGTATTCGCCTCAGATTTTCAAAGTCAGGGTCAACAAGTCCTTGGGAAACACACTGGAAACTGCACAAGTGCTTTTAGCGCTTTGGGACCTTTTCCAGGCTGGATTTTAAAGTCTCCTCACTTCTTTTCTCCTGTGCTAAACATCTGTTTTTTTTTCATGCCTCTTTTTCTGAGCGAGTCAGAACTTTCTTTCTTTTGTTTTTCCATCCGACTTTGAGCCTCCGGGAGGGGAGGACCGCAGGCCGGGTCTGCAGATCGCACCAGAGTTAAGGTTAAACAACCATCCTGAATTCAGCGCCTCCGTGTTACCTCCAGACCCCTGGGAGTGTTTTCCAAAAAGGCGACTCCTTGGGAGCCGTGTCTGGAAGAACCTGTGATCTCCAGACCTCCCTCGGATCTCTGAATGGTCCGATCCCTTCTTTTTGCACGTCCTGGAGAGCACCTCAGCAGGTGGGGGTGGAGGAGTGGGAGGTGGGAGGTGGGAGGTGGGGGGGTTTCTGAGGCATCGAGGCGTCCTGCTGAGGGGCCCTTTGCTCAGACACAAACGCTGCCATCGATCACCTTTAGCAGCCAACAGAAGCTGCGCTGGCGGAACCTCCAGAGCGAAACCAGCCGTGAAGACGTTCCTCCCCACCACCCGCAGCCCAGATCCGGCTCCTTCCTGCTGCCTCTGCGTGACTCCTGCATGTGTGCTTTTTGTGTTTGGTGACAATAACACGTTAGCGCGTGCGCTCCATCTGACACATGGAGGCTAATTCGCTAATTCCCTCACCCAAAAGGGTCAGTCGTGCACGGATGACGGTCGGTTGTGCACGCCGGATGACTTTGAACCTTCCTTGCCAAAACAGACGGGGAGATGGAACCTCTCTCTGAGATGATGGCGGGGATGTTTCGGATTCTTCCTCCTGTCGGAGCGAAGCAGCAGATGACTGAAGGCATCAAAGTGCGTCAGACTGGCAGGACGGATCCTTCTGCTGCTGCCACTTTAGGGCTGAGACGGGAAAATAGGGGAATTTTTCAATCATGCAGTTGAATTCCGCTGAATTTCCTGGAGAGCAGAAGCTTTTAGGCTGCGTTCTCACTTTCCAGCCTGTCCAATGTCGCCCATTTGAATGAAGCCTTAAAAAAAAGACCAATCAAAGTTTTCTAATGTGAATTGTGGGATTTGGGGGGCATCTGGTGGAGGAAACGGGGGGCTTCTGTGAGTTACTTGACAAGCAGCAGGTTAGCTTTAGCATTAGCTTTGCTGACAACATTTGGGATGAGATTATATTTGTTGGTCCGCTGGGTTTGTCAACGCTCAGACCTGCTTCGGCACATTTACAGAACTAAAACTGATGTCGGCGCAAATCTGAAGCGGATTCAGAACGATGACTTGGAATAAAAGTCCCGAGTAACGAGGTTTGCGCTGCGCAGCTGGTGCGTGCACGCCTTTCACATAAATCAGAATTTAAAGGCTGCTGAGGAGGAGAAGAGGCTGAATTTCAAATGAAGACAAATGTTTGTCAGAATTAAATGTGAACCCACGGCTCCATTTGCAGCTGAAGCTTCTTCTTTTCCACATTTTTTGGAATTTTAACATCCATCAAGCAGAGTTTAAAATGACAAATAAGTGAAGGCTTGATCTTCAGACCAGCAACAGAAGCTTTGTTTTGCCCTCTTTCCATCACCGCTGACAGACTCCCGGCTGCAGGAACTGTCATGGAAGGCTCCGACTGCAGCTTCAGAGCAGGCCGGCGGGTTCCGTCTGCCGAGAACATCCGTCAAACAGCCGCAGCTCCGGCTGAGGAACCCGTCTCCGCCTGCCCGTCATCCGGTTGGAGGGGAGCTCAGTAGTCCTCAGCTCACTAGTCCTCTGTCACGTCACATGTCATCCGTGATAAAGTTTTTAAGTCAAACTCCGCCTCTCGGTGACCCGAACATTTCAGAGTCAATAATCTGCTCGCTGATGTTCCCAACTTCTCCAACACTCAATACTTCGCCTGCGTGGACAAGCTTTCGGAATACTAACAGCCCGAACATCATAAAACAGCTCATTTCTTGGTTCCCGAAGGCAGCGACCAGCCAGAGGAAAATCAGCCACCGGATATTCAGTTTAGTCGTGAATTTGGCTAAAACGTTCCTCCCTGACTTCATTTGCTCATCACCCCCCACCTGGTCCTTCTGTACACAGTCGCTGGAGCGCCGCCTGTAACACAAGTCCACGTGCAACCGGCGTGACAGCGAGCTAAAACACAGGGATGAGGCAAACTGCCTCTGTGCTCTGTCCGTTAGCACCAGACGCTTCTGATGCTCATCAGAGCTCAAAGGCGTCACTGGCGTTTAGCACGCAAAACAGCCTGTGCAAAAGGCAGCCATTTAGTAAGCTAGCTCCTCGTAGCAGCCGCCCGGCCTTTGATTGCAATCATCCAGCGCTAACGCTCCGTTTCCCCCATTTGTCTTTGATCTCAGACATTTTTCCTGGTTCATCGGGGTGGAGATTGAAGCCGTTCCACCAGGGAACAGGAGCTGAGCCCAACTGGGTGTCAGTCAAAAACAAATGGCCTAACGTTCGTTTCTGTTCAATAACCCTCTCAGGATGCTAATGCAGGAACGCTCAACCAGCGCAGGCAGGTGATGGAACACTAGAAGCGTTTTCCATTTCGAGTTTAAATTGTCCTCTTAGAAGCAAATAAGATTTTCCCCACCGGTGTTTGTTTATTGCATTTTTATTTTTTTCTGCCCTGCTGGTTTCCCACCTTCAGACGGACATCGGAGGGAGTCAAGACAAATTTATTTAGTCTCAGCGGCTTAGCTGGACAGACTGTAAACGCCTGAAGCAACCGCTAACTGACAGCTTAGCGGCAACACTTGAAGGTTTACTCTCAGACAGAAACTGCAGCAAACATTTGGTTTTTGTAGAAAAGGAGCTGCTAAAGCTAACAAACTCCTCTTTTTGCATAGTTTTGCACTTTGGAGACACAGCTGAATTAGTCAGCCGCAACAGACGGGCTTTTATTCGCGAACCATCAGCAAAACAATGCAAGCATCGGTGCTGTGGTAGCTGACAATGTGGAACCACCACTGCACCTAAACGCATCACATTAGCATGGTTTATGCAGGAGGAGCATCATGTGGGAAATGTGTGGTTTTCCTCACGATGAGGCGTCCGTCTGAATGCTTTAGGGTTTTTTGTGGAGGCGTCCCGCCGGTGCCGAGGCCACCGATCGCGCTTTGCTGTCAGCGTTTCTCCAGGGTGGAAGAAAATGAGTGACAACTGACGAGATGTAGCCGCCAGGCAGCGGCACAATGAGCCCGCTGAAGCTTCAGGACAGTGAACGCCTCGTTTGGCCGCTGGGAGCAGATTCACGGACAGACTGAGCATCCGAATAACACACTTAACTAGACGACTGAACAATGCCAAAGAACCCGTCTTCCATCGACCCTTTGGCCCGGCTCCTCGGCTGCCTTTCATGTCCAACATTTTCTCCCACAGGAGGAGATTCGGAGAACTCCGGCAGCACCGAGCGCCGTCCGTCTAACCCTCCTCTCGTCTAACCCTCCTCCTCCCGTCTCCGTCTCCAGGTCAGCGGCGTTAACGCCTCGATGAGCCGGAGGCGCGAGCAGCGGGTGCTGTTCATGGTGGTGGTCATGGTCATCTGCTACCTGCTGTGCTGGCTGCCGTACGGCGTGGTGGCCCTGCTGGCCACCTTCGGCCCGCCGGGCCTGGTCACGCCCGCCGCCAGCATCATCCCGTCCATCCTGGCCAAGTCCAGCACGGTCATCAACCCGGTCATCTACGTCTTCATGAACAAGCAGGTGAGGATGGTGCGTTTGTGGAACTCTGAACGCTGAAAAATGCCCCCGAGGAACAGCTGAGTGGAAGAGCAGAGAGCAGTTTCCCACAGGTCTGTCCCAGTTTGGAAACGAATAACAAGGACACGAATAACAAGCCTAATCTATTTTGTACCGTCCTAATTTGAGTCACTTATCTGGAGCTAACGATTCAAACTTCTCCCTGCCTGAACACGCAGGAGTGATTCCTAGGTTCTACGGCAACAGGTTGTTTATTTTAAACTCAAGGATTTCATGCATATAAACGGGTAAATTCCATTTGGCTAAACCTATTTTGCTTACTTATTAGCGCTAAAGGGTTATTCTTCTGTTTGGCGCTTGCATCAGCTCATCCTTCCACGCTGCACACGTCCTCGTAGGACTTCTCCGGCTGTTGGAGGTCTGTAAACGCCTCACGGCCACATTCCACCACCCGTTTGAGCCCCGAACAGCTGTGAGGTAAAACGTCCGGTCGCCCCCTGCAGAGTCCCGGCTGCATCGGACGCAGTTCAGCACCTCTGGGGGCCAACACACACTCGCACACACACACATCCCTAAAATGATTAGGGACTACGGTGCACAATGGCTGAATAATTAATCACAGCAGGCCTTGGAGGTGTCGCCACGGTTACTCGCAGCCCTCGACGGCCCGTTTTCACGCTAAACAGCTCAGACGGTTTGTTGTCATCTAATTTATTCTGCAATTTCAGGTTCGGCCGAGACAAATCTGATCCTCAGCGGAGACGATGGGGACTCCTTTAGAACCTGGAGTCAGATTAGGTTCTTGTGCCAGGAGGTCTTTGGTGGATTTAAGTCACTTTTAATGAGGCAGAAGAGCGAAACCAGTCGGTAGAGCTTCACCCAGTAGGATTAGACCAGCAACTGCTTAATGGGCTTTTCCATTTAGACTTAACTGGGTCCCACGGTTCCGCTGTGTTCTTTGGTTATGGCTGATTCAATTCAAAGCGCCTGCTCCATCACGGAGCTCGGAACACCTGCAACTCTGCACCAAACCGGCACACAAACAGGAAAAAAGCTCTGGATTTCAGGAGGAGGAGCCCGGTCTGAGTCCGGGGACTTTCACTCTGAGTCCGGGGACTTTCGCTCTGAGTCCGGGGACTTTTGCTCTGAGTCCGGGGACTTTCCAAATCTTTGGTCGTTCATCTCTAGCGCCCTCTATGGCACCAACGGCTGCTGCACAGCGCTTCACAAATCCCACTTTCCGCTCACACGAGCCGGCCGACAAACACTTTTCCTTGTCGGCAGATCGAAAAGCATCCCAGCTGAGAGAGGATGTGGTGTACCTTTAGCCGCGCGGCGCTCACTCCTGCTAAATTGGATTTGGGGTTTTAGCGTGAGAGAATCACCAGGAAGGAGGATCAGCTTAGACTCGAGGAGGAAAACTGTCCTCCTCCTCCCATCAGCTGCTCCGGGGCTCCCGTCCCAACTCTACCAGCTGAATCAGATTCAATTAATCCAGGATTAATTATTGTTAGCAGTGGAAGCACACTGGCCCCGCGCGCTCTCGCTCCGGTTCACAAACATTTTCGGGAAAAATACTGATTGTTTCTGTTTTTTACCCTTAAATCAAAAACTCAGAGAAACAAAAGTGTACGTTTATTTGCTGTTTTTGTTTGTTTTAATTGTAAATGGAATGATTCCACCTGTGGGAACGGGCCCCGGCACCGTGGACCCGACAGCAGCAACACCCACTGTCCTGTATGTCTTTTTCAGTCTTCAATTCCTCCCAGCCCGTTACTATGGAAACTGTGAGTTGAGGCGAGTTGAAGACTAAAAATGCTGTACAGATTCACGTAGCAGCTGGTGTCCACGGCCATCTCGGAAATTCGCCCGGAAAAACCCAGGGAATTATGGGTAAGTCTGCACCGACAAGCTGTTTGTGTCTCGTGTGGAGCCGCGGAGGGATGTGTTGCTCGTACGACTGCTGAGGACACACACAGACACACACACACACACACGCAGACACTCGCTGGTTGATCTCAGTGTGATAAACAGGCTCGGGCTTCCGTCAAAACTCTTCCAGGTGGAGGTCTGGACAGACGCGCTTGTGGTTTTACCGCTGCGTTGCCACAAACATTAAAGAAAACAAAGAGAAAATGAAAAAATAAACCACCATAGAAGACACGCAGAGCGCTCCCGGAAACCTTTACAACCCATCGTGAAGCACACGATTGTCCCGTTAGCCAGACCCTAGCTGACCTAGCATTAGCTTTGTGCACCATGAGGCTGTTTTCATGCGTAAATATGCGTCTTTAAAGCAGCGTCGGGCAGCGAAAGGACAGAAGGAGAAGAACCGGGCCGCTGGTGCTGGTTGGACAGATCTGAATGGCCTCTTTGACCTTTGCCCCTCAGCTGAGTCTCTATCTGAACCCACACACACCAAACCCAGGTGACCCAAAGGCCAGAGGGAGGTGAGATCGCTGCGTTTGTGGACCTGCTGCTCTGTAGCGGCGCCGCGTTGATGTATTTTGGTTTTTCCTCTTTTCCGAGTTGACCAGATCTCCGGCGACCTACTCGGCGCAGAGCGGAATGTCACTCTGAGCTGCTCGCCAGCGCGCGTGAGCAGATTTGAAGTGAGCGGCACGCACCCAAAGTCAGAGCAGCGGTCCTCCCATCGCTTCCAAAGTCTATTTCTGGGGTTTTTTCTCCGAGACGCAGCCACAAACTCACAATCCTGCGTTCGACAGCCATAAAAGCACATTTAAAACACGGCTGAAGTCGGAGATAAACGTGGAACAGAGAGCAGCAGCTTTCCCGACAAGGCGCCACAGCGCTAACGCTAATGTAAATAACACCCGTTCAGTGGCGCTCTCACCTTGACTGTAAACAAGCTGTTGTGGTTATTTGCAGACTTCTTATGATGGCAAACAGGATTCCAAAAAGTTGGACAGCAATACCGCGTTAGCAAGTGTTGTGTGGAGGGGATTAGCCGCGAGCCACCACGAGCTTTTACCAACCAGAAATCAGCAACCAACAAAACCAGAGTTTCCGGAGCCGGAGACGGACTCGGCTGTGCTTCATCGGATTCTGGCCCCCCTGAGGAAATGTAGTAGACTATAAGTATACGTGGGTCAGACTGTATACTAAGTATACTACGTTTACTCAAGAGCGGCGCCTCGTTTCTGCCGCCGGCAGCAGAAGGAAGGCTGAAGGCCCCGATTCCAGGCTCCGGGCGGGAGCGCCGGGAATGTAAAGCACAGCAAAACATTCCGGATGCATTGTTAGACTTTGAACCTGCAGCCGAGCTGCTCAATTATTCAGAATCTTCGCTTCTGTCCGTCAACTCCTGCTCGAGGCCGGCTACCGGGAGCGCCGTGTGGAGGCTCCAGGAGCAGCTAGATCTGGATGGAGCCACCATCTCCACACGTCTTTTTAAAAAGACAGCAGTGGAAAGACTCCCTGTGACCGAAAGCTTCTGTCCCTGTTCGCAAATGTTCCAGAGTCTAAGGAAGCTCCCCTCGGCGCCACACCAAAAATATTCATCCCAGAATTCCCTGAGATTCCCAGGCTGGGAAAAAAAATGTGATCCTTCAACGATAAAACCCCCCCACAAATATCCAGCAGAAAAAGAGTCAGGTGTAAACTTTAACTGGGTTTGTCCGGTACAGGTGTGACACAACCGTGTCCAAAGTCACATTTCTGTAGCTTGGAGCGGCTTCCAACACGCACGCACGCACGCATTTGCATTCATTTTCTGCCCTGTTACACGCATTCCCACGCACGTTTCCTAAAACCTAAATAAGGTGCCGGAGTCGCAGGTGAGCGCGCGCAGGTGAGCGCAGCCTGTAAATGAAGGTCTGCGCGAGCTCGGCAGCGCTGAATATAAAATGTGTTTCTTTTTAAAGGCAGAATAAAAATAAACCTTGCACAGGAGAAGTCACAGGCAGAGAAACAGGCAGAAACACAGCGGAAACAGGCGGAAAAACACCAGCAAACCAGCTTTCTGTAGCAGCAGCGGCGCACCGCGCGCGTCCGAGCTCACCTGTCTGCCTGTTTCTGGGTGACTGTTTTCCCCTCTGACGCCATCTGCTCCGGCTGGTGTTGGAATCCGCCTTCAGTCGCGTCTGAGAGTCCAGAAGCGGGTCCAGAACCGGTAAAATCCCACCGGAGGTTCGGTCCGTGACGGTGCACCTGGATTCACCTGCGGGCCGCAAAGCATCCTGGGTAACCGCGGTTCCGACAGTCAAACCCGGCTCATGCGCCGCAGAAGCATAAAGTAGCTCCGCCCCGCCGCGGAAGAATCAATGTCGGGATTTTTAATGCGTTTTAATGTCATAAAACCACAAAAATGTCCACCTCCAGGCAATTTCTCCATGTTAAAATAAAGTGGAAACTAATTTCCCTGTAAAACAAAATATGGGAATCTACGTTTTCTTTCCGACAGGCTGCTGTTTTCCTGGGACTTCAGCCTCCACCTGACACTCTTCTCCCTCTTCATCCCCCTTTTTTAGTTTTCCAGGTGCTTCCTGTCCCTGCTCTGCTGCGAGGACCCTCGCTCCAGCACCAGCCTGAGGAGCTCCTCCAGGGTGACCACCAAGGCCGTCAGGGGGGGCACCCTGACCGGCCAGCGCCGCACCAACCACCTGCTCTACATGGTGGCCGCGCTGGGCCGCCCGGTCGCCACCGCCATGCCCCAGCTGGGCCCCTCCTTCGATGCCACCTACGACATCACCAAAGCCCCCTCCTCGGACAACCATCAGCCGGTGGTGGTGTCGCTGGAGGCCCACGGCTGATCCGGGACCCAGAGTGGTCGGGACACCACCGGGGGGGTGAGAGGAGGCTCAGAGCGGCGGAAGATCAGCCAAGAAGATCCAAAACCCTGAAAGGGATCCGCTTTGGGCCTGTTAGCGTTAGCTTACCGACAGGAGCACGATGAGATTTCCCAACAGACACTTGTGAACATTTCAAGTCCTTCCTGGAGATGAGATGAGGACAGATCCTGGAAATGTTCCACCAGACTGAAAACACGCGTCACTTTTTACTTTAGCCGGTTCAGACCCCGGATGGTTCCATCTGCAGCACAACTCCTGGTTCAGGATTTGGACCCCTGAGGAGCGTCGTGAACTCCTCCTAATGATGTCACACCTTTTTAAATAAAGCGATTAAACGAGCCTTGAACATCCATCCCCACCTGATCCGCCCAGCGTCCCGCCTCCCCAGGTGGACTGATTTCCGATTGGGTGGTTTTTATTCCAGTGCTTTGATTTCCTGTAACAGACGTGACATTGTTAGCATGTTAGTGTCGTTGAAAGAGTTGTTGTTTTTGTTCGTTTGCTTTTTTTTGGTGAATATTGGCGCTAAAATACGTGCATGTCGTACCAGGTGGTTTAGGGCCTGTGCATGTGCACGGAAGCAGGACAAAAACCCGACCATGTGACGTTCAGGGATCCTCAGAAGGTCAGCCGGAGGTCGGCGTAGGTTCACCTTGGAGCAGCGTCAGCATCAGCAGCAGAAGTGCCTTGCTCATTGGCACTTGCACCAGTGTTCGGAATCACGACTCCCAGGTCCAATATTCAGAATCAACTCAACAAAAAACCTTTTCCAGCTTTTTCTGAAACAAAAGAAACTTTGAGAAAACCGATATATTTGAAACACAGATGTTTATTCTGGATATAAAGTTTGCCGTCTGCATCTTGTTGCATTTGTTTGATAACCTGAACTTTGAGGTTTTCGCACGTTTTATCTGTGCGCTCGGAAGTTGATACCAAAGGCCGATTTAACATTTTTAAGGGATGGCTTGGACGCAAATAAAATTTTTATCCAAAAAATGTGCTGTGTTATTTTGGTAAAAACCCAAAAAAAAACGAATGACTGCATTTTTTTTGGGTGAACGGAAGATGCAAAATTCATTTTTCAGCCCAAAATATATATTGAAAAGGAAAAGAAAAGTCATCACCCGACCTGGCTCTATGATTTCGTTGTTTTTTAATGGTTGTTTTATCCGCCGGTATCACCAGAGCTACGGGATGGGGCGTGACAGCTGCCTCCTGGTTCAACTGAAGCCCCTCGTTCCACAGCTAGCTCTCCCACACCGCTGCCTTACATTTGCTTCACATGCCAAGTAAACAGAAAGTGGGAGGTTTCGTTAAACCGCAGAAATGTTTTATACTCGAGTAAAACAGATTCAAAACAAAATCAAGGGTTTTTCGGTCAATAACACAGCTACTGCTAGTGTAAGTAGAACATCTGTCCACAACTGTATCTCCTCATCAACGTTAGCGAGAAGCACATGGATTCATTAAAAAAGACGGCCTCACTTTGAAATGAAAGGATTAGGTTTTGCTCTTTGAATGTGTGTATTTTTGATGATAAGCCGGCTAAAGTCGCGCGCTGTCAGAGCGCTTATGTTCCGCCCACATCAGGCCAAACATCTGCGAGGGGCTTTCATCTGCCGATTACACCGCTTTACCGCCGTCAGACGAGAAGCGGCCGAGCGCTACCTGGTGCTCAAAACCTGCTGTAGATGACAGCTCATCTGGCCGTGGCTGTGGAACACACACCTCCAGAGGTGGGCAGCAGGAGCTGGTCTGGAAGCTCACCATCAGCTCGTCTTCGTCCGACGGCAGGTCGACTGCGCGTGCTTGTACGGAGGTAGATGCTTCCAGAAGATCCCAGCAGATTCTGTGGGAAATCAGGGAGGATGAGGATGCTCAAGCCAGGGAGGAAGCCCTCCAGGTGGACTTCCATTCCTCATTAATCCTCCTTGGGGCTGAACAGAGGCAGAGGCCTTCCCTCTGTCTTTTCCCCATTCCTACCCTTTCCTTTCATCCACCTCACTCCATCCTCATGAGCTGTGCCGTTTCCTGCCTGGGTCCCATCTCCTGTGACTTTCTTTCCCCACAATTTGTCTTCACATTGGAGGAGAACACCTGAGCCTGGCAGAACAATGGGCTGACTGTGTCGTTCCTCTCACGCCGTCCATAACTAGCGCCAGGTTCTTGACAGATCATCAGCCCGTCGACTAATGAATGCTGTCATCATCCGTCACCGGAGAGTAAGATCATCAGGGGCCACCCCAGTGACCTTTGTCATCTAGTTAGGCTAATTTACAACGGCCCTGTGTGACATGCCAATGCCACAAATAATAAAACCAGTAAATCCTGATTATTAAATGCTGGAGAAATAGCCGGTGCTGCTCGTCTGTATTCCAGACGAGCAGCATGAGGGAGATTTCAATCCTGATGTACCATTCCCAGGTAACATTCCGAAAGTCTTCCTCAGCAACGGCACTGGATGTCGTGGGAATAATGGTGCCTTCAGAGGCTTCAGAGACTTCAGAGACCCTGAAACAGCCATTGTCGGCGTGCAGCAAGCGGCTGACGTGACGGTGGAGAAAGCAGAGTCTGACTTCTTCCACAGACAGCGTCACGCTAGCGTAGGCACTCACTAGCATGTTTGCTCACCTTCTCTATGTGGACAAATCAGCCTCCACAGGGCCCCCATCTGTTTGTAATTACCGATTATTATTCATGCATGCTTTTTAGTGTCTAACGGAAGTTTTCTAATATAACCACCCAGCAGAAAATGGGGGAAACGTGGAGCTCAGGGTCACAGATTTCCCCCCCCACTTCATAATGTTTGCATTATCTGCTGTCATGTTCCCGGTATGCCGAGACCAGGCAGCAGGAACATGCACTGTTTCATTATTCCAGGGTCTTCCTGGGGTGACTGAGAGTTAATTAAGACAACAAATGGTTAATTATATGGTCTATTTACCTCGAAATATAAAAATGTTGATGAGCGAGCGTTAGCCTGAATTCTTTTTGATTAACGTGTGGTTTCCAGGTCTTGTGAAAATATCACACAAGGTCATTTTAATTAATTCCAGCAACATGCGCAAAAAATTTAAACCTCGTTTGTGCACTGTTCTGTGTTTCCGGCACTTCCTGCAGCTCCATTAGGGCCTAAACCAGCCCCTCTTGATAACAAGGCAGACTGACCAGTAAACTCGTTAAAGTGAGCGTCATCATTGTAGGAAAAAAGTAAATGAAACCATTATTTAGTTTCCAGAAAGCTCTTTTGTGTGAAAATTATATTGAACAATTTATTTCCCGTTCAACGAACCAGATGATTGCCATTATTGTCAAAACTGCGTCAATCCCAAGATTAGTTTTTTTTGCCCCCCATCCACTTGCCTCCAGCGCTTCAGGAAAATAATCTGGCACTCAGTCAGGTGCACACACTGTTCTCCTGTGCTAATGCTAATGCTAACACTAACCCTAAACCCAAACCTAACCCTAACCTCTAACCCTACACGTGTCAGATTCCAAACACCTGAAAAGATTTTTCAGGTCCTTTTGTAGGCAGCGTGCACTTAACCTGGGGTGTTTTTCAGAAAAAAGGTTAATGGATAGCGCAAATAGGTGCTTTTGAACGACAGGAGCCATTTACTGTTCGATATAGGCGCACGGCACTGCAGCCATTCCCTGAATTAATGAAATGCAGCTGATTATGCCCTTCAGGGGAGGCAGACATATTTGTGCTATATTTAGTGTTGTGATTAAAGGCACTCAAGTCGAGGCAATTTACAGAGAGACTTAGCGTTTCCTCCCTCTGCTGACACCGATTCCATGTGTTGTTACTGGTGCGTGACTGGTCGTATCAATCAGATGACCAAAGAAGATTCAGGTTCCATCAGAATCTGATCCGGTTTTAGAGCCAACAATGATCAATGTCGAGGGTCTGCAACCTGAGGCCCAGGTGCCATTACTAGTACGCTAAATCTTAATTCCTGGCAGGTGACACAAATGTTCTTTTTTGAATGAACTAATCTAATTAACATCATTAAAACTCCGACACGTAGATGATAATGACATTTTAACTTTTTTCGCAAACGCATACCAGTGCCCTTTACCTTCCAGCAAGAAACAACTTTGAACATTAGCATGATGGTATGCTAATCCAGTCTTAGTAGGATGCTACCCTGTCAAACAACCTTTTCTCCGAGCTCCACAGCAGGAGTTGAAAAGGACGCTGAGGGACCAGAGCAGAAAGTTAATGAACAGCTTTCGCCACCGGAATTGACTCTTTGTAGAATCAGGCACCGGCTGTAAATAAATGGATGCGCTATCATGCCGTGACAGACCTGCAAGATGGACTCGGTGCACACCGGCATGTTTCCGCAGCCGCTCACCGCTCTCCGAGCCCATTTTTTACCTTTCCCTCGCAGCAGTTAAATAAATATAAGAAGGACATGGCTTGAGAGAGTAATACAGCGGGGAAATCAATGTTCCGTCTCCAAGGTCCAGAGAAAGAGGAAGCTGAGAGTGTTGTAAGTGGAAGAAAGAAAGCTTGTCATTTCCAGACATTTAATTAATTTCCTAGGTCTCCAAGGCTGGAGACTGCGGGATTCAGAGCTAGCGAGAGAAACTGTCTGAACGCAGGAAAGAACGTGCTCTAGCGCGGTTTGCTTGGTGCTACATTCATGTAGCTTAGCTTCACCAAACCTGTCAGGATCTGTGTTTGATTAATAACCGTGTAGTCCGTAAGTCCTTGTCCGCCACTGCCTTATCCTAGCTACGCTAATGCTCACAGCAGCGGTGTTTTCTGTAGATGCTAGCTCAGGGATCAGGCTGCAGGTCTGCTTCAAGCTGCTGGACAAGACATACAAATACACCTGAGCTGAGTTAACAAACCGGCGCTCAAGGGAAGTTCAGATAAGACTCCCAAACTCCAAGAAGAAGAAGAATTTTATCCCAATCCAAGGTCACACCAAGACGAATCAATCCCAATGTCCAGGCAGCAAAATGCAGACAGGAAACGAGCGACTACGTCCTCACAGAGATCTACATTTCATTTCACTAAATTCCACCTCACACATCAAAACCGCATTATCTTGTCAGTGGAACATTTTTCTTTAAAATCCGCCCTCCTTCCGCCTCCGGAAGTGTTTGTTTTAGGACGCTCCTGCACAGAGTCAGCGTTAAGACCAAGTCACGCTGATGACACCTCCTTTTCCTGTCATCTTCCCTGGATAATCCAGTTTCATGGAGAGCACCCCCGTCCTCCTCCTGCGGGCTGAAAGGCTTCCTCTGCTAACAGGGAGCAAAGACAACTCGGTGGCTCCGTCCTGTTAGCCTGCGGCGGAGGGTGGATGCCTGCGGAGATGAAATATGGAGCTGTCAGGTGGAGTCGGGAGGCGGAAGAGAGGGGACAGGGTGACCCGGTCAGCCAGCTCCCAGCAGATCCGGACCGCCGTTTTCATCACACGCGTGCAGTTCAGTCGGGATCGACCAGCTAACTGGAGCTGGATCCACAGGGGGTCTGACAGGGAGAAGTGAACTGTGGGTAATGAAGTCCCGAAGCCGTTCCCGCCGACCGCTGGCGGATACATGCTGTCCGCGCTGGTCCACGCGTCGCCGTGTTCTCCTTTCACCCGAAATATCTCTGCTTGCCAGGCGTCAGGGGGTGGAGAAGGCTTGGAGGTGGAGGAGAGGGAGGGATGGATGTGGACTTTGTGATCAGGTGGTTGTTGCAGCCGTGTTTAGCAAGACGTCGCACAGGGACTGTTTTCAGTTCGGAATGTTGGTTTGAAGCGCCTGTCGGTCTTCTGTGGGGGTTTTTATTGACGCTGAGGCGCTTTAAGTGTTCTCAATTCATCAGGTGACCAGAGTAATGACTAGATCGATGTTTGGAAGTGTTGACGTCAGGTAATGAAAGCACAGCCAGCACAGGGATTCATGAATCCGCGTGTACCCTGGCCTAGGTTCAGAGATGGCGCCACCGTCTGCGTGTGCCTGGGTGGTGGAACCACCAACAGGTCCACGCTCCTTCGCTGGTTGACATAAATCACGGAGGATGCTGAATGAACGAAATCTGAAGCGAGACAGCCGAGTCCCGCAGCCAATTTCCACCCCAAAGTGTTGGTGGACGGTGCACGATTGTAGAAAATACATGCACGTGCAAGCACCCAGGCGAGTAGGTAGTGTTTGGAGGGGTGGAGGGGTGGAGGGGCACGCTGCGGCCGGGCGATAACGCCGATGAATGGCCCCGCTGAGCGTCTAATGAAGCATTGGTGACAGACGGCCGGAGGACGCGCTGCAGCTGATGCACCCACTTCACGTTCCCGGTGCAGCGATAAAGACAGGGACGGAGGGCAGGAAGCAGCACGGAGGAGGGGCCGGTGACGGGCTCTCACCTTCAGGGGGCAAAACTCCAGCGGCAGCATTAGGCCTGTTTCGGTTAGTGTTTATACTGCCTGTTTGGAGTTCCACCTTTGTGAGGACGTTCAGAGACGTGACGCCTTTGCCGGCCTCTGAACTATGACTGAAGAGAACTGAAGAGCATAAAGAGCAGCCCGACGGATGCGCTTGAGGACACCTGTTGCTTCCAGGTGGCGCCTGAAAGCGGGAGAGGCCCCCCGTTGGGCCTCTGGCGATCAGCTGCGTGCTGATGGTACGGATTAAAGGAAGATCTGTCTGCTGGATTTGGGCTGAATAATTCCCTGTTTTGTTCTTCATTATTCCGAAGCGGTGTTCTGAACAATGCAGCTGGTATTCCGCTCCAGATGATGCTGACCCATTGTAGTTCCTCCATCTGCGGTTTTCGCCGCCTTTATTCATTGATCCGTCCTGTTTAGTCATCATGATGGTCTTTTGTTTTGGCTCTTTGTGTCTGTGTTTTCTTTCTTTTTGTAACCAGCTCTTTTTTTCTTTGTTTGTCATTATTTTTCTTTGTGTGCAGAAGTGGAAAGCAGCAGCCGGAATGGTTCCTTCCAAATTACTTCCAGTAGCGTCATTAGCACAGCTAGCTGCTAAAATCCACACAAAGACTCACAAAAAGATGCATTTTAAGCGTCACTGCTCGATTTAAAGTGGGGAAATTTGAATAGAACCAAAAAGAAACAGCTTTTAAAATGGCAAAACCATAAAAGTGACAAAGGATACACTTATATATTTTCACAGCGTTTTTTCCGCAGCGCTGTATCTGATGAGACCTTTTAGAAACGAAGATTACAGTCCGGCAGCAGCGGCAGCGCTGTGATTAATGGCCGTGCCAGAGGAGAGTGTGTATAAGAAGAGGAAATATCAGCGGGAAAGAAGGACCTTTGAGCAGAATACGACCTCTGACCTCTGACTCCCACCACAACCAGTCCCATCCGCTACTGTCCCTCATGTTCAGCCTCTGTAATGGCCTCGTAGAGGGAGCTCGTTATTTTGCGTCTCTGGGGTGGGGGGGAGGTCCGAGGTTGCACTTTGTGTCCATTTGTAAAGCCGTGGGTGGCGCCGAGATCGGGTGACCTCGAGAGCCCGCAGCAAATTTAGCCCCGGTTTAAAAAAAGGAAAAAAGAATTTGGAGAATCTGTGCCGGAGGCTGGGTGGTCCGGGGTCACGGAGCTCTCGGTATTCTCCAGTCTGTCCCACATTCCCCTAAAAGTGCTTCTGCTGTGCTTGGGTGCTGCTCTGGAGGCTCCTGGAAGACCTCCGAACCCCACCGAGGGCTGGCAGCCGCCTGGCAGCGCCCCCGGTATGCGTCCTTGGAGGACAGGAGGGGATGCTGGTGGCACCGCCTGCATCCCAAACACCTCTGCGGGAGCCTGACAGGCGATACAGCAGATAAATGGTGCCGTTCTGCTCCCAGAGCCGAAGTCCGACCGTGATTGGCAGAAGGAGTCAAAGGCAGCTCTTTCACATCCAAGGTGAGATGAAGCCTGGGACAGAGAATCGATTGCAAACAAGCTCTAAATTGTAAACTTTGAACAAATGCACGCCTCTAAAAATAACTATTGAAGCGAGAACCGGCTTTGGAAGTCCACAAAGTCACCAGCGTCGGACTCACTGTTCCATCTCCAGCCGTGGAGACCCTGAAAGGTCTGGCCTAATGCTGCTTGTAGGTACGGACGCCGGCGTGAATGACAGCCTGTCTGCAGGCGTTCGCCCCGTGATGGACATGTGACCTGTCCAGGGAGCTCATTTCGCTTCTCGTCTGCAGTGTGTTTCACCTTCACCTTCTTCCTAAAGAGAAATACATCAGCCGAGAAATGACGTCTGTGCTGTAAGATATTCAACGTTGTTGCAGACGGGGGACGGGAACATCACAGGGAGGGATGGGAGGAAGAATACCGGAGGAGATGAAAGCAGGAACGCCGCAAATGCGCATAAATGTCAGGTGATTTGAGCCTTTTCAAGCGCAGCCGCACAATTTCATTTGCATTGAGGTCTGACCTTTGGAGGTCCCTCCAGAGCAGCTGCCTTGTTGTCTTCTAATGGCCTCTGTGAAGTTCTTCTCCCTCACTTCAGGTCACTGACTTGATTTAAACAGAAAAAAAGTCCTTTCTCTCGCAGACTGATTCAGGTTGCTTCTCATCCTTTCATCTTTGGAAGGAGAAGAGTTCCAGGACCTTCTGCAGAGATGGAACCCACAACCAGAGATCCAAAGACAGGAAGAACAAGAACCAACCAACAAAAAGGAGGAGTGACTGTGGAGTCTCCACCTGAAGGAAATCAGGACGTGAGAAAAACCACGTTGACCTTCAGGGAAAGACGCAGATCATTTTAAGGTCAGTTGATGGAAGGTCTAAAAAATCGATGCGCCGTGTAAATTTCCCCTGGGCTGTCCTGGCTGGGAAGCTGGGGGTGGGTTGGGGGGGGGGGGGAGTGCTTACATGCCGGCCCGACGCCCAACGATGGAGGGGAATGAGACGTCCACCCGCCTGATCTCGACCCTCCGTCCTGGGCACCAACCTGGAGCAGCTCCCAGTTCAGCCACCTGAACTCTCCGTTTCCTCATCGTCCACTTGCTCCCTTTGATTGACTCCTTCATTCTCCCCCCCGAACTCCCCCCCCCCCCACACACACACACACACACACACACACACACACACACACACTCCCGTCTTGTCCAGTGCGGACAGATGAAAGCCCATCAAGAAGATATCAAGATAAACATAAAAGTAGTCTGAGGCTGACAAGAAAATAAGATTCATCCATCAAACGGTGCGCTTGCTTATCCAGGGTGTCAGAGGAAACCCTCGGGTGCTGACCGCCTCCCGCCTCCCTTTGCAGGTCACGCTCTCCTTCTTTCGGAGCGCACCCGCTCGCCCATCTTAATTTTTTATTGTAAATACTACGTTGTTATCCGGTTCTGGTGGGGCACGGCTCAGCCTCTTCCAGAGTCCGGTTTAAAAATGGAGGATGTGAGCAGAGCTTTCATCGCTAGCTCCACACGTTTCATCTACAGGGATCCCAGAACCGGGTCCCCCCCAAGATTCCAGGAACCCAGAATGAGCTCGTTGGCCCTCCGCTTCTGCTGTGATGAAGAGAAAGCTGCCATTTTCGAGTTCAGCTACGAATCTTCGGGCTACTCGAGGTGAAGTGGCAATTAGACGGGGGGCGGTAACCATGGTGACGTCACTTTGAAGGTTTTGTATTAATTTTCATGTGTCCCCTTCAGGGCTTTGAGGGCTTTGGGTTTCTGCACCTTCAGGACACCACTTGGATGGATGGATGGGACTACAACAGCAGGATGCCCCCTGCTGGTCGGCTGCACTGGGGAACGTCGGTCCTGAGATCCATCCGGGCCAATAAAACACTGGCTGGTTCCTTTTCTGGGCTTTGTTGTCTTTGATGTGCCTTCAACTGCCAACGCACCCCCGTCCCAATATTTTTCCTCCTTCTCAGAAAGATTAACTGTTAAAGATCTCCGAAAGGAGGAAAGTACAATTTTCCCCAAATCAATAATGGACACCAATGACAGACATCCATTAGACGAGCGACTCCGCCATGTCAGCTTACGGCCTTTATAGTGGCGGTTCATTAAAAAAGGATGACTGCCTCAAGCGCCTAGCCTCACATTCAGCCTCCGCGTCCTCCACAGTCGATACTCCTTTATGAGGAAGCGGTAAAGTCCGGTAGGGCAACCTGGGCCACCCTTTCTTCACCAAAAGAGAATAAAAATGAAAAATGCCTTCCGATGATCAGTCGAGAAAAGTCGTTCTCGGCTTTTCTAATGAACCTCCAGCGAGGAGCAGGCGGGCACCTGCGCCGGCGTTATCCTGCAGCCGTATGTGCACAGGCTGAGCTAACATCATTAATGTATGTACATCTGCACCCGCCAAAGTGACTCGGCAGATAAGCGGCTGCGCGGGAGCGCTCGGCCGTCTGGAGATAAGAGCGCGCGGAGGCTGAAACGCACCCGGGGTTATCAGGCGGCTGCAAGGCCCCAAACACACGCAGATCACTGACTTCACCAAGGCACAACATGCGCGGCGCCGTGACATTTAAGCGGCGGGACGCTGAAATTTCAGGTTCCCCCGCCTTCTGCCGGGAGCCCAGCCTGCAACCAAAGGCGGCGGCGGATCTAATTGGGGATCTTAAGGTTACAAATGCGGTGACAGATGAGTGGAGATAATGAGCCCAAATAAAGAGCGGAGAGCCAAGTGCAACGTGGCAACGTGAGGCTTTGGCGGAGGACAAAAGGATTCTGACACCAGCCGGGGAGGAAGGGCTGCTGGCGGGGAGCCGCCGCGACCTTTTCACCTCTAATCTGTCCTCTGAAGAGCTCCTCTTGTACAGGCTAACGCGCACCCAAACACCCGAGCGCGCACACCTGGCCTGGGGAACCAAAGTGCCTTTCAGCTAATCCTGCAACAACCTGCCGCGTGAGGATAACAACCTGGGCGGGAAGGGGGGGGGGGGCGCTTCACCTACGGCGTGATAATCCCAAAACCGCAGGACGCGCCCGCGGCGCCATCCATCACTGCCAGGCTGCAGCTTCAAAGGGTTCGACCTTCCGCAGCCGGGAGGGTCCAGAACCAGAACTCACCCCCGTCCATCAGAGGACACGCGTCATGTGACCCGGACATACCTGTCCAGGACAGGTAGCGGCGTTTTTTTTTGTTTGTTTTTGAGAGGACGAAGGAGGAGTAGCTCTTAGCTGCAGGGGTGGATTCCAGGAGGAGCGAGGGGGAAGCGTGGCTCACAGGAGCCTCTCTTCACATGATTAATTATATCCGGCTAATTAGGCGGGAAGAGTGTGAGCAGGAGCGTCTGCGACTGTAGTCTGTCCTGATATAAACCCAAACAGATAAAAAGAGTTCTGCTGATTAGGGAACAGTTGAACAAATGATGGATGAAGAAGATGAATCAGGGCTTCAGGTAAATAATCAAACTTTATCCTGAGAAATAGAATTCACCGGGCTTTGGTTTTCTTCTGGGGCTTCTGGTTTTAGGCCTGAAACTCTTGACTTTCTTCTCTGGGATGCAGCCTCGCCCACAGTCGTGGTCGCGGTCGTTTTTTGAATTATTGATGCTCCTTTGGCTCACAGGGGTTGTTTTCCAGAGGCGGCGCTGACAGGATTAGGGTCTAATGAGGCCCGTGCGGGGCCCAGGAGGGGACAGATGGAGGGATTCGTCCCGCACCTCTTTTGATTTAATCTGCAGCGGGGTCTCCGCCAGGCCAGGCGGGTGAGGACGTGAAGACCGCCCGTTCGGGAGGAACCTCACACCCACTGGAGAGGTTTTCCCTGGCAGAATCACCCAGATGAATAATAAAAGTTCCTCCCGTCGGAAAGGGACTTTTCACTGGTTCTGGGACTTTGATCTGAGAGTCACAGGCACCTGAAGGGTCCGACCTCCAGGAGACGCTGAATTACTCAAGGACCAGACTCACGGCAGCTCTGAGTTTTTTCTTCTTCTTTTTTTCCCCCTCAGATTTCCATTTTCCTGCGTTTTCCTCGCCCAGGCAGAATGAAAGCAGGCCGTGATTGATGGCTGGCCCAGATTTACAGCTGCACTCCGGGTCTGTGTGCCGGTGCCGCTGATGTGTTGTTCTCCTTATTAAAGAGGAAAAGAAAAGTCCCGTTCAGCTGTTTCCTGACAGCTGCGTTATCCCTCTTCTCCTCCGCCGGTGGAGGTGATCTAGTGGCCGATGGAGTGTGCCGAGTGAAGGAAGAGAAAGGGGAAAGCGAAGGTAAACACCTTTATTCTCCCTTTTCAACCCTGGCTGCAGAGGGATCGATAGCCAATTTACATTCAGCCTCTTTAACAATACAAAGTTTATTTGTATTCCAGTATATTACTGCAACAGTGTCCCCACAGAGCTGTGGATTCCGCTGTCAGACTATCTCCTTCAGGAAAAGAACAGATCCATTCAGCTGGTATCACACACTGACGAGCTGTAATAACAGCTTCTGTGCTGTTAACACTCAAAAATGGTTCAACTGGTCCTAATTCACAGCAAATCCTGCCATTTGGTCTCCAAAGTCCAGTTTGTCCAGTTATGCCGTCCTCAGTCAATCAAAAGACATAAAATTAGCGCGACGTGCTTTTTAAAATTCGAAAACCAGAAGCAGATTTCCCGTCCCGGCTGTGGATTTACGGCGTCCTTTCAGCGGCTGATAGTAAAAGAGAGCTGAATGTGGAACCAGAGCCGCTGCAGCCCAACTCTGGAGCGAAAGGAGCGTAAAAACCACCTTCTTTAACGTCTGACGGTTTTTCATTTCTAAAATCTCTTTAATCACATCCGGCAAAAACACACACGGAACGTTGGGGAGCGCCGGCCGGGCCTAAATCACCCGGACATTAGCTGGAGATGAAATGAGCCGACAGTCGGGAGGAAATCTGACGGCTCGGCAGGTTCCACAGATCAGTGATGTTTATTTACGTCAGGACGTAAAGACAGATGGAAAACCATGTGCTTAAAAACCGGATGTGCTATAATTACTAAAAACAGCTTAAAGAGGTGTATCCAAGTGCAAGTGATTGGACACACAGGCTCAAAGGTCAAAGCGGAGTCTAAATGGTGTTTAAACCCCTCCTCCTTTTCCTGATTTCCCCCCGTGGCCGCTGTGGCCCCACTCACCAGTCCACGGAGCTCCATCCCTCCTCCGATCCCGTCAGCAGACACCCAAACGCTGCCCAGGTGTGCTGGAAGGGGTGTACCTGGCAGAAGAGAGAAACCAGCTTCAGGGAGGAGAAGAAGAAGGACAGCTCACCCCCCCTTCACACACTCATCCTCCCATCTGTGTCGTCCAGGGCTCCCGGCTCAGGGCGGATCGATACTTCATTTAACAGAAAGACTGGGTTTTATTAGAGGAGTGGATTTTAATGACCGTTTAGGTGTTAAAACGACGTCCCTGCTTCCCAAAATTAGCCAGGGGGAATTTTCCCCTCCTGAAAATCACATCGCACGGCAAGAACTACTCATACAAAAAAACGCTAATTGGTGGGACAACAAGACTGGCGGCAGAAGCAAAGTCTTCCATTTCCCCACCGTGCTAATTCCTCAGGTGCCACCAAGCCGCCGGAACCGTAAACAGGTTTGAGGGAGAAACGATACCTTTCCCAGCGCTTCTCCCCCAGGCAAGGCGGCCATTGTTCCCGGGAGGCCGATCAGCAGCGTCTGAGAGGTTTCCACAGCTAGTCTGTGGGATTAAGCAGTGACCATAACGGCAGCAGCAGCAGCTATTTCACTTTCATCCCCGCCGAGCGTCGCCAAATTAGGGATTTTCAAATTTATCTCCGCACATTCTGCCGGAGCGGGACTTTAAGATTCCACTTTGACCTCTGAATCTGTTAGATATTAGGAAACAATGTTAGGCTCCTGGAAAGCTGGAAATAAAAGAGACGATCCAGAAATGGCTAAAGAGGTGCCGGCGAGGGCAGGTTTTCACGCGTGTTCTGTTGGTTTGCTTGTTATCTCGCTCCAGGCCTCAGGAGCGGATACACGCTAAGCTAACAGGTGAATCCACCAACAGGGAAGGCACATGGAGGATGGGAGATACAGAAATCTGGCTTCAGAACAGCTGCTTGACAATGACCACGAAAAAGAACAGAGCCCTTAAATATTCGGATGCCGCAGAGGCTGGGAAGAGGTGGAGAACGACAGCGGGTTTTCATATCAGTAGCTAAAGTTGATGGTTTAAAAAAAGCCCGTCTGAGTTTGTGCATTCACAGCTGGGAGCAGACAATAATGATAAGGCTGTGCAGCAAGAGTGAAAAGAGCTGCTCTGGTTGCCTGCTGGGGGATCCCGCTCCAGAGCGGAGAGACGCTGAAACCTGTCATTCAGAATCAGAACAACGGCCCTCACGGCTCAGATGTGTCCGGCTTCATTAAACATTTACCCCGTTCCATCATCCACTGACACGTCCATCCCTGCTCGGGGTGTGTGAGGCGCATGATCCGTGTTTCCCGGCGCAGCCCGGGAGGAGCTCATTAGGAGCGGCGGGCAGCGCTGGCGAACAGCGCCCCCCTGCGGCGGGGACGCGCAGGTGCAGCGTCCGCGGGCCGTAACGAGCCTGAAGGGCTGCAGCCTCTGCTTCATTTATATGTGTGTGCGCGCTTTACCTGCACGCTGTTTACCCCCCATTCTCCCCGTAAAGACGCAGGGGTACGTCGGGCCATATTTGTTTGACTGACAGCTAAATAAATGTCATGCACGCCGGCTCAGCTCCACGGTGAATCTGGGTTACCCTGACAGGCTCTAATAAAGCCATCCAGTGGGTTCTTTCTTTATTTTCTGACGTGGAGGTTGGCCTGTCTGCATAACCTCCATGAAATGTGCTGCCGGTTTGCAGCACAGTGGCAAGAATAACCGATTATATTATTTACACTGTGCGATTGGCTGCATAATTGTTCACGGAGACAGATTCCAGAAGTCCCCGCGGCTGAAAAACAGATTAGTTTGGGAAATAAATGAATGCAAATTTTGAAAAAACAGGAAACCAATTCAAACTGAGGAAGCACTGGTGTCGTTTTCAGGTGCTTCGCTGTCACGGAGGCGAGGAGAGAACGGTGGATGGCACCGTTCCCCCACCGCTAAATGGCAACGTTTTCACGCCGCAGAGATCAGCCAGACCATTAAAAAGTTTTTTTTTTAAAACTTTCCAGAGCGGTTTGTTCATCAGCAAATGTGCTCGGGTGACACCGAAGGCAATTACTGCAGCTTCTGTGTAATTGTGATCCTGAAGCACGAGACAACTGAACCCAGAAGGAAGCGTCTTGTTTAATGGGAGCTAAATGTTTCTGCAAAGGTCAGAAACAACTGAGAGCTGCAGCTTTTCAGGCTTCTTTTACCGCTAATGTTTCCCTTTTTCTTAAACAACTGCTGTTTTTTATTTTCAATAATGCAGTTTGGAAATCACAAAAGCTCAGAAGTGCCGTTTCAGTCCCACGAAAGCTCATTTTCTAGGCAAAAAAGGCTCAAAATCACCTAAAAACAGCTTGGATTGAAATCACCTGGCTGAGGATCCCTTGGACGACCCCCGAGGAGAACTCCGTTCATCTGTCCAGCCACCCCGTCCCTGAGGAAGGAGACAAGGACAAAGCTGAGAGGACGGGAAGAGACGGGCAGATCCACAGCTGGCCCGCTCACGTTAGCGGCAGCCATGAACAAACATGTGGCAGAGGCAAATGGAGCCTGGCGGGTCATCAATACGCTCACCCTCTCCCCAGGGGCAAAAAAGAGGGTCACGGGACGCGGGGACAGCCCGGTATCTGGAGCTCTTGACTGATGGCAGGTGCAGACAGACGTCGCTCCGGTCGATGAAAATGACCTTTGACCTGTAGGGTATTAAGCGACCAGCGCGGGATCGAAGGCGGGAGTGATGGGATCTATCGACCCGGCGGCCATATTGGATGTTATGTGAGGTGGCGGCCATCGAACGGATCAGGGTGCGGCGCTGCTGAGCTGCCACGTGGGAACGACACCGGCCTTTATCAGGACAAATGGAGCAGCTGGAAAGCTGCTGATGCGCCGCCACGGAAACAGAAGCTACTGCGCTGTGATCGAACGGCGGTAAATGAGGGTCAAATGCCAACACACACAGCACTTTCTCAGTTTTGGTGCTGACGGATTAGGAAGGAGCGGTTGGGAATACGACGTTTGCCCGCGTGGTTCCATCTCCATCGCTGCAGCGTGAGCTCTGCAACCTCTCCTAAGATGTTTTAGTGAACCTGATCCCACTAAAACATGTAACTACACTTACTTTAATGGGTTATTTTTAACTTTTAATGGGCGTTTCTTCATACTTTCTGAAGCAGAACCAAAGCAAAGATCAGCTCTGTCGCCACCTTGTGGCCGGACGTGAGTACTGAGTCTGATTGAGTTCTGATTGGCTGGACCCCACCGGGGGCCACCGGGGGCCACCGGGGGCCACCGGGGGCCACCGGGGAGCCTGTACCCGAGCACACTGATGGAGGCTGATCGGAGAGGACACACCATTTTCCAGAGCTGTCACCCGGATCTTCCTCTACCTGCATAATTCCACTAACTCAGCCTCGCTGCTAAAGGCAGCCTTCACCTCCACCGAGGCTGCGACAGAAGAGCTGAATTAACAGCCGGGCAAAGATGTGCTATATTTCATTTATTTTTTTTTATATTTGTAGGATACAAAGTTGCCAACCCTAAAGCCCACCCCACCCACCCCGAACATGAACATGTGACAGAGAAAAGCTGAAGTGGGGAAAAAGTTGCTCTGTGGGTGCAGAAGAGTGCGATTGTGACGTTACTGTACTCATAAAAAAAACAACACAAAAAAACCCTTGAAATGAATGAAGCCTTTAAAAAATACTGTGGCTCGAGCAGAAAGAAATGATGGAATCTTTTTTTTTAAAAATATCAGCGTCTTTTTTCTTCTGTCAAAGCCTCGGATCTTTTCCGCCTGGACGAGTAAACAGTGACGATCACCAATAATTTAACTTTACGCGACTGTAAGTTCACTTTTTCCTCCTCTTGCCAAGATGCACGCCAGGAATGAAACACTCTCTCCCTCATGGGAGGGAAAACAAACTCCAATATTATATATAAAAAAAAGGAAGCAAAAACAACGGCGAGTGGGCTCCTGCAGCCAACCCGGGTCTGATAGCGAAGGTTCGGGTTTCTGACGGCTTGACCCGTCTGGAGTGTTGGATGAAGAGCAAGATGAAGCATCAAACTGTAGATCTGAGTCCACCTGAGGAGAGCGGAGGGTCCGAAATCAGCTGATCCGTCTCCTCCGCTCACTACCGATTAAAAGGAGGAAGAAGCGGGCCAGAGAACAACCGACTCCCACACCGACCGAGGGCAACGGGAGGCGCTGCCTCGGGTCCTCCTCAGCCTCTGCCTAAAAGGTCCAACGTGGTGAAAACCTCCAGTAAAAAAGCAATTTTTGACAATAAAAAGTGGGAGTGGGGGAAGAGGTGTCGTCCAGAAGGAGCCTCGCCGTCTCTCTGGGTTGCTTCCTGTTCCTGTCCGACCCTGAGCCGGATCGGCCCGGACTCTCACACCATGTAGGAGTTCTGGTTCTTCAGCTTGTCCAGCTCTTTGCTCTGCTGCCTCAGAAACAGGATTCTGCAGACGGGAAAACCAGCGGACGCTTTCAAGAAACGAAACAAAACAAAAAACGGAGGAGACGGAGGCGTTTGGGCGGATGTCGAGCGAGGGGCTTGCCCGGCTCACCTCTGTTCGCGCAGTGGCCTGAATTTCACACACTCTGACCAGCGAGCGGAGGTTCTTCATCTCAGTGCAGATCTCAGACATGTACAAGCTGCCCATGTTGTGGAAGTCCTCGTTGGTCCGAGCCGCCTGGCGGGGAGAGACGAGCCACCTTTAACCCCTCCAGCTGCCGCCTTCCTGTTCCCATCCTGAACTAGCCGACGGGACCGCGGCCGTAGTTTCTTTACATTGACGGAGATTCTCGGACTTTTCTCGAGCAAAAAAGGCTTTAGCGAAACCAAACTGCTGCCAAAACAGAGGCGACTGGAACAAGAGCCTTCCGGAAACGGTCCGGTTATGCCAGCGGAGTGGAAGAAGGAGCAGCAGAAGGGAGGAACTGGTGGACAGAAACGCTACCTGTTTCTCAGTGGTCTCCGAAGGCCATCCCTGGAGGTGTCTGACCAGGGTCTCGTCAAAGTGAGCTGCCAGTGTCGGGGTGAAGGAGCTGGGGGCATCAGCCTGGGTCTGGCCGGAGCTGCTGGGGGGCACGAGGGGCAGCCCCGCCCCAGGCGTGTTGGACCCTGAGCACGGGATGTCCTGGGCTGGTGGAGAGAGGCGGCTTAGGAGGCTCTGCAGCATCCGCTTCAAGGTTTGCCAGGAGCCGGAGTGCTCACCTTCTCTGCTGCAGCGTCCGGGGGTCCTCGGGATGCTTCTCCGCCGCCTGAGGCCCAGAAGCCGATCTCGCTTTGGCCGAAGCCACGCCGACCTGCGGACGCGCAGACCGGGAGAACGGGGGATGAAAACAAAGACAGACGGGACAGAAGCAGGCGGAAAGGGCCCCGCTCACCCTTGTTTGTGCCGACGCTGGGTGAAGGGCCTTCTGGCTGCTCTGCGGCGTGCCGCTGCGCGGCGACACGTACGGCCGCGGCGACGAAGCCTCCGAGGCCAGGGAGACGGGCGACTGATTGGAGTGCTGGGCTGGAAGGGGAAGACAGAGTTAAGGTTCCATCCCAGGGGCCCCTTTTCCTGCTTGTAGGAATAACGCGGCAGAAGCGGCAGGCGGAAGCGGCACCTTCCAGAAAGAGGAAGGCGTTTGTGTGGACGGCGAGGAGGAGTTACCTTGGCTGGAGTGCTGAGCAGCTGAGAGCAGAGCAGTGATGTTGAAAGCAGGTCCGGCAGCCAGCAGCTTATGAAGCACAGACCGCAAGGAAGCTTGGGTGACAGCAGCTGCCAAGACTGTAGGGAAGGTCAGAGGAAACACACACACACACACACACACACGGGAGGTGAGTGAGCGAGCACACACGCGAGTCGGTTTCTAGAGCTGGTGGGCCGGAGCTGCCACCTTCGTTGAGTTTGGCCACGTCCATGCTGCCGTTGTTCATCTGCAGGGTGGCCTTCAAGGCAGGGAGGAGCTGATGAAGGAGGGCGGGGTCCTGCAGCAGGGTCGGCGAGGGGGACTGCACAGACTGGGACCCGTGCATCAAGGAGGAGGAGGAGGCGCCAAGAGGAGGAGGACGAGGAGGAGGGCGCGGTGGGGCAGGCGGGACCTGGGGCAGAGTTCAAACTCTGGGAAGATGAGGAAGAGGAGGAATGGCTGGCGTTGGATGCTGCCGACTGATCCCCTAAAGTCTCTGCGGGGACAAAAGCGTTAGCGGCGTCTCAGAGGACGTCTTTGTGAGAAAGGCTCCATATTTACTGGACGGGGCTTTGTCCTGCAAGGCCTCCTGTCTGTAGTCCATGTCCCGGGGAAAACTGTTTCCTGCCACCTTGACGGAATCTTTCTGCCTTTGTTCCCTGAAGCAGATGAATCAGAAGTCAGAGATGCCGGCCTCTGCGCGCCGGCCGGGTCTGAGGGTGGAAATCTCTCTGGGACACGGAAATGTGCTCGCCTCTCCAGCAGGTCTTTGGGCTTCTCCCACTGGGAGACCTCGGTTCTGCAGTTGTAGTAGTACTTCTTCCCAGACGAGCTGATATGCTCCGTCCAGTCGTCAGCTGGGTCCTGGTGTGGACGGACAATGCAGAGACATCAGGGAGACACATCTTTGTCAGCATCAAGGGCTCAAATCGGAACGAGGTGACCCGGCAGAGCGATGGAGGACGGCTGTCTCACCCGGTCCGCAGGCTTGCTCTGAGCGGCGTGCAGGTCCGAGCCGTGGTGGGAGCTGTTGTTGTGACAGTTCTCCTGAGGGGAGCCGCTGGTCCCTGCAACAAAGCCACTGTTTACACCAAAAAGCAGTGACTTTGGTTCTGTTATTTCCCTCAACTCTCTGCTTTCGCTCTCTCTTTTTCATCAGGGAAGCTCATCCAGGAAGAAGCAAACATTAACAAGAGAATAAACACAGTACAGGCTTACAGATGCAGGCAGCTTTAGAGGAGATGCTCCTTAAAATACCTCTAAACAGATTCTACTGACTCTGAGTGTTTATCACTGTATAGCATTTCAATGAAAAACTTTGCAAGTCTTTTTTTTGCATAAACCGATGCAAAGCGTGCTCTGATTTGGAAAAGAACTCCAACTAGGTAATTGCTGCATGCAAAAAGCTGCCAACCACAGAACTGCCCGTAGAGCTCACACCCATCTGAACCGATGTCACAGCCAATGGTAACCGTCCGTGAACCTGGCCTCATCTTACCGTTTTTTCCTCTAACAGCGTGGGAGATTTTAGCTTTGCCATGTCCAGTGGCGTCTGCATGTCGGTTGCCAGGACTTTCATCGGAGCGCCGCTGCATCTTGTAAGGAGGTGTGGGGTCTGCTGAACCATCTCGCACCTTGTCGTAGCGGTGAAGGTTGCCAGACTGGCTCTTTGGCTGATATTTATGGGCCTAGATCAAATATATACAGTTAAGTTGCAGAACATGTTGCCGCAGAGTGCAAAGACATTTAACGCTGCCTATTTAATCTATGCAGATCGCAAGATCATTAACTTTACTGCAATACACTTGGAGCAATGATATTAAACCACCAGTTTGTCAATGATTCACAGAGTGACCCACAAAAAAATTATAGGCTACATGAAAGTGATACGCTATCACACCACAACAATAAAGAGATGATTGGTCATTTCAAATAAAAAGATCATACCTGATAGGACTGTGAATCCCTTCTGTCGGTACACCTAGGGAGACAAACCCAAAAGAACGATTAATGACTTTTTTCATTGCATACAAGACGTAATACGAATAGAAATTGTGGTGGCTAATGGTTAATTAGCAATCGTTAGCTTAAGGCATACTTACTAAAGCACATTTATATATATAACCCCTCCCAAAAATGTTTTTAAGAACCGTTAATCGATCGTTATTCAAAATATATTGTTACCGCGTTTGACGTTTGTTTAAGTTAGCCTTTTGGAAACGAAAAATGTCAAACAGTAAAAAATTAGCCGGGGGTAACTGAACTGCTAGCTAGCTAGCAGCGTATACGGGTAGCGGATTCTTCAGCGTTCGTCTATTCAATCAAACACAAGAACCAAATCTCGTCGAATTTTACTGCTAGTAACACAGGCGGACATCGAATTACCCATCGCTGACTCTTGTTGGTTTCCTTGCATACATCACCATCAAGGCTGTGGTGATGTATGTGCGGGATGTGTGTGTGAACCGTGGCCTTCTCTCTCTGCTTTCACACTTCTCTTTCTTCAGCTTTCGGGGATTTAGACTTCGTCTGTCCGGCAAACCAGACACCTACAAGCCGAACACAAAGTTCCAGCACTGCATATCGGGCGGTAGCGACCAGAAACCACCCTCAGTGCATCTTTTGACATGTACTTTCGGAAAACATTTGGTTTAGCCGACGTTGAGTCTGCCGAGAGCACCGGGGAGGAAGCGAAGAAGTCAGCCCTATGACGTTCTTAGTAAATCTAGATCCTGTTTTGCTTTTCAAACTAAACCACCAACTGTTGAATATTATCAAAACCTCACCAAAAACAAGCGAACACAGTCGTTAATTACGCATAGATAACACGCTTTATTGGCGCGTCAAAGAAAAGAAGACGGAGAACCACGCGTAACTCTGTGAGCGAAGTGAACAACGTTGCGCTTTTATTTTGAAATAGAATCCACGTTTCCGACATTAGCCTAGCCGTCTGAGATAACGTGACGCAGCAGAAAAGGAAGCGAGCGACGATTAGCTCTCCAAGCTGCAAGCTCATTGGCTGGATATTTTAGGGCCACGCCCACGCCCGCTCGTGTATCTGGGTCGACGAGACCGTTAATAATCAGTATTGGTGATATTGATAAGCTGATCACCCGAGAGGTCAGAATGATGCCAAGCAGCTCTGCTGTGGTACTGTTAAGGCCAAATTTATTAGCATGACCATCGGCACATCCACATTTTGTGAACTATTTTGTGGCAAAACCATAACCACTTTGGTGGCGGCAATAAGCCAGTTTAAGTTGTAAAACTGGCGCTGACCAACTTTGCCACATTGTAGTATTGATCACCTGCAGGCTTGATTTAGGTCAGACATTGACCAGCTCATTTCCATCTGCGACCATCTGCAGTCGGGACATCGGGACACTGCACAGGCCGCACAAGTGCATGTAGAAAAACATAATATTTGGATATTAAGTGATGCTGGGTCCCATGGTGATCTTTGGTGAGTCAAGCTTTAATTTTGCAAGTTTTATTTATTGGGTTCAATTTTAGGTGTAAGAATGTTTACCTCATTTCTGCGCACTGCCCATCACTAAAACAATACTGCTAAAAGTTAGGCAGGTGGGGTTTTTTTGTTTTTTATGTTATAAATGTGTTACATTGCATAATTTCTCACGTAATGTGGCCAATAATTTCACGAAATAACGTGAAAGTCTTTAAAAAACACAACTATTTGCCATGCGCTTATACCCGACTCGGCCGTTAGGGGGCAGTATGGTGCCGCGCGTTTTCCTGTTTTTAGCGTTTTGTCATTAAATCCTTCTCCATCCACCATCTGGGATGATGTAAACAAGTAAACGTTGGAACAGATCACTGAACATGATTCCTGGATAAATGGAAGACTTCAATATAATTTTTTAATTTTTTCCAGAGTGAGGAGAACAGAAGACGTGAAAACATTAAAGCGTTTTCCATGTGGTATTTCTGTCGTCACGCCCTCTAGTTAACCTTTGACCTCTCTCTCAGGGTTCCTGACCTGTTCCTCATAAGCTTCTGACAGAGAGTGTGAATGTGTAACAGGTGTTGAAGGAGTGTTCCTAGCTGTGTGTGTGTGTGTGTGTGTGTGTGTGAGGGAGGGTCCTCCACCTGCTCCTGGCGGGGTGTGCAGGCTTCTGTCGTCCATCATGTCGGAGCGCCGCGCAGACCGAGAGGAGGACTACAGGTTCCTCCACAGCATGCTGATGGAGAAGAAGCTCCATCTGCTCTTCAAGGTGAAGACCCTGAGCTCCACATCTGCTCTGTCTCACCACTGTTCATCTGTGCAGGGACCAGTCACGCCGCCCCCCCCTGCTCGCGCGCGGGGGGGGGTGTACTGGTAACCACGGCGACAGCAGCTACCGCTGGTTTCACCGTCTCCTGGCTGACGAGTTTATTAGAAGCTGCAGAAAACCTCAGCTGTGATGCTCTGCTGACAGATCCACGAGCGCCTGAGGCGCTTCCAGAAGCGGAGCCTCCTCCCGGTGCGAGAGCAGGCGGCGGGCATGGCCTCAGACGTGAGTGACCCCCTCGGAGGCTCGGATTCGCCGCTCCGGCCGCTTCCTCTGATAAGGAGACCACTTCCTGGCGGCGAGCGCAGCGCCAGAGCAACGCGCATTCTTTCCGACTTTCAGAAGCCTTTATAGCTCAGAATGTTTGACAGCAGATATGAATTTCGCGAGGCGGCCAGGAGTGAGGTCACCCAGGGCTGAGACGCCGCTGAAATCGTTCCCAGCCCTCCGGCCACCGTTTCAGCTCTTTTTCTTATTTTCGGCGCTGGTTCTCCGGACGGAGATGGCAGGGCAGTGCTTCTGTCGCTCTTTTACATTTTCCTTCTAGCTCTCCCTCCTTTATCTGCATCCTCTGGATGGTTTCTCGCTCCATCCTCTCCCCCACGCTCTGCTCTCCCTCCCTTCACTCCCATCGCCTCAAATTCGCTCCGACAGCCTCTCCCCGCCTGGGTTAAATCATCAGGGCCTGCTGGTGGGGCCAAACCAGGGGCCTGTTTCCCCTCAGAGAGGCTTCTGGAAAGTAATGACCTCCACCGCACCGCTGCTTGGAGCAGTCATTACCGTGATTCGCTCGACATGACGAGTGACGGCACGCAGTTTCGGCCGCCGCTGCTCCGTTTCACCGTCATGTTGCCGCCTCGAACATTCAGGAGCTTGTTTTTAAAGACGCCAAATCAAAGAGAACACACGCTAGTTAGTTAGCATCAAGCTTAGATCTGTGTTCAGATAATAATACAACCTTATACCTCTAATTACAGCCTGTTTCCTCTCTCTCCTCCAGCTAGCCGCGGTGCTAACACCCCAAAGCTGGAGCGACGAAGCCCGGGAACTAGCTGCTCTGATGTCTCAACCTCACTTTAAGGTGACCTATCATCCTCTCACGCTGCACATTTTTGCAGTATAAACTCATGATTCCCAACACTTAGGATGAACCGAGCGGTGGAATTCTCTGCCCTCGACCGGGGTTTCGGTTGCCACGTCGTCTAGCACAAACATTTGTAATGGAAACTGTTCGTCGAGCTTCCGGATGCACTTTTCCTTGTTTATCCTTTGATTTTCAAGATTACAAACATGCTTCTGCCTCTCCGTCACCTCTCTGACCTCACCTACCTGGGAAAAACGCACATTTATCCTGTCACAGTAATCATTATTTTGAAAGAGTTAACACGCGCACATGTGTAGTAGTAGTTTTTATCATGTTTCACCGTGATTTGACATGCTCATTCCGAGCCGGTCACGCCTGGTCTGCTTCAGTAATTTCCCAACTCTGGACCCTGACGTCTGCTCAGCTTGGCTCTGGTGCGAGTCGCACCGACAGATTCATCAGGTCCAAGTTGGTTTTAATAAAATTAGCTTCGGCTCATCGTTCTGCCTGGTTCCAGCTGCTGAGAAGGCCACCGATCCACCCCGGTTTGTGTTTATTAGGGCTCGCGAGTGTGGAGGCCCAGATTCAAACACTCGCTTCCTCCTTCGGGACGTGCTGACACGCCCACGTGCACACACGTGTGGTTGTGCAGTGAACAGCAGCAGTGTTTGAACAGTCCTGGCGGCCTGAACCTGACTTCCTGGCCTCCTTTCCAGGGTCTCCTCTCCGTGCACGACGCCGTGGCTCAGCGGGACTTCGAGCCCACCTTAGCGCCTGTACCCGACCACGTCCTGGGGGAGGAGGAAGAGGAGGAGGACTCCGTCAAAATCGTCAGCCTGGTCAAAACCAAAGAGCCGCTGGTGCGTAAACACGCCCGTGTTTCCGGAAGGTCAGGGCAGAACTGGGACTGATGCCGTGGCCGGTTTTGGAGAGGCAGGCGCTGGTGGTTGCCAGACGTCAACAAGGTCATTGGTACCACTTCCAATATTATCAGTCCTCCTCAAACAATCACCAACTTGGCCCAGAGGCTCTTTTCATTGTGCCAAACGTCTTCCGGGGCAGTTGCCGGGGTGCGTCCCGGTCCCGCCTGGATCAGCTCCCAGCCTCCAGCTTCAGCTTCACTGTTCTGCCGAACATTGTTCTAACTTCCCCTTCTCTTTTTAAAATTTTTTTTATCTGATTCCACCTCCACCTCCGCCAGGATCCTCCGCTTTGTGCCGAGCCGTCGCTGCTTCTGGAAAGTTCTGGATCCAGCGCCCGAAAGTACAAAAGCGCGCATACCTTCGCTAATGACACAAAATCCTCCAGATTTGTCCGAGGAAAGATTCATTTTATACATATACTGTAGATCAGATTCTCCGTAAACATACAGATTAATGGACGCTTGTCCCGGTTCCACCTTTCCACTCTGCTCCAGAACAGAGATGCTCAATATTCCCTCACACGGCATTCCACCGGCTGTTTCAGGCCTGGTTTTGCAAGTCAGAGAAACAATCTGTTAAAAGACAAACTCCACGCTGCGCCGTGTTTGTGTGCTTGTCCGTAATGAAGAACACACTTTGGTGTGCATCCCAAAGCCGGACGGATCCATCCCGGCCGGTACTGTTTTCCAGACAGCGGTTACGCCCGTCAGAGGAGCTGATGAGGATGAGATTCCCTCGGCGGGAAAGTGTCTGTTGAACATCATGGAGGTTTAGATAACCTTTTCCCAGTGTGTGTGTGTGTGTGTGTGTGTGCAGCTGGTCTCCAAACAACTGGAATGAAGCGTCCGATTGCCCGCGATGCGTTCACTGTCCCTTTTTAACCTCTTCCTCTTGAATCCCTCAGGGGGCGACGATAAAGAGGGACAAAGCCAGCGGGGCCATCGTGGTGGCGAGGATCATGAGAGGAGGGCCCGCGGACAGGAGCGGTGAGCCGATGAATCAGGTGATCGGCCGTACTCGATGATCCTCGCGGAAGCCTGATGGGATTTTCTAACATTCCAAGGTCTGATCCACGAAGGCGATGAGCTGAGGGAGGTGAACGGAGTCTCGCTGGAGAACCGAAAACCAAAGGAAATCCCGTCTCTTCTGGTTGGTCTCGCGCGTTTCCTTCCTTTCCTCTCATCGTTCTGCTCTTTTTTCGATTCCGTTCATCACCGTTGCCACGAACCTCTAATGCTGGTTCACCTTTCGTCCGGTTAGCTCAGTGCGGGTCTCCATCTCTCGCCCCCCCGCAGGCTCGTTCTCAGAAGGAGGTGAGGTTCACCATCGTTCCCGCCTTCTCCAAGGAAGAAACGCCACCGAATGAGCCGAAGTAGCCCCACCGAACGGCCGCTTTGAGTGGAAACCGCTGTATTTGCTGTTGCCGTGGTTACGGCGGCGCGTCCAGACAGTCAAGGACAGGACGGCCGCCTTTTCCACATCTGTCTTGTTGTTTTCATCAAAATAGTGGGTTTATTCTTTCGCACGGCGGCTCCGTGTTTACCCTCGAGCGGCACCGCGTGCTTCGCGCTGGAAAACCGCATCCACCGCAGCCCTCCGGGTGAACCGTGCACGCCGTGTGCGCTGGATCCCGAAGCTGGAAAGTGTTAGAGTGAGCGAGCGTTTGAACGGGATTAGGGCCAATCGTCGTCTGTGATCCCGGTCAGCAAAAATGACACCATCACACGTGAAGAAGGACCAGATGTCCGTTGCTAGGATACGGATGGAGAGCGCACGGCACATTTTCCTCTCTTACCGGCTCGGCTGTTGCCTCTCCTCAGCTGTTCGTGCGGGCGCTGTTCGACTACGACCCCGGCGAGGACCCCGCCGTCCCCTGTAAGGACGCGGCCGTGGCCTTCCGGCGGGGGGACGTCCTCCAGGTTGTCAGCGCGGAGGACGACGCCTGGTGGCAGGCCTGTCACCAGAGGGACGGCCGCGCTCGGGCGGGACTTGGTCCCTCGGCGCACTGCAGCGGAAGGTGGGCCGGCTCGACGCCGGGACCGCCGAGGGCCGGTTTTTACCCTCCGCTCTGCCTTCTTTGACAGGAGGATGGCGCTGCAGAGACCCAGGGCCCTCTTCAAACCAGAGAGAGTCAAAGCGCCAGGTGAGCAGTCCCAACAGCCCGCTGTCCACAGATGAGAAGGAAGGTACCCTCTCTCTCTCACACACACACGCGCATTTTTACCGTGTCAAACGTGTCCTCTTGTCCAGCCGGTCCAGTTGTGGAGGACGTGGACTATGGAGCCATCACTGGGATCCACATCGGTGAGACTTTTTCCACCTAAAACCTGCTGATACCGAAAAAAAGGAGAAATGTTTGCGTCTTATAGCAGTGTGGGATTTAAATAAAAAAGACAAAAGCCCTTTTTTCATCCAGACCAGCAGGATAATTAGCCTTTAAAACCTCTGGGTTCCTTCTTATCTGCGGCCAGCCTCCACCTGCGCATGTGGCCCAGAACCTGCGTTTCCTGTCTGCCGGGACTAGAAATCCCTACAGATCCCAAACGGCCTCATGCACAGTAATCAGAGGAGAGGAAATGGAAATACTGGAGGATCCATAGTGAAAAACGGAGTGTTCGTCCAGCGATCGGTCACGGTGGCAAAAGAGGAATCCCATAAAAGTGCGTGGTTTTACCTGACTTTCCCAAACCTTGGGCCGTTTCCTACGCCAGCGACTCTGAGACGTTAGAAAAAAGCGAATTATGGGTCTATGATTGTTACATTTTCCTGCAAAGCAACCGTACGGATGTGCTGACAGAGCGAAATAACAGCTAACCTGAAACAAATCCTGCCGCCTTCATTTTACATCACCAGAAGGAGCTCGGCCAGACCGCAGACGTATGGCAGGCCCCGGCTGCCGGGAGGCCCCTGGAGCGGAGCGTGACGGACCGCGTCGTCGTCTCCCAACTGCCGCTCGGAATCTGGGTGGCCGCTGGCGGCGCTCGCGGTTTCGCCAATTGGGATTCGCTTTTGTGTATCCTTCGCTCTCTTAGCGTGGCTAATTCCCCCGGTGGCCCCCCGGCACCTTCAAACGGAACCTGGCTGGCAGCTCGCCACCCTGATCTTTGCTCTTCACCTGACCGACTCTCCTGTCTCACGTGCAGCCGGCTTACGAAGGAGTTTCCGACTGGGGAAGAAGAGCAGCCGGGTCAGGCGGGCGGCTGGATCCAGGAGGTGGAGCGCGGGGGGAAATGGCTCGAATCCTCCCCCGGCCTACCGAGAGGTGATCCCCTATCGCAGAGACCCAGGGGACGGACGCCGTCTGGTCGTTCTGGTCGGTGGGTATGAACAGCCTGGGCGGAAACATCTGGAAGGAGACAGCAGAGAGCAGTTGCAGCGCCGCCGAACCCAGAGGGATGAACGATAGATGAGGGACGAGAGCAGGACGAGCGGATCCTTCGTGATCAACCCAGTATTTTATCATCAAGCTAGAACAGCTGAGAGAACAGCCCTCATTGACGGAGTCGAGCTCACCTTGACTCTGATTGGAGGGTTTGTTTCCTTTATCGAGTAGATCTTCATTAGGAACCTATAGCTTATTGGCAGTGAGGTTTATAGCTGGAAAACCTCTGTGGTTTAACTGGAACCAGCTGCATCACATCTGGCCACCCTGGAAACATGTACAGTCTTTTGTTGGCACCGCGTACAAACTTAGAACGAAATAATTGACCTCAGTGGCTTTAGGGAAGGTTGAGGGTCTGCCAGGCCCGTCTGAGGCGCACACATCCTGCAGCCCTTGAAAAAAACCCCAAAAAACAGGTCAGGGGCAGAAACCTGCCCAGTCCGGTGAAACTCCGCTCCAGTTCTGCTGCGAAAGACATCAGCGGCGTACGAGCGGAGGGTCGATAAACCTGATATCTGGGAATGTCTGGAGCTCATGACACACTGTGATGGAAAAGGCAGCTATGTCAGGAATCTGAGCGTCAGGGTTCAGACGGTTAGCAGTTAGCATCTGATGCAGCTTTAGCAGAAAATGTGTGTGTGTGTGTTCTGTAGGTTCTGACTCCTTTTTATTCTGTGTGGAGTCAAACTGTCTATTTTTAATGATAAAGCATCTGTTGCATCAGGAGAAACAGACTGAATCTAGACGTGATGCTGAAAACACAGCTTTTTTTTTTTTTTGGAATTGTGGAAAAATAATTAGAAGCCCAGAAAGGTTGACATCACATGATCACAATGATTTTGGGGCCCTTTATAGCTAAGGTTAAGGCAAGACGTTGCTAATGGAGGTCAATGCTAAGGCCCTGCGAGGGGGTGTTTCCTCTTCCTGCGTTTAGATGCGAAGGTATGGAAATTCCAGAGGGCACGAGAGCGTTTAATGTCCTACGGAGCCACAGGGGCGGAGGAAAAGAGCGGGGCCGTGTGGGGAATCGCTTCCAAATCAGTATGAAATCAGAGCTGCGGCCGTCTGATTCTCTCATGCTTCCTCCCTTCTGCTCTGATGACGGAGGCAGATGTTTCGCTGGCGAGGTTTTTTGATCACGAGCAGAACACGAACGGACGCGGTTTGGAGCACGCTGCCCGCACACTGAACACGGCCCTATGCGCTTTGTCCCAAGGGCCCGACGGCGTTGGCGTGAGCGAGCTGAAGAGGAGGCTTTTAATATCCGACCCCGACTGCTATGGCGTCACCGTACCCTGTAAGACACAGGTGCACCTACTCCCTGCTCGACCGGCGGGTTTCCGATCCGTTTAAAGCCCCTTCTGTCCTTTCAGACACCACCCGAGAGAGGAGGAAGCAGGAGAGCGAAGGGGTGGACTACCATTTTCTGTCAGTTCATGCGTTTGAAGAATCCATCCTCAATAATGGGTACGGCGCACGCTAGTGTTCACCAGTTCCGCCTCTTTATTAGCCCCTCATTCTATCTGTTTTTAAAGGTTTATAGAATACGGGCACTACGGTGGGCACTACTACGGAACCAGCGTGGACTCTGTGCGCAAGGTGATGGCGGAGGGCAAGGTGTGCCTCCTGGACGTGGACCCGAGCGTAAGTGAGCGTAAAAGTGCACAAGTAGCAGTTAAGGAGGTCAGGGCCACGTCCACGTCCACGTTTGTCTTACCTGCCGCTACCAGCAGGGGGTGCTAAGGTCAGGAGAGCCTCCAGGCTCCAAACACTGGGGGAAAAAAGCACAAAAATAAGGATTGTTGGAGTTAAACTGCTGGGCTGTTCACCGTTTACACAGAAATTTCTCGGACCAAGAATAGTTTAATCACCACTTAATGTCTTTTCGACACAAACCCCGTTGGCTGGCAGCTTTTGTAACTTCATTAGAGGTGAATTTTCAGAAGGGGCTCAAAGTTCCCAAAAGCTCGATTGATCCAAGTTGGCTACATTTTTCTCAGGTCTATTTTTCGCTAATGTGAAAGTCACCGCGCCTCCTCTTCCTCCTCCTTCTTCCTCCACCCTGTAGAAAATAAAATGCGTGTACCTCGCTGGAATTCATGCCGTACGTGGTGTTTGTGAAGCCGCCGCGCCTGGAGGAGCTGCGCCTGACCAGACGGAGGGCAAAGTTCATCTGCGAGGAGGAGGAGGAGGAGGACGCCAGCACGGTCCGGATCTTCTCAGTGAGCACACTAGGGTTGGTGCCAAGGTGTGGGGCTCTTGTTCCATGTCGTGTCACGTCTTCCACGCGGTTGACCCGCCGTTACTTTACAAGACAACAGAGAACACACAGGTGTTGTCAGGTGATGTGATAAAAATGAAAAAAAAGAGAGAGAGAGGCTGTGTGTGAGAGGTGCTGAGCCGCTTTCATCCCACCCATCTGGCCTGTCCATCAGCACTTGAACCTACCTGCCCTTGTTAAAGCAGCGAGGTCACACATCTGCGTCCCAGTCCGGCTGGAGTGTGTGTGTGTGTGTGTGTGTGTGTTCGGCACCACAGCAGCCTCTCAGCCAGGATGTCTGAGCCATCAGGCCTCCAGCGTTAGTGTGGAACAGGGGTTTCCAGGTTCTTGGTTTGGTTCCTGGTTCCTGATTGAGAAAAACTGGTGAAGAAACACGGCGGCTACAATTTAACCCTCCGGGTGTGTTCTGGTGGCAGGAGGAAGACTTGGAGAACATGATCGATCTGGCTGAAACCATGGAGAACCAGTGCGGGCACCTGTTCGACAAGGTGATCGTCAACGGAGACGCGACGGCGGCCTTCAGAGAGCTGAGGGCGGACCTCCAGAGGGTGGACCGAGCCGAGGTCCAGTGGATCCCGCCAGAGTGGCTCTGCCCGGCGCCCGCAGACGCTCGCAGGAGCTGCGGGCAGCTGGGCGGCTGGATCTGAAGCCAGGCTCTGCAGCTTTCCTGTTGGTGTTTGGCAGAAATAACAACTTAGAGGAGCGCGGGGGAGGGGGAAACGTGCGGTCGACGGGAAAGTTCCCCTGCCAAGTCACCAACATCGGCGTGGAATCGTTGTGACAGCTACTGTAATGGACACCAGAGAAGCTCTATTAGTCCAGGTCAGGCAGACGTCAGGCAGCACAAAAACAAGATAATGGTCGATTTCAGCTACCCAGCTACTGTTCTGGGAGCTGCTGCACCTTCGGCCGTCATCTTCCTCACTAACGCCAGAAAAAGGGGCTGACCAGCAGGTCTGCCCGATGCCAACGTCGCCACAAAGTGTGGGTAGAAAACGGTGGCCAGACAAGAAAACGTTGTTTCAAGCGACCCAATTTAAAACCCTCTGCTCGCTTCACTTTAGTCTGGAAAAAAACCAGGCCGCCCACCCCTGCAGAGGATGGAAAACCTGCTTTCACTTCCAGCTCTGGGCTGGTTCTCCTTTATGGAAACGTGTTTGTTGATCATTTGAAATTTACGTCTTTTGAATCCTCCCACACGCCGGCTCAACCCGTACACACGCGTCCAAATAAACCACGAAAAAAAGGTTGGGTGTTGAGACGTTTAAAAAATATTTGACATTAGTGACGCTCCATTAAGGAATACTCATATTTGAGCACTCTTCCACGCTCTCCTCCTTTCCCGCGGTTTCCTTCCGCCTGTTTAGATCCTGTGCTCAGTTTGGTGTGACGGAGTGTGAATGTGTCCATCATGTCATGTTTGGAAGGAAGAATGAGGGAACGGGGGGACGGGGGGGACGGGGGGGGGCACTAATGGCTTTCTGGAGACTTTGCAGAGAAAGTTACAACCGCATAAAAGCTAAAGTGTGAAGAGCCAACGAGGCTGCTGGGTTCAGCTGCGGGGATGAGAAGCTGGCCATTTGGTTCATATTTACCCTTGGCGGGATCACCATCTGTGTCAAACGCCCCCGAATACCGAGTGGACGGCGGCACGGATGAGTGAGGATGCGCTCATCGGCCTGTTTACATATTTCTTGATTAGCAAAACACTCAAACGGCGCTGCCAGAGTGGCGTAGCGCTTCTTCCAGGCCCCCAGCCAAACCCCAGCCCAAATGTGGCCGTATAATTTCATCACGCCGCTGACAGTCTGCAGGCGCCCCTCTGAAATCATTTAAGCCCCCGGAGCGATCCAATGAAAACCCACCGCCTCGCGCTGGCGGCGGCGCCCACTTCAAGCGCGAAGCGATGAGGTCAAGTTTTCTTGGTTAATTTGGCTCAATCATGTAAATGACTAAGAAAAAATCTCAGACTGAGTAAAAATAAACAAAGCTGATCTTAAATAATATTTAAACTTGCATTTGAGATGGGGGAGACGTCGTTACACTGTTAGCAAAACAGTCTCGTCACAGTCACACCATTAGAGCCGCGCGGACAGCTCCGAAGTCCAATAAAAGGGTTTCAACTCTCACTCCCAAATTTGTCACTTTGCACATAATAAGTTTAGAAAGGCATAAAAGGCAATTAGCCTTTTAGCGCAGTGGAAACACTGCTGAGAGAAGCAAAAATTGCTGAATCGAGGCGATGTTAACAAATGGTTTGTTGTTCGTGAAACATAGTGTTCAATAAAAGCAGCTTGCAGAACGAATTTTTGACTCGTGTGTGAACCTCACACGGACGTGGCCCGAAACTATCCAAACAGTAGAGATATACGTCCCTCCACGGTGGTTTTACTGCTCTCCTGGCTAGCATGCGTAGGTGTGCTGCAGCTAATATCAACACCGGCGCTGCAGAGGGCCGGTGGTAAATGGCCTGTGGTAGCATGTAGCGTCCTCCGACCGCTGTTGAGAAACGTGAGGCAGGAATTTACTGCACCTAACGGAGACGCTTCTGCTCCATGTGCTTTTCAGCTCTGCCGCCCCACCAGTACCTCCCAGTTAGGAGCGGGGGCGAGAATTATGAAGTCCTCTAATATGTTTAACAACTGAACAAGTCCACCTCGGATCAAAGCCGTGACCTTCAGAAAGATCCGTGGACGGAGGAGCAGAAAAAACTGCTAAAGTGTTATTAAGCAGGTGGTGGATGCATCACGGCGGCCTTACGTAAGAATGTTTGTGGTCGGCGGCTAAAACTGAACCGCCTCATGTTTGGAAACCAGGCCCCGCTGTCAACATCGTGTGTCGCTTCACATTAACGGTGCGAGGAAAGAAAGAAAAGCCATTATTCAATCAATGTAATCGCAAGTTTTACCTTTCAAGTCACGGTTTCTACTGCTGGAAACCCAGAGGCAGCCGGACGCAGAGGCTCGGAGGGCCGGTCGCGGTGGGACAGGCGGACCGAGAATAGACCAGGGTGGACGCGGCTCGCTGAGAAAGATGACATTGTTTGGGACAGAATGGCAATTATCTCATTTTTGCATGTTGCTTTTAGCGCGCACCTACAGTGGTCCCCGCAGATGGTTCCATTTACCCTCGGTGGCACGTTTAATCAGCTCCGGGTCTATTCCAGTTTTAGCTGCAGTGAGGCTGAACAGATGAAGGCTGTTGTGTATTTATAGCCGATCGGCGGCAGGGACAGGCTACAACATCTGCATAAACAGAATTACTGTCGGTTTGGACTTGAGGCGTCGGTGGCTCGACTTTGCTGGAGCCGCGTCGCCGAATCATCGCCGAGCAAAATCTAAACCACAACATAATTTCCGAGATGTGAGCAGTGACTTTGGAGCATTGTAACGCGGATTGGTGCAGGATTTTTGCTTGTCGTTGAGAAAAACATCTGTAAAGAGTGCAGTTTTGTCAACTTTACGACTCTTTCCACCGTCTGAGGGCTCTGCTGGCTCTTAGCAGCCGTGCAATTAACCTCATAAATTACTCTAATAAAACATAAAGGATTCATATAGTTTCTACAGAAACTCCAGGATCGGCTGCACCAAAACATGGTGGATGTAACGGCCCCTCTCGTTGATGTGGTCTTCTTGTTCTCAGAATCCTTCCAGACATGCGATTGGACCGCCGAGGAGCCAATGAGCAGCAGAGGAGCAGGTTATTTGAACTCTCCTCACAGAGAGCAGCTTAGACCAGACAACATCCTCCGACTCCTCAAACGTTATCTCCCTCCTAAGGCTTTTACGCCTTCATCGGCTCGGAGCAGAAGAGGAGAGGAGGAGGAGGAGGAGCAAACTCTACTTCTGCAACATCTGGCATGGGAGCCAGCTGCTTGGATCCACATCTGGAGGGCTACTGATGCACCTGTGTTTGAGAACGGACAGAGCCGCCGCCATGAGTTCTGACGCGCAGGCTCGCTTGGAAAACGGCCGGAGAGCCGAGCCGGACCGTGGGGATTCACCTCGGGGCGGCGGGGAGGACGTGGAGCTGCTGTGCTGCCAGGACGCAACAGAACTCGGTGCCCCTTTTAAATTCAGGAGATACGGGTAGGCCTCCGAGCTCAGGACACACCTGATTATACTTCCTTTCTGAAATCCTGTCTGGTAGTTCAGGAGGAACTTTTATGAGTCTGAAGGGGTTCTCATCCCTCTAAAATCCCCTTCTGATCCGTCCAGGCCTCGTCTGGGCGGCGTCAAAGTCCGCCACAAGAGACAGGTGCTGCAGGACATGGCCCGGCCGCTCAAGCACTGGCTGTACAAACACCGGGACAACCCCTACCCCACCAAGACCGAGAAGGTCCTGCTGGCTCTGGGCTCACACATGACGCTGGTCCAGGTAAGTGAGGACCCGGACACGCTCGGGTGGACAACGGCGCCGCTTTGGTTCAAGCCGGTGCGTCTGCGCAGGTTTCCAACTGGTTCGCCAACGCCCGGCGGAGGCTGAAGAACACGGTGAGACAGCCGGATCTGAGCTGGGCCCTGAGGATCAAACTGTACAACAAATACATCCAGGGGAACGCCGAGCGGCTGAGCGTGTGCAGCGACGACACCGACTCAGACGGTAGGCTCCTCCCGGCTCCTCAGATAAGGAAGCTCCCAGACCTCCTGCTGAGCAGATAACACTGATTTGGTGTCACTTTTTGTGAATTCTCTGAATCCTGGTGTGATTTCACGATGTCCTGTGCCGCAGACGAAGGGTGTCCCGTCCAGACGGCCATCAGCCAGTCGGATTTTGGCAGGTCATCTCACACAAGCGTTCTCCAGAAGCAGGACAACCTTCTCTCCATGGCTGACTCCGACGGCACGTCGCCGCCCTCCAAGTACAAGAGCAGCCTGCTGAACCGATATCTGAACGACACGTTGCGGCACATGATGGCGGCCGAGGCCTCGCCCCCGCCTTCGGCCCGGAAGAGGAGGAGCCACTCGGAGTCCTTCAGCTCCAGCGAGGACCGGGACGTCGTGTCCCCGGCGTCGTCCTACGAAACCGAGGCCAATTATGTCTATCAGATGGGTGAGATTCTGCATGATTTGTCCTGGATGAGGAAAAGTGACACCTTTCCAAAGATTTTAAAGCAGGTCTGGGAGGATCCTCCCGGCTCCTCAGAGATCCATAACACACTACTAACATTCTCCTTAAAATTAGGGAGCGCTGAGAGACTCAGTTAGAGCGTTAGCGCTAATTCAGGATAAGGCCCGATACCCTGTAGGCCGCGTCCCTCAAATCCACTGCCGTCAGAGCCAAAGTCTTTACAATCTAATAAAGACTGGCGCAGATGCCGAAATCCCTCATTTAAAGCTGGACGGCGTTCGCTCTGGCCGCCGCTCCGTGCTTTTCCACATACTTCCATGTGCCATTCGTTCCGCTTCCCACCGCGGTGGAAATGTCCAGCTCTGTCCCAAGGACAATTACACAACGTCTGAGAGTTTATTCTTCCCGAGGTGAGAGGTGGGAACCTCGGTCGCGGAGACGGTCAGAGCCGCCACTCGCGCTGAGGCCCAAATCCTGCGGGCCTTTCCCCCGGCACCGCTTAAGAGAGCCGCCCCGCTTCCTTAACTTTTGGCAGCTAGTTTTTCCCGTGTTGCTCCGCCGCTCAAAATCAATCTAAATTTACATCACATCCCAACGGCCCCGAGGAGTCGGCAGCAATTTTAGTTGATGACTTTTGTCACGTGTCTCACGGTGAAATCCGACTTCCGTTACGTCATTTTGCAGCCGTTCTCCCGGAAACCTGGTTTCTGTCTAAAGTCATCTTACAGATCGGCTTTGACTCGGCCACCAAAACAACGATGTGGAACAAATGCAGTACAAATACACAACATAACCAAGTGTTTGTTTAAGATTAAACATATACATACAACCTTCCAAATTATGTTTTAGTGCTTAAGGCCGTATTTGTGTTTGTGTTTACTTTTAGCTGAGCCTGGCTTAGCATTTTTCTGTTTTTTGTGTCAGGCTAAGCTAATAATCGAGGCTAAATTGAGGCTGTTGTTATTCCCAAAATTGTAGTTCTGTTTCAAAATATTTGAACTAGGCCTGTTTACGGTTCCCGCGTGGCGGAGAAGTGGAACATAAAGGTGCCAGAGTCTGCCAGGCTGCAACGCCATTAACACATTTGTACTGAGCCCTGGAGATGACTAAAACTTTCACCAATTTTTAGCTAACGGACCAATAAACAATGCTACATGTTCAGCACATCAAGCTGCACAACTGATTTACATTTGTGCTGTTATTATTTAGTCGGGTTAGTTGGACTAAATTCCCCGATGCCTGAGTTTCTACCTAAAGAGCCACGAAGACCCTACGTCCTGTAACCACGGCAAGAAAAACCCGGCTACAAATACAAACGCACAGGAGCTCCGCTCGTTTTCAAACACAAGTCCGTACTGCGGTAATAATTCCAATTCAGCCATTTTCCACAAAACGGAAACCTTTGGATCATTGGTGTGGGAAAACCTCCAGGACTTGTTAGCTCACACAGACATTATTTCATCAGTGGCCAGTTACATAAACTACAGCTACGCACCTATTCTAAAAGGCATGTTTTGGAAAGAGAACTACTTCCAGGTTATTAAGCCCCTGAGCTTTACTGCTGCATGGATGGAAAACAAAAAGGCAGCATCCCTGATGTGTCCTCTTTCATTATTTAAGTATATGCTCAATGGAAGAATAGAAATGTTACAGATTTGCAGCAGGAGCTAAAATCTTTCTGACTTTTTCTTGGCGCTGATCCGGATGTTTCCTTTGTCCACACAGGTCATTAACAGGACAAGGGTCTGAAGCCTTTCCTTGCCTAACTGGAATAGAATTAAAAGCAGAAATGCTCAGCGGTAAAAAAAAAAAAAAAAAAGCACCAAACCCACAGATTTATTACGGCTAAGTAGTGGCTCTTGGCTCCCGCGGGGAGGTCGGGGATGAGCCGTTAGCACTGAAAGACTTCGGGTCGTGCCTCTAATTTCTTTGTCTCAAACAGAAAAGGGAAAATTTGTCAGATAAATCATGCGCTCTCATGCACAGGCCGCCAACAGAAGTCAAACGTGCCATAATGGTTCCCCGGGGGCCCGGCGCCGGCTGCTAAGCCCACTGACATCGCCATATCGCGATCGATCCTTCTGAATTCAGACTCTGCGTCGAGCGCAGACGGCAGGCCGCTGAACTCCCACCCGGCCCGACTTTTCTGGTGCTGCGAAATGCATCCAGACAAACGCCGACGTTCATTTTCAAAGAGCCAGACGCTTGGAAGCGCCCACGAGCCAGAGATCCGAGCAAAGCCTCACGCACACACGCTAGGAATCAATACAAATGGCTCCCACATGCTCATAAAGCCCAACGTCGGTTTATCACTTTGAATATTCTGTTTGCAGCTCCGCCGCTGTCACGTAAACAGATTCCTGGCTTGTTTTGCTGAGTCTTTGTCTTCTGTTTTGCAGACACAACAGACTATTCTTCAACTCGGTGTGACAGGTAGTACTCAGCCTTCACTCACATCAGCTGTTTGCACTTTTCAGCTTTAACCAATCTGAAAAATAATTGCATTTCCCCCCCTAAACTTCCACTTGGAGGCTGCTGTGGAAATATTAGCACCATCTGTAATCCATCTGCTTAGATCCCAGTTTGTGTTGAGAGATTTCTGTGTTAAAGGTAAGAACTCACCTCGGTGCCGCTCCGGTGCGTGATGGCTCTCGTGTCCACAGGGAGCCGCAGCAGCGCCGACGGGTCCACCAGGGCTGGAGGGAGATCCACGCTGCTGTCGCCCTGACCGACCTGGCCCAGGGGCAGAGCCGCACGCCGGAGCGGAGCGGCCGGGCCCCGTCCGGCGCCGACACGGGCCAGAGACGCGCCAGAGAGCCGTTCACCATCGCCAGGATGTGTGTGAGCGGACCTCCCGGTGCTCTGAGGCAGGGCTGCACCCCGAGGCCCCCTCTGGCCAGCCGAATCATCCAGAAGTCCTCTCACATCTCCGAGGTCCAGACTGTTAACGTGGCCCTGGCCGGCGGCGCCCCGGCACCCAGCTTCCGGGCCGAACTCATCCCTTCTTAGCCTACGGGTCTCCCAGAAGCCTGATAGCTTCGGAAGCGGATAACTTCATTTGATTTTTTTTTATTTTAATATCAATTAACCAAGAGCGTTTTAGCCAAGACCAAAACACAAAGCAACACGGAGGACTCAAACACACAACCTCCTGACTGTGACACAACAGGGGCAATCATTTGCATAGGATTAGCACACGCGACCTTTGACCCACAGACACTTTCTGCCTGTTTTTGTGATGACGTATTATTGCCTTTTTGTTGCAGTAAGTTACGCAACCTTCCATGAGACGCGGATTATCATCCGGTGGTAAAATCCGACAGCAGCTATTTGAATAAACCAAATGTGAAAACAGCCAACCAATTCTTTCCTGTGACGTTAGCGCAAAGAAATTCGGGGTTGAGGGTGCGTAAAGGCTCCAGCTAAGCCAAATGAGGGACAGTTCAGAGAAAATTAAACATCTTAGTTTGGTCTTTTGTAGTCTATTTGCTATAAATTAGCGTGTTTTACTCTCATCTGCGGGTCCAGCTAATGTGACCGGGTGCTAACAGCGTGTTCTGCTGCCCCCTACTGGCCGGTAAATGGCTTGAACTAGTTCAAGAAGGTATTTGGATGAAATGTTTAATATAATTTTAAAAAATGAAATAATGGCAGACATGTGAGATCTGCACATGGATCTTTTTCATAGGATTCTATACGACAGGTAACGCCGCTTTTAAAATATCAGATTTCAGCATTTTTAGGTCAGAATCCAAAAAAATGTCAAAAACATCAGTTTTTGACGAGGTTCAGACACTTTTTCAGGCCCCTTCAGGGACAATTTTAATAAAACCCACATGGGTAACAGGTCATTTTTCCACTTTGTGTCCCCGTTTAGCTTTTTGACATTTTGAGCAAATGATGATTTCAGCAGACGTCAACATGACGGAAAAGACAGCCTTTTCCTTTCTTTTCCACTCTGAGTCGGCTTCTGATTGGGTGAAGTTACACACGGGACAGGCGCTAATTGGAACAACCTTGTCTGACGTGCACGGCGTTTATTTGAGTCTGAGATGAGCGGGGAGCGGACGGCGAGCAGGGCGGTCAACATCCGGTGCCAGACTACGGAAGGGTGGGGGGTAATACGAGGTTTACGGAAGAAAAAGAGAACTCTGAGAGGCAGAAGTGATAGAAAAATAATGCCTTCCATACATCTGTGAGACCAAACCACAAATCAGGGTCAAACTAAGATCACACTGAAACCACTAGGACAGCTTGTTGACCTTTAAATACCATAAACACGGGTTGTGGTCCAGATGAGATGAAAAGAGAGAAAGAGAGAAAGAGAGAAAGACAGAAAGACAGAAAGAAAGACCTGGCTTTAGTGTTTTTGAAGTGGAAAATGAAGAAACGATCCGAAGCGCACAGAAAGGGCGTCAGTAACTGGGAGGCCTTGTCTAGATGCTGCTCACAGCGTTGGTGCGGGCCAACGTTCCACACGGTGACAAATGGAGCCGGTAAACACGTTCGCTTGGAACTTTTGGATTTTCGCTTCGGAGTCGCTGGTCCTGATTAGAATAAATGATTTGCGGTCGTATCTGACGTGCTACACTGTAACTAAAATCTGATTCGTGTTAGAGGCGCTGCACTTTTAACCGGAGCGCGGCGGAATCACTGCGGAATCAGAGGAGACCTCTACGTGTTCCTCTGGTCCGAGCCGTTCGGTGGCGAGTGACATGTGACTTGAAAAGGAGGTGTGCAAAAGAAGCAAAGTCTGGACGGGGCGGCGGAACGTTCTGACAGGTTTTTCTCCTCAAAGCTCCGGTCCGGTTCCACCGCCCCGCTGTCCTTTTTCGGGGGTTACTTGGGTGCTCTCAGGGTATGGAGCAGTACCCTCCGCAGGCCCGGCCCCCGCCCTGCTGCTGCTGCTCCGTCAGCTGGAGCCTCTGACCCGGGCTGTCGCTCTCCCACAGCCCTGGAGTCTGGAGGATCTTCTCCACCAGCTCCTCGAAGGCACACTGGACCCCGTCTTTGGTCTTTGCGCTGGCCTCTGAACAGAATCAGTGGATTTAAAAAAAAGAATTAAACAAATAGGGGCAAAAAGAAGGTCAAAATCTGCAGGCGATGACAAATATGAGGCCTATTTTCTTAAAGGCATGAGGGGGCGTCCAACAGCGCGGAGACGTCCTCGCATCTGATTGAACCCACGTCTTTTTCTTGGACCCCATCCCTTCTCAAAGCCCCTTAATTAAAACGGTTTTAAAATGGAAACTCCGCGGCAACGTTAACCTAATTTCCCAGACCTGCAGATGGGAATCGGGAACACGTGCAGACGAGGACCCGGCGAAACACAACGCCGCCAGATTTCAATCATCACGCAGCTGCGTCTTCCATCCCAGCTCCAAAGCCAAAAACAGTCGGCGTAAACAAGGCAACAAACCCAGAGCGAGCGCACCGAAGGACGTCTCGGCTGGCTCCAGCTACTCGATCAGAGCTCTGACATCTGAGGGGAAGGTGGTAGCGGCTCCCAGTTCCATTTGATGGCTGCGTGACTCTAAATGAGCATGTCTGATTCCACCATACGTACCGATAAAAAGCATGGAGTGTTTCCTGGCAAACTTCAGCCCCTCGTGTCTGTCCACCTCACGGTCATCCTGCAAGCAGAAGCAGACGTCCTCAGTTTGAGCGTGTTGGGAAAACACTCCATGTTTCAGAAGAAGAGAGAAAGAATGGCCTCGACCTTGTCGATTTTGTTCCCCACGAGCATTTTGACCAGGTTGTTTCGAGATGTGTAGGTCTCCAGCTCGTTCAGCCAGTTCTCCAGCTTCGCAAAGGTGTCACGCTTGGTGACGTCGTACACTGCCGACACAAGCGGAGGGAGAGAAGGAGTTTGTGGGCTTTTGCACGACCGTGGAAACAAAAACCGGTCTATTTTGGAGACGAATGGTTGGTGTTTTACAGTGTTAATATTTACCCAGGATGACTCCCTGAGCGCCGCGGTAGTAGCTGGGCGTCAGGGTGCGAAATCTTTCCTGCCCTGCTGTGTCCTGCACAGGCAAAAAACACTCAGGAGCAAGAACAACGCGACATGGTTGCCCAAACCAAGCTCACAGTCCTGGCTGTGGGGGGCTTATGGACTTTGTTTGTCATCGTGGTAACTTTTTCCAGACGCAGAAGTTGGCCCAGCGAAGGAGTCGATCTGGATCCCGTAACTGGACGCAGGAATCTTTTATTGAGAAGTGTCACTAAATGATTTGACTGGACAAGCAGCAGAGCATGCAATATCTGCAGCGCACGTCCACCCAGCTCACAGTCAAGAGTCATTCAACATAAAACCGACCATCACCCGATCCCAAACAGATGTTTGCGTCTACGTATAAAAGGATCAGATTTAGACAATCAAGAGTTCAGCCTGTGGGGAATTTACTCTCCAGACACTGGTTTCACGAACAAAGAGGAAAGTCATAGAAAATTAAACGTGAAGAACAGAGCAATAAATGATAACGCGTCTGAATTTCTTTAAAGATGTTAAATAATTAAAACCACGCAACAGTTGTTTGTCTTTCCAAGTGTGCAATGTCGACCTCTGGTGGAGGAAAGCTATTATCTCGCCGTGTTTTTCCTAAAAGCACAAAAGATAAGAAAATAGCTTTAATAAAGGCTTCATTCTTACCCAAATGGCGAGTTTTGCTCTGTTGCCATCTATTGCAAGTGTCTTTACTTTAAAATCCACACCTAAAAAGATATAACGAAGCAGAAATGATGGTTTATCAAAAAGTTTTTCAATTTCGGTATGGGTCTGGAATATACGTGGTTGCATAATAATATTTGCAAGACCTATTGTGGCTGCCAGCTCTGGATCAAACATGTCGTCTGTGAACCTCAAAAGAAGACTGGAGAAGAAACAAATGCAAATATGCAGGATATGTAACACATAAGGCTGTTTTTTCTTTACTATAACTGCAACAACACAACTCTACAGTCAACAAAAGGAGATTAAATCTTAAAACCACCAACCCAAATAAAGTTGCACTAATATAATTTTAATCCCTACATTGTTGTCTTATTTAACAATATTTTCGACTATGTTTTTCGACAGCTGTTTAAAGTTACATTACAGCAAAATATGTTTACGTTGCCAACAGGCTAGCTGAGCTTGGCTAAAACCAAGGACAAACCTGGACTTCCCGACTCCGCTTTCACCAATTATCAACAACTTCAGCGTCGTCAGTACGTCTTCGTCCATGTTCCTCCGGGAGAAAGTCTGACTTCAACTCGAAGACACTTTTATCGGCAACTTTTCCTTGTTTTTAGGGCTACAGGCTGCTAGCAGCTCGATGACAGCTGGCTTATCGCGCTACTTCCTACCATGTGACTTGTGACGTCACGGAGCATGAAAGGCGATCAGGATGATTGCCAATGACTAAATTGATTATGATTATTATTTGTTTGCCTTTTTGTGTATTTCGAGTAGGCCAAGAATACGGCAAAACAACATTGTAACTATAATATACACCGTATAAATAATATACACTTTGATACTTTATTAATTATATATAGATGTTTTGATCCGTTTCAAAGAGCATATATTTCCTTGTATTCTCCCCCTGAAGACAAAGCCTGATTCTTTGCTGCTCTAATGTTAGTGTGAAGAAATGTCTACACAGAGCTATTGTCATGAGTCAGGTAAAACATCTGAATGGTCCAAACATCACGTTATAATAGCTCTTTGTTCTGCGTCTCTGCTTTTCATCCCCCTCAGCAGAGGCCTATATTTCACCGTTACCTCAGCCGCGAAGAGGAATGACCAGAGGGTGCTGAGAGCCAGCCAGGCCTGCCCCACCCCTGCTCCTCTTCCTGGGACTTTCTACGGTTCATTACACACAGGCCGAACCCGCTATTATGGCTACTGTCCTCAAACAGAATAAATACAGCCGCTGGAGGCGAATCACAGCTCATTTGTCTGGAAGTCCGGACAGAAGTGAGGATTTTTTACGATTAAACTGCAAATATAATGGTCAGATTACGCTCGGACTGCCTGGAGAAGCACCTACGTGTTGGCTTTGAGACGATGGGTCGTTTGGTGGGGTCTCATCCCTGGTGGTTCCTGGTCGTCCCTCTTCTTCTCTCCACAGGTCTGGGCTTCGGATTCTGTTTCCTTCAGGACAGAATTGCCAACGACATCGAGGAGCAGTTCACGCCTGTGGATGGACAAGCCAAGGAGGAGAGAAGGTACATTCAAGAGACGTTTCCGGGGAACGAGTCCATGTTTTCACGCCTGCGGCTCAGCTCAGGTGGGAATTACGCGACGCTCATAGCCACGAGCGAGGGGGATGTCCTGACCACAAGGGTTCTCCAAGACATCGTTGAGCTGGACTCCGAGGTCAGGAGGATGGTGGTTCACCACGACAACCGGTCATTTGAATACCAGGACGTCTGTGCAGGAGTGATGGGATCCTGCACTCCCAACCACATCCTGGACTTAGTGGTGGGCGACAGGGCCAACCTGACGTTTCCATGGTTTCACTCTGAGAACGGGAGCGTTCCTCTCCACGGAGGCCTCGGGGGTGTGAAGCTGTGGGCCAACAGCTCGGTCGTGCAGAGCTGTAGAGCCATTCGGCTCTTTTACTACCTACGCCAGGACGACAGAACAAAGACGGACCTCTGGCTGCAGAGTTTCCTCAGGCTGGTCTCCAACGCATCATCGGCCTCCATTCGGGTACAGAGAACCTCGATTTTACTCTTTAAAAGGACAAATTTCCCCTCTCCTTTCTCACCATCTGTCCATCTGCCCAGGTGTCTTACTCCACCTCCAGGTCCCTCCAGTGGGAGTTCCAGAAAACTCCAGGATCCGTCCTCTGCCTGTTCTCCGCTGCCTACGCCATCGCTATCACCTTTTCCATAGTCACCTGCTGGAGGTTGGAAATAAATCTGCCGCACACATTTTCATGTGTGTAGAGATGTTTGCTGATGCCTGGGTCTCCTCCAGGTGGGACAGCGTGAGGACAAAGGTGTGGGTGGCTCTGGGTGGGGTCTTCTCCACAGCTCTGGCCGTCCTGAGCGGGTTTGGTGCGCTGCTGTTGCTGGGTCGACCCTTCGTCATGACGGCCGCCTCCTGCCCCTTCCTGATCTTAGGTGGGACCGTCTCCGCCTCCAGGAAGAAAACCCTCCCACTCACCTCTGTTTTGTCCAGGTGTTGGCCTGGACGACATGTTCATCCTGATCTCCTGCTGGAGGCGGACCCGTGTCCTGGATAGCGTCCCCCGCCGGCTGGCTGACACCTACGGCGAGGCTGGGGTCTCCATCTCCATCACGACCCTGACCAACGCGCTGGCCCTCCTGGTGGGCTACAGCTCCCCCTTCGGCTCGGTCCGCTCCTTCTGCCTCTACGCAGGAGTTTCCGTTTGCTTCTGCTATCTGTACTGCGTCACCTTCCTGGGCGCGTGCATGGCTCTGAACGGACGCAGGGAGGCCCAGGACCAGCACTGGTTCACCTGTAGGAAGGTACCAGAAGATTCAGCAGCAGAGAGAACCAACATCTCCAGAATCGGCTGCCTCGGGGGAAGACGCGGCGACATCACAGAGATGGAGGAGACGGAGGCCATGACGGACATCTTTGAAAAGTTTTACGGTCCGTTTCTGACCCACAAATCTGTCAAAGCCTGCGTGCTGCTTGTTTATGCAGGCTATTTAGCTGCTAGCATCTACGGTTGCCTCATCCTGAAGGAAGGACTTGAGATCAAGAATCTGGTTCTAGATGATTCCTACATCATCCCCTACCTGGAGGATCAACGGCAGCACTTTGGGGAGTACGGCTTTAACGTGATGGTGGCGGTGAAGCAGCCCCTGCTCTACTGGGACCAGTCCGAGCAGGAGCGCCTGCACTCCTGCGTCTCCAGGTTTGAAGGTCTGACCTTCGTCAGTGGAACTCTCAGCTGGTTTCTGTCTTTCCAACGATACTCCAACACAAACCGTCTCGACGTCACTTCTGCCGGCGCTTTCCGAACACACCTGACGCACTTCCTGGAGGCCAACCCCGTGTTCAAACAGGACATCAGCTTCTCCGCAGGCGGCCAGATCCAGGCCTCCAGGTTCTTCATTCAGACGCTGCAGAAGATCCCAAAGGAGGAGGTGATGGTGACGCTCAGGCAGACAGCGGAGGAGTGTCCGCTCCAGCTCCTGGTCTTCCACCCAGCCTTCGTCTACTTGGACCAGTACACTGTGGTCACGGCCAAGACGGTTCAGGCGGTGCTGGTGGCCGCGGTCGCCGTACTCCTGGTCTCGCTCGCCCTCATTCCCAGCCCTCTGTGCTCGGCCTGGGTGGCCTTCGCCGTTTGTTCGGTGATGGTGGGCGTGGCGGGCTTCGTGGCGCTCTGGGGCGTGAACCTGGACTCCGTCTCCATGATCAACCTGGTCATGTGCACTGGCTTTTCCGTAGACTTCTCAGCGCACGTTTCCTACGCGTTTGTCTCCAGCAGCAAGACCGACATCGACGGGAAAGCCGTGGAGGCCTTGGCCCGCTTGGGCTACCCCGTACTGCAGGGGGCGCTCTCCACCATCTTGGGCGTGGTGCTGCTGAGCCTGTCTGGAAGCTACATCTTCAGGACGTTTTTCAAGATCATCTTTCTGGTCATTACGTTCGGGCTGATCCACAGTTTAGTCTTCATCCCTGTTTTTTTAACACTGCTTGGGGCCTGTTGGAGGTTCCGCTAAAGCTAACGTTGCTGAAGACAGAAGCCGTTTTGGGGTTTATTCAGATGCTTTTTGTCCTTTTAAAGACCACCAAGGAAATAAGCCTTTGACTTTATTGTCTCTCCACGTCAATTTAAAAAACTGTATGTTTTTCCTGCTATTTTTATACCTAGGAGCACAACCTAAAGATTTTAAATAAACTACACAACATACACGTACTGTGGATTTGTCACATGCTCTGAGCCTGCGCATCGCTGATCTCTGTACATAGAGAAAATAAAATGTTTTACACGGAGATTTGTTCACTCCCCAAAGTGCTGAAACCCTTCCTTAGAGGAAAACTTTACATTAGCAGTACATTCCCATAAAAGCCACCCTTAAATAAAAGTAACGCAGATATTCCCGGCGGAGCGGGGAACGACGGGGGCCAGCTACATTCTAGATTTGTGTCAGGGGCACAGAATAGACCCATCATGGTGGAAACAGGTGCTAAACCTGCCAAGCATAAGCCTAGCCTGGAAGATAGGGAGTATTCACACTAGGAGAAAATGGAAAGAAATCAGCCAAAATGCATATTATCTCACAGTCCTAAATAAAAACACACAAATACTAGATGATGGGGTATTTGAGCTGCAAATATAACATTCAATCTATTCTGATAAAGTGACCTGAGCAACAAAAATATGAGACGTGTACAAAAATTAAAAACCAAAAGAATTACATACAGAAATAGACATATTGGGGAGTTAAACACCGGGAGACACCACAGGAACTGATTTTATCCCTCGTTCCACCACCCCGAGCGTGTCAGCACGGACGCTTCCCCCCGTTACCGCTGTGTGGCCGCTGGCGGGGTTCATCTCGTCTCCAGCGTCTTTCCCTCCAGGACCAGCTGGATCTCTTTGGCATCCAGAGTTTCATACAAGAGCAGAGCTTCTGCCAGTTTTTTGTGCTCTTTGGCGTGGGACTTCAGCAGCGATTTGGCACGTTCGTAAGAGTCCTGGACACGGGAAACACAAAGAGAACCCTCGAATACAAGAGTAAGAAGAAGCTGAAGAGAAGATGGGGATTCTCATCCGTTAAACGTGACCCACCTTCAGCAGAACTCTGACCTCCTGCTCCACAGCTGCCTGCGTCTCCGGGCTCTGGGCTGTCAGGTCAGTGTAGGTCATCACACCCAACTGGAAGACAGAAGGATGAACATGGAGCTCATGTTTCAGGGACCAGAACGAGCCTGTCATTCAGTTAACCCACCTTGTCACACATTCCAAATCGGGTCACCATCAATTTAGCGATCTTGGTAGCGCTGTCAAAGTCGCTCGATGCGCCTGGAGGGGCGGAAACAAATGTTACCTGAGCAAGCCACAGGAAAAAAGGGAGATGTGTTGTGGTATACCAGTTGTGATGTTTTCAGGGCCAAATATGATCTCCTCTGCCACACGGCCTCCCATGCTGACATCCATCTGAGCTAGCAGCTGAGAACGAGTCTCACTCCAGCGGTCGTTCTCTGGCAGCATGGACACCTGAGAGGACACCAAAAAAAGCTCAAAAAGGACCAAGTTGAGACGTGAACGGTGCGTTTTCAGGTTGAAGTGTCCTCACATGTCCCAGACTGGGGCCCCGGGGCATGATGGTGGCCTTGTTGATGGGCATGGCGTCTTTGGTGTAGTAGGCTACGATGGCATGGCCCGACTCGTGGTACGCCGTGATGCGCTTGTTCTTCTTGTCTATTTCTGCACTCCTCCTCTCAGGACCTTCAGGCAGAAAGAGAGAGAGAGAGAGAGAGAGAGAGAGAGAGAGAGAGAGAGAGAGAGAGAGAGAGAGAGAGAGAGGGAGAGAGAGAGAGAGAGAGAGAGAGAGAGAGAGAGAGAGAGAGAGAGAGAGAGACGACAGCAGATTGGCCAACTGCTCCAAATGTAATATGAATTCTACAAACACCAAAGCTTCTTCCACTCACCCATCAGGATTTTGTCCTTGGCGAACTCCAGCTCCTTCATGGAGACCATGTCTTTGCCGTCAACTGCTGCCTTCAGGGCAGCCTGGTTGACCAGATTTTCCAGGTCAGCGCCGGAGAAGCCGACGGTGCCTCGGGCGATCACATTGGCCTCAATAGCTGCCGAGCAGAGACAAAGCATCAGCCGTCAGCTGGTGATGTCAAGTTGTTCCCAGTTTCAAGAATCCTTGAAGAAACCTGAAGCAAAAAAACACACCTGGATCCACTTTAATCTTCTTTAAATACCAGTTAAGGATCTCGGTGCGTCCCTTCACGTCAGGTTTAGGGACAGTTACCTGCATGTCAAACCTTCCTGGGCGGATCAGGGCACTAGAAAAGACCAGAATGGATTCATACCAACAAGACTGGTGTGTGTTCTTTAATCCTGTGCAGATAACATACTTATCCAAAGCCTCTGGAAAATTGGTTGCTCCAATAATGATCACACCCTCGTTTGGTTTGAACCTAAAACAAAGAGGTAAATGCAGGTTGTTTTTTCATTTCCAAACACTCAGCCTTCAGCTGTCTGAGTCACATGTTAGATTTCTTCTTTATCCCAGAGCTTCAGCTTTGCATTAATGTGATGAATTAGCTTGATTTGTCAGACATTTAGCAGTTTGCCTAAATGCCCCAATGTGGTTATTCTCCTCGAGCCTTGAGTTAATTACCCGTCCATCTCCGCAAGCAGTTGGTTGATCGTCTGTCGAGAGTAAGGGTGCATGGGAGACTCGATTCTTTTCCCGCCCACACTGTCTAGCTCATCGATGAAAATCACACAAGGAGCATTGGCCTTAGCCTCTCCTAAAAAACGGACAATAAAAAATAAAATACAGCTTGTAATAAATGTAATAAAATATATCAAACACATAAATGTTGGCGTAAAAGAGACTATAAAGAAAAGAACAGAAGGGGCCTCTGTGGGAAGAGGGACGTGTGCCGTTCCTAATTTGACCACTAGGTGGAAGAGTTTTGCTGTTTTACTAGGAGTCGTAAAGAGAACAAATGTATATTTTAATTTATGTTTAAATAATCGACAGAGCCCTAAATACTGAAACCAACGGCACCCCATAAGATAAACATCTACTGAGAAGCTTTCATTTAATAACCATGTTTGATAAAAAGGAAGAGGGAACTAATATTTTTGTAAGTTAGAACTAAAATCCCACTGAAAAGGTTCCTGATGCGGCTAGCTCCAACTCCGACAAACATTTCGTCAAACTCCGACCCAGAGGCGTAGTAAAAGGGCACATCCGCCTCTCCAGCCACGGCTCTGGCAAGGAGGGTCTTTCCAGTTCCTGGAGGGCCAACCAAGAGAACACCTAAAGACAGAGAACAGAGGAGGAGACGAGAAAAAATGAGAATCCTGAAACTGCAGAAATGAGCCACAACAATGTATATGGAGAAAAAGTGTCAGTTTCACCTTTTGGCAGCTTTCCTCCCAGAGCCGTAAACTTCTGTGGGTTCTTCAGGAACTCCACCACTTCCTGCAGCTCATTCTTAGCCTCCTCTACGCCTTTGACGTGCTCAAATGTGACGTTTTTCATCTGCACGGGGTCCACCGCCGAGTCCAGGCCTGATGTGGTTCGGAACCGCACTATTCAAAATGGTTAGATTAACGTTCGAAATCACACTACATAACATGGTTAATGGACAAACACTCACATACGCGCACGCACACACACACGCACACACATGCTGCCTGTTGGAAAAGACTGCTCTGATAGATTAGTTGGATGATGCAGGATGGTGCGTTTCCGTTACAGTAACAACATACAAAATTAGGATCATGCAAGTAAGATGTTTATAGGTAGGAAAAGGAGCCTTTACCCGATATGAAAGGGGTCTTGGAGAGGCCATACAGTCCAACAAGAAGCAGCACCAGCAGGATGAGACGAGTCCTCCTGAGAGAGTCTGCACATTTGTGGAGAGACGGTGTCAGTGGATCTCAGCGGATAACAGATCACGTAGCGCTCGGTGCTAAAACCTGCCTTGAGTGCGCTGCGTCAAGCTTTGAGCTCGGAGGAAGCCCTCAGCGAAGCCTCTTTTGAAAGCGTCCTGCTCCCCATTTGGTATGTTCTTGCTCTTCAGTAGGCTGTCCAGTCTTTCAATGTCAATCCCCTTGTCACGTGTGAGAAAACCCTGGGGCACAGGGTCAACTCATTTAATGTACTGAGACTGTACATTGTACAGTTGAACCATCTCTTCACATATAACCTACCTTGATGAAAGATGGCGTGAACCTTTCAGAGTCAGGGGGACGTTCAAAGGCTGACTGCACCCGTCTGGTTTTGCTCCTCAAGGTTTTAAAGCCTCTGCTCTGGATCCACGCTGGAAGTGAAAAATGAGCGCGTGACGTGTGAGCATGATTTGAAAAATTAGAAATGAACCCGATTTGAAACATACTATTTGATCAACATAGACAAATGTAAAAATATCCATTTATAAAAGTAGGATCTTTTCAAGTTACTTTATACAGTTCTGTAAAGGTATTAAATTGGATCAGATCTTAATTTTTCTAATGAGCTAAAATAATCCTGCTTTACCTGGAGAATGTACAAGCTCTGTTTTGAATGTCTCAAGAGGTGAATGGTGCTGCCTGGAAAAAAAGAGGGCTGACATGGGCACCGACCCACAGAGGAAGCCTAGGAAGAAAGGATACAGCAGTTGCGTTTAGACACGGTTCACAGTATTCATTCACACAACTTTAGACAGCACTAACAAAAAAAAAATGTCTCACCATGCTTATTGCAAAAAAATGAGTGTGTTGACATATGAGAGGTCTTCCACACTGTCTGTCCAGCCAGAGGTGGACCCCAGAACGGCAACACATGGTTCACCAAGTCATCCAGCTGCTGCACTCCCAGGTCTGATAATCCAAGATCACGCAGGTTCAGTTTGGGCTGCACAAAATACAAAATTCCAATTATGTAAAATTCAACCAACTGTCTAAAAAGGGCTATTGTACAAGTAAAAAATACCTCTGTGCAGTTCAGTTCTGATTCAGATGTCAGCTTTTTATGGTTTTGTGAAGAATATGTGGTGTTAGTGCATCCCACTGAGCTCTTCACTGAGTGGAGCACATTGATGAGGTGGCTCAGAGGTACAGTCACCTACAACAACAAACACTCATACTGACTCTGACGACAGTGGCGATTTCAATACCAAATTACATTTAGAGTTGCAATGTTTTACAAAAAGGCCATTTTAAGTCAATATACTCGTCTAATCCCAATTTATAAAGTTACCAAAGGAGTGCGTAAAGCAAAGCAACAGCTATCTGAACATACGCATAGTATCTCTAAAGTCAAGCAATGACAATATTACCAAGACCTGTATAACAAACGCAAAAAAAATAATAAATTAATAATAGAACAAACAAAGGTTAACTTTGCTTGCTAGCATCTGCCAAAACAAATATGCTAACGCTAGCTTCGCTTTCTCTTTTACCTGAGGTTGAACGGACAAAGAAAACATTTTATATTCTCTCTGGTTTGAAACAAACGTGAGAACACAGCAGTTCCACCGCCGCTCCGGTCAGTTTGAGGTCCGTATTGTGTGTCGTTGATTATTTAGCGACCATAACGCAACAGTGCTCTAACATCTGCGTTAGCCTTGAGAGGCTAAAATAACCCGGACGTGACGTTCGATGTAATGTGTAACAAACATTTGTGTTCGTGTCAAAATCGAAACGTTCCGCATACGAAGATTCGACGTTAACCACATTTTAATAAAATAACTCCACACTTTCCTAGCAAAATTTCACCTGTGGGTCTTTTTTTCTTACAATTCGTGGCATCTAACGGTGCATAGACATAAAATCTTACACGTGATAATATTTGTCCCATATTGTGTTTATTTCAAAACAGCATCATCCATATAGTGAATAACATGTTTTTGCATATTTGTGAGCAAAACATTTTTTTCCTCGTCTTTAGTTGTTGGTCTTTTTTCATGCAGTAAAATTACTAAAATAATCCTACTCACATTTACCTTCACCTAGTTGATTTAAAACCAATAACTATGCCATCTTTAATTAGGCTATATATAAGTAAACAATAGTTGTTCTAAATACATAAATAACACATGACCATAACAAATAACATCATAATTACTATTTTTTGCACTAACATCCTAAATGCAAACACACATACTGTAAATAGTTCCATCAAGTTAAAATGCTATGTGCAATTCAGAAGTTTCCTTTTTCTGACCACTTCTCCATTTTCTGGTAGTGCAATGTTTCACATATGATTTGTGACTCACATCCTCCAAAAAGCCACAACATCTTTCATTGAAGCTGTTGTCAAAACAACTAGGAGATTTTCCTATCAACACAAAAGAACAAAAAATAATTTTAAATGTTGAAAAAATAAAAATTACATACCGGTATGGTCATTTTTAATACACTGTCTCACCTTCTCTTGTGTTTCAGGTAAACTTGGACACCCCAGTAGGTTATCAGAGGCCAGAGCCCATATAACACAACTGTTAGTGGGCAGAAGTCAAAAGGCCACCAGGATGGTCTCGGTAACTATGGACACAGACAAAGTGTTTGCTCATTTTAATCCTACAAACATTTAAATATATTTCCCTGAGGCTGGAAAACTGACCTTTTTTTCTACAGATAATGAGCTCCTTCGCCTCGAAAATGGTTTCGACTGAAAAAAAGTTATGTGTAATTTCAACTGAGCACCACACTGCGGGTTTCATAAAGGGTAAACGGATGGACAAATGGATGGATGGTGCTTACACACGAGGAGAAGGGCATGATTCATTAACCAACATGGCCTCTCACCTGTGAGGATGCATGTGCCTCCAAAGCGTGCAGCCTGTAAACAACATTGGACATGTCACGCTGCAGCCTCAGCAGAGCTGCAGCTATCTGCTCACTGACATTTGTGCTGGCAGCAGGGCCGCTCGGCGCCGCACAGCAGGGGGCCGCAACGTTGGTACACAGCCGAGAACTGCAGGTTCTGGATGACTGAGGATCTGAAACCAAATCTGGGTCCTGTCAGGAACTGCGAGATGCAAATTCAGCGTAAATGACAGCTGACTGCAGCTCACCTCTTCCTCTTTGCAGGGAGTCTGGAAGTTGGCAGGCGTTAATCCCATCTTTAAAGAAGGAATCTGCCACGATCACCTCCGCCTCTCCTCCAGTTCGAGCACTGCTTCTATCAAACCAAAGATCCTTCTGCCTGACTGAGGAGACTCCTGATCCAGGGGACAGAATTTTTGACACACCCTAGAAGGAAGAAATTAGCAATAATTAATAAAGTGCAGCCAACAAACAGTTACAACCTTAACAAGGCTCTTTATAGTTATGAGGTTTGCACAGACCGTCATACCTCTTCTACAGCCAGCTGCTCCATTGAATCACAGAATTCCTCATTATCGGAGTCAGTTGATCGTTGATTCTTGTGAAGGATGGTGTTCAAAGATTCTTAACAGTGAAAACACGAAAAAAACTCTTTAAAAATCCTCCCCCTCTTCTTTAAAATGTAAGGGCTGACTAAACCATCATCTGTGACCTTACCACACACGTAACCGTTAAAGTGCGTATAGGCGTTGCACTGCACATTCTGCTCGACGGAATAAGCCAGTTCGTCCTCCTCCATCTCAGTGTTGAGGGAGCTGTGGGTCCCATTGGTGAGGGAGGACACGCTGGCCTCCGCGCTGCTGCCAGAGCCTCGGGTGTCGGCTCGCCAACACGTGTCCGCCACCATCAACAGACTCTGGTCTGGCGTCCACACTAAAACAGTATCAAAAGGGAAAACTACACATCTTTTGTTTAAGTGGTATTTATTTAACTCTGGAATTATCTTTATGTACGTTTAACTGCTTTACAAATTAATTTAAATATAATCTACATGTATGCATTCTTTGTAGCATCCATTTAAATTACAATGCGACAAAAACGGGACTATTTTTAACTGAACACCAGTTGGAGTATTTATAGCAGCAGCGGAGTTGTGTGTTACTGATTCTAAATATACTGCAGTGTCTGTGTTTGAAGTAATGAAGAGTGAAGTCAAAAAGTCTGGTCTTGGCGTGTTTAGATGCTTCCGCTGAGCTCTGCAGAGACAGCGGGAGCGTCCAACAGCGCAAACAGCAGCTTCCATCACGTCAAACAACGACGCTGCTTGGTACACGTCTGATACAACACGAATACAGGTAGTACCTTTGTAATCCTCGTCATTGTCCTCTGCATTGTGATCTTCATCCCCCAGCTCTTCTTCCTCACTTTTCCAATCCCTACATTCCTCTTTCCTCTCAAGTTCACTAGCCTCTTGGCTGCTCTCGGCCTCCTCGCTACTCACACTCACACCATGAACACTCCCGTCTTTGTCATTCTCTTGGACGTTTTGTATATCGTCCCACAGTTCCCCATAGCCTGAACAGTGAAGAGACACTCCTCATTAACTCCGCATTAACTTGTAATCAGCCCACAGCAACTACAGTGAAATAGAAGGAAAGTGGTTGTCTACACACTACATCTAGCACGGACGGCACTAGCCAGACTTCTATAGCTTCTGCTGCACAACACGAGATATTAAGCAAACAACCCACAGCTCAGCTTCTATGAACGTCAAAGACTTGCCTTCCATCATCGGTTTGTGCCTTTGGTTCTCCTGCTCATCTAGTGACAAAAGTCACATGAAGAACAAGCTCAGCAGCGATAACAAAAGGTATCGGAGACGTCAACAGCAGCGCCACATCCCCCAAGCTTTTAGAGTAGCACGGATGCCTAAAATGTGGGTTACCTGCATGTTGTGCAAAAGGCCTCGTGAAGGATCTGCTCTTGGTGTCATTTTCTTCATCATCATCATCGGTGTCTACCTCCATAAAGAAGTTGTCCAGCTTCTGCACCAGATCGGACACGTCGTCGGTGATGGGGATGGTCTCTAAAATCTGACAATTAAGTTTTAAAGTTTATAAAAATGCTGGCAGAACTGTCCTCGTGTCACTGCCGGTCTCGTGTGGGTAGTAGTTTAAAACACTTGTACAACCACTCCAAGAGTAATGGAATACTGCTTTTCTTAACTTCACATTAGATTTTTCCTAGGATGTAAAAAAGAACTGTTTAATATCCAGTATTACAAATGAACGCATTTGTTTAACCTGCATTAAAGGCGCAGATGTGAATCATTATTAACAGAGGCTGATTATTTATATGAATAGAACTTCTATTCATCCTTCGTTGAAAAGACTTACCAGCTGGATATCCTGAACATAATTCTTCATGGCTTCCACTTTTGTCATGTTTCCCAAAGAGCTCCACGCATCCCTGGCAACACAAAGTCTTTGTTCACACTGAACAGAACACGGGCACGGACTCGCTCCAAAATTAATCCAGCCAGTGTGACTGCAGCAACTATAAACAGTATAACTATTTACATGGTGACATTATTAAAATAAGTCGTGAATTTGGAACAAAGCCCTGCTGATTTCTATAACTAATGTGTTATCGTCAGTGTTTGTGTAATACAGCAAACAACAACTGTTGCAATAATTACCATTTAACTTTGCCACGAGGGTCCCAGAAGCTGCTGGGCCTCGGGATGTTGCAGGGTCCCTGGGTGGCTTGCATGTAGTAACCGTAGAACCTCAACAACATGTCATCAGACGGCTGGAAAGGACCTAAAAAGACAGTTTGAAAATGGAGTTATAAATAAGACAGAGGAGCTGCATTTAGTCTAGGAATTGACCGATTCAGTTAATCATGTCTGATCCTATCAAGGCGGCTCTTCAAGTAGGTCAGGTCACCTGGAGCCATGATTACACACCAGCAGGCACACAATTATAACACGGGTATGAATTAACACCTCAGAGACAAGTTATCACCTTCTTCAGGTAAACTCCAGATCACTTTAACGGCAGCATCAAATTTCGCCTCCAGGTCGTTTTCCTCCTCTTCCTGCGCCATGCTGAATTCCAACAAGGATGGCATGAATGAATCCTCACGCCTTCAACGAAAATACCAGTAGATGCCTGGTTGGCTGTGATCAGCAGACTGTCACCTCTGGAGGCAAACTATACATCACATTATATACATTTTCAAACAAATTAGCTACAACGCCCCGTCAGGTTAGGCTTAACAAACGCTATTATCCATCGGTAATAGTTTTTCTAAAAACTGCTGATTTATTTGTGACCTACCATAAAGTTAATGTTCGCCGGTGAAATAATTAATTCATTATCCCGACGTCGGTAGGCATTGTGCCGCAGAAAGCCAATCTAGACCCCCGTCAACGATGAGCTTCCAGAATTCCCGGACCCTTCTGGGGAATGTAGTTCCTGCATGGAAAACCCTCAGCCGGAGTCAGCGCGGATTCCTCTCTTTCCCACAATCCTTGTCGGGGGTTTATTACACCGCTATGAATTTTGGGATATGTAGTAAATATAGACTTCGTCCGCTTAATATCAGTTTGTGCGCCGAATTTTACTATATATAAATTTAATTTCTTTAAAAGGACCATACTTTATTTACAGATTATCCGATTTTTCGTGTTTTCCATTTTAAACGGATTTCAGGTCATCCATATAGATATTATAATTTAATGATAATGAACTAATACATTTTTGTCTTCTGATAAATAAGGGCTTTTAGGTGGGTTACGCACAAAAAAAAAAAAAGATAAATACTGACTGAATGGCATTACCGCTTAAATCTAAAATAAAAATAATGTATTTGAGTGTCCGAGCAGATTTTTTTTATTAGTTGTTCCCAAAGGGAAGCATGCTGACCTACATTTTTTAAAAATCAAAGATAATTCAGAACTAAAAGCAAAAGAACCAAAAGAACCTGGGTAGTCCTGGTGCAAACAATGACGTTGCACCAAAGATCCAAGGTTTGATTTCTGCGTTTAGCTGCGTTAAACGCAGACATGACATGACAGACATGTTGCTCCAAGTAGTAAAAATCGTCGTGCTAATATAACATTTATTACACGATAACGATATAAGCAAACACCTAATTGTGAATATTTAAAGAGACGACAACCTAAACTGACACAAAATAAAAACTTAAAATAAAAGACAAAATAATAATAATAATAATATTAACGGTAAAGGAAAATGGGGGCGGGACTATTAGCTTACTGTGGGGTTTACGTCATTCATCCTTGAACGGTCATTGGTTCACCTCGCTTCTACCCCCGCTTTTCAGCCAATCACAGGCCGCCTTTTCGTACGCAGGAGTGAATCGTCACCGGCCGTTGTGAATCGGAGGCCTGCGGCCTGACAAAGCCAGGCGGGGGAGCCCCTCTCTCAGCCACACGGCGCAGCATCCCCGCCTCGCCTCACTGCGAACAACCGAGAGGAGAGAAATGCGAAGGGATGTAAGATGGCAGAGCTACAAATGCTATTAGAGGAGGAGATTCCCGCCGGCAAAAGAGCCCTGGTGGAGAGCTACCAGAACCTGTCCCGGGTGGCGGAATACTGTGAAAACAATTATGTTCAGGTAGGCGACGCTTCCCGGCCGTTAAACCCAGATTTGGATCCTCGCTTCGGCCGCGATGTTTTAGCAGAAGTGGGGGAAACCGCAGGGACAGGAAACGCTGGTCACGACCGAAGGGCTCCCCTAACCGCTGCCTACCCGAGCCGGCGCTCTCCTCCCCCGTCGGGGCGGTTCAGCCCCTCGGTTTCGTGGCGATCGTCGTGGTTTGGATGCGGCCGCTCGGCTCGGGCTCGCCGGGGCTGCCGGGTTCGCCTTTACAGGCTCTGCTGGCCGTGTGGCGAACCGCTGGGGGCTTTCAGAGGGTGTGTCGTTGTTGTGATCAAGAGGTTTATAACACAAAATCCCATTTTTACAGCATATTTGGACGTTTACCACCCATTTTAATATCGGTAAACTGAATAAAGACGCAGCTTATTTGAACGATAAACTATTTTAATTGATGTGTAAAGAGGTGCACGTAGAACAGCTATTCTACTTGTACGGCTGACCATATATAAATTTTTATATCCTATTTGATTATATAATTACATTTATACTAGTTTTTAAACGCCTACTAGATCTTTACCACCTTTGTTACTAGAGGAAAGTCACTTGGTTCTGTGGTTTTTATTATCATGACATCATGTTTTATTCCTAGTTTATAGCATCACTAAGGGACAAGATTTGTGCCACCTTATTTCGAAATTAAATTTCTAACTCTGAATTTCTTGCACGCATTTTTTTTCTTATTTTGTACACAATTATGAAATAAATTTAGTTTTAAAAAAATTGTGTGAATGAACTCGTTGCAAAAGAGCCCATGTCAACGTCTATGTGACCAGGGAGAAGCAATCGATTAAAGCTCAATCAGCCATCGTCCAGCCAATCAAACGCTAGATTGGTCAAGCGACACCGACCCCAGAAGATAGCTAGCTTTTTAGCTAGGTAAACTGTTATTTGACTGGATGCAGCATTCAAAAACACAAGTTCCTGCGTGCAAGTGAATTTATAGAAGTCCTGATCCAGGGACATGCATCCTAGAATATGCTCTAAGCGAGAACGAAGTCTCAAAGATAAATGAGCAGTTGTTCCTCAGTGAAGTACAGGTCAGCTAGTTAATAATGCAATTAGCACGAACGCCCCGACATTAAAAGCTCTGTGTAGACATATATGACAATATATTTTCAATTAATTAGCAAGTGTTTCAGGTAATATGTATTGCTAAATTTCACAAACACATAAAGTAAAAACACTCACCAAAACACCATCGCTGCTGCTGCTAGCTGACCGTTTGACTCAGTCTTCTTCTTCTTCTTCTTCTTCGATGTATTTTCTACTTCTTCTTCTACCTTTTTAAAATTCTTATGGGGCCGGTGTCACTTGACCAAATTAGCATAATTTGATTGGCCGGACGATGGATGAATGAGCCAGGAATTGATTGCTTCTGCCTGGTCACCCAGGTGTTGAGACGTCTCTTTTGCAACCATTTTTTTCCATACAAAATCTGAATTTATTTTATAATTGCGTAAAAAATAACTGTCGGAAATAAATATGCGTGCTAGAAATTCGATGTTTTTGGAATTCAAGGTCTGATTTTGATGCTAAGCAGTTTTGTGTTAGAAATTCACATTCAAAACCAGGTACCACAGATACCATACATTACTTACCTCTGAGCCTGCATATGTATGTCAAGCTGGGATGCTGCATCTTGTTTTCCTGAGAACAGATTATACCCGTGCATCATCCTTACACACTCATATATTCATTTTTTGTGTGTCAGATTGCAGCGTCTGCATCCCTGTTTGCATACACAGACTGAATTTTAAAACGCTGTCAGGATAAGTACTCGTAAAGCCGCCACAGCACTGCTGCACCCGCAAAATAGTGGGAACTGGTTTCGATTACAAGTTTTGTCAGGTTGGTGTTACACAAGCAAGATGGATGGATGGATTTTGTGGTCGGAGCCTGGGCCCTCTGGCTAAATCTCCATGGTAACTCCAGCTGTACACCTGGTCAGGAGGTTGGGATTTGAATCCATATTTCAGTCTTGCCTTTTTGCTGATTAGATTCTCCATATTCCTCCATAACAGAGATTCTAAGTTGAACGAACACATTCGAGATCCCTTTGTTGAGCTCCACATTGAGGATTAAAGGCATCCGTTTGGATGCTTTATTATGCTGCCACATCTGCGTCCACCCAACATTTTTTGCAACCATGTTGCGTCTGCATTTTTTAGGAGTTAAAGTCACGCAATGTTTGCAGGGTTTCCCTCATACCTTCACTGGTTTGTGGATAGTTAATGGATCTCTCCACCTACTACGTCTCTGCAGGAATGAGTGGAGACGTGTGAGCTGAAGGAGCCTTTACCTAATAATTCACTTATACTGACCCCCCCCACCCTTCTACAACCAGCTCACGTGCTTCTCCTCTGACTCACGGCTCTTTTACATATGACTCATGGAATTCCAGTGTCTGACCTGGACTTTGGTATGATTAAACCCATTAATTCATTCCAAAACCATTAAAAATCTCTTTTCTGCTTAAAATAACAACAAATACAATAATAATAATAATAGTGGAGTGTACGTGTTACATTGACAGTTCTGAAGGGTGTGAGGTCATCTGGTGGGTGGGGGGCGCTCTGGTGTGTACTGGGAACACTGGTGGTCATCCAGTCTGACAGCAGGAAGGAAGGACGTGTGTTAGCGCTCTCCTGCACACCCGAGGAGAAGCAGTCTGTCGCTGCCAGAGCTGCCAGAGACTGGGGAGTCTCTCTCCTGGACCAGGACTCATGGCTGAACAATATCCTCTGTCCTTTGATCGTATGGAGAGTTTAAATCACCAGTTTGATCGCCATTAAACTGGGTTAGATTCGATCGGCTCGTTAATCTGCGTTTCTTTTGTACTCTTTGCTTTTCTCTTCTTCTTTTGATTCTCTCCATCAAGCCTAATTGTCTGTCATAGTGTTGATTAAGACAGTGTAATTTAGGGCCTGAATATAATCCTCCCATCAGCTGCTTTGCAAGGTTCTACCAGATGTTTAGATTTGTATTTTGGCTGGAACGTGACCTCATCATCTGCGTGGTGCCTAATTGCTCCTGAAAATGTATTTAATTTGAAATCTGACACCCAAACTGATCTGACCAAGGGTTCTCCTCACGACCACAATCTCACTGCTTCCTTTCCCAGCTAAAAATATGCCCTTCAGTCCCTTTGCTATTTACAGGCACTTAGAAACAGATGGTTCATGCTGCTGGGAGATTTGGTATCCTATGAAACATCTTGGCATTCCTTCATTCCTGCTCACTGGGCTCAGCTCCCACAATGCACCTGTTTTCCCTGAGTTGTCTGAGGATACTGTTGTCTTTCCAGACCTTTTTGCATCCACTCACTTTTTCCACCGATCCCTCTGAGGGGCTGAATGCTTGGTTCTTTCCCTCATTTGTGACCTTTCCAGAGGCCCTGTTAGTACCATAATAGACAGAAAGCTGCTCACGTGGCCGAGAGCTACAGTGAAACCGCGGCCTTTCTCCAACGTTGACCTTCCGCTGCTGATCCTGACTTTTTGTTCTGCCCCGTTTTAGGCCCAAGACAAGAGGAAGGCCCTGGAGGAGACCAAGGCCTACACCACCCAGTCTCTGGCCAGCGTAGCCTATCAGATCAACGCCTTAGCTAACAATGTGCTGCAGCTGCTGGACATTCAGGCGTCACAACTGCGACGGATGGAGTCCTCCATCAACCACATCTCCCAGGTACCCTCCACCTCACATGGTCCCTGCCGTGGAACTGTTTAGGGAGCTGAAGTCCAGGCTGTAGCAGACATACAGTAAATGGCAGGATTATACTGGATCTGACAGACCTACCACAGCCCTTGTGTATTTCTCGCCTGCTTCATCAGCAGTTCTCTGTAATGTGGGCACCCTGCCTGTCAGCCGGCGACCGTCACCCCCGTTCACCCCCGTCACCCTCGTCACCCCTCCCTCTGGGGTTCATTAAACCTGTCAGGGATGAAGTGAAATCCTGACGCCAGCTCCTTTGTCCCCTCACATATTTGCCTGATGGAGAAAGGCTAGGTGCTTCAACGGACATTTTTGATCCTCCCTCTTCTGATCCAGTGGTCATTTTGGATCATTGAACAGTGATAATAGTAACATCTTCCCTCAAACCCAGGTGGATCTTCAGTTTCTGTCAGATTTCTCCTGGGAATAATAACACAGCTTGATGCAAATAATGAGCCGTTGCAGACTGATTTTTCAGATTTGACGTGCCTGTTTGCAGTGGAGACCATTATTAAGATAACTATACTAATTAAATTTATTCCACTGAATAATTGATGAAGGAGGTTAACATCACATTTGCTGGAATCCTAAATGCAGTACAGACTCCCTTCAACCTGAGGGCTGAAAATGTGCCGACTGCCAGCCAAAACTACCGACGGAGCGGTGACATTTGTTCCTAGAAGCAGAGCAGCGGTCGAACAGACGGCCAGATGTTTATCACAATGAAGAGATTACAGGAGAAAATGAGACTGAGAGAGGGGCAGGAAGAGCACCCAGATCTGTCCCCGAGGATAAAGGAAGTTATTACAAGAGGAGGGTTTATAAGAGGATCCGACATAGAGATCTTTGCTTTTAGCATCGGCTGTGTGGGGCAAATAGTGAAACGGTGAACAGACCTCGCCCAGTGTTTGTTACGCTGCTTCACGCCCTTAAAATGCCTCAATTAAAGATATCATTTTCACTCCGGAGATGATAATTTTGGATTCTGGTGCCTGTGTCACTTTCTATTATCTGCAGCCTGCTTCCTCCGTACTGGTGGCAGGAAATAGGCCGGCTCCATTTTTACTCTTCCCGTCTGAGGTTGGGCGTGCCGCTTCAGTTTCCTCTTCTTCCTCTTCTTCGTGTTTTCAACACACGTCTTGCACATACAGCAGGCAGACATGGAGGGAGATGCAGGAGGAGGAGGTGGAGGTCCGAGCCCCTGTAATAATAACGGTCCGCAGTTTCACAAGGTCGAGAGTCAGGAGTCGCGGCAAATAAAGGAGGAATGATTTATTATAGGTTGGGTCAGGTCATTCCTTATCTATCGTTAATATTTACCCCCCCTTCTAAGGGACAGAGAGGCTAAATGCGGGAAGTGAAGGAGGTCACCGCTACTTCCAGTGTGGCGCTGATGTGGCAGCTCACAGGAGCATCTATTCAAACAGCCCCCAGCGGGGCAGAAATCACTGCCAGAGACCCAGAGACCCACACTGGGACGGGCTCCAGCACGTAACTGGAGTAACTGGTCATCCATGGTGCTCACCCCCTCCCCCGCATGTTCTGTCCTCACACAGACGGTGGACATCCATAAGGAGAAGGTGGCGCGTCGAGAGATCGGCATCCTGACCACAAACAAGAACACCTCCCGCACCCACAAGATCATCGCCCCCGGCAACATGGAGCGGCCAGTGCGTTACATTCGCAAACCCATCGACTACACGCTGCTGGATGATGTGGGACACGGTGTCAAAGTAAGACAGATGCTGATGCCTCTCTCAGAGCCTTCCGTGAGCCCACAGTTCTGTGCCGCCCTCACACATTTTCAGCATTTGGTAGCGGCGGCCTCTTCATCCCCGTCTGTTTCTGCTCAGATAGCGGATGACCGCTGGTTTCCAAACATCCGCCGATTCATATTCAAAAGCTCGCTCTTCCTGGCTCGCGTTGAGACAGATTTGGCACGGTCCGCTATGCAAATCAACGCTGCAAGTAGTTGCGTTCTTTCATTGCAAAAATGATACAACAAACCCCTGTTTTTACCCCTGTCAGAGCCCCCCTGCTCGCTTAAAAAGGTTCATTTTTCTAATCTGCATTTATTTCGTGCTGCTGCCAATTGCTAAATGACCAATTATTCGATGAAATTATGGTATTTAACCACAGTCATTTAATTACATTATTGACAGTTTTAATAGGCAATCTGCTTCGTATTAAAGCCAGACATGTTTCATTCATGTTGCAGTAGTAATGTTGCGTTTGCTCTGCATTAGTGCGTGTTTTGGGGGTTGTTGACGTCGACGGTTGTGGCCAGATTTCCTCCTGGCCGTGAAGGCCGAGCTCCTCTGAAACACCAAGGGAACTGGTGCTCGCTCAAAATGAGAACTCTGGACTCATTCACAGAGTTTACTGGCATTGCGGGCTGTTGCCAGGGTGAAACAGTTCCAGCCACTCCAGTTGTCTGGCTGATTTACGACCCTGTTATCCTTCCTTTCTTCCTTTCTTAAAACGCCGCCTGTAGCTCAGACGCGCCTTGTTATTCCTGCCGTGTCACCGTTCAGATGATTTTTCCATTGATTACAGTCTGTAACACACGCCGAGACAGCGATAACGCACTCATAATGTACGCGTGTGTTGTTGCTGTGTTAAAGGGAACTTTTCTTTTCTGCTGTGCTCGATGACTTGTGTGTCAGACTGATGGTGGGTGTGTTTCATGCTGAGATTTCACCTGTTCTGTCTCATTTTAACTGTTTTCAACCATTGAGCACATCTGGTTTTCTGTCTCTCCTCTCTGCTTGCTTGCACTCAGTGGCTTAAGGCCAAGGTAAGAGATGGATGTCTTTCTCTTTTTTCATTCGTGTTATTTTGTGCTGTGCAATATTGTGAGTACAAAGCTGGCCTGACCCTTTAAGATCAATTAAAGTGTATTATACGGTCCATTATATGGCGTTTTCTCATCACTGTGTTACGTGTGTTACACCAGCAACATGGAAACAACACGGCGGGACGAGGAGGGACGATTTCCAGGACCAACCCACCCACACAGAAGCCCCCGAGCCCCCCCATGGCTGGGCGTGGCACGCTGGGGTACGCTCCTTCCTGAAAACAAATCACCATTTTCCAACGTCCTCTAACCAGAGTTAGTAAAAGCCTCCGGTTGTCTTTGGCGTTCAGCCGGAACACCCCCTATAAGACCCTGGAGCCGGTGAAGCCTCCAGTGGTGCCCAACGACTACATGACCAGCCCGGGCAGACTGGGCAGCCAGCACAGCCCTGCGAGGACGGCCTCGCTCAACCAGAGGCCCAGGACGCACAGGTGGGACCAGTGAGAGAGAACGCAGTCCTACGCAGGGTTAATGATCTGGCACCATTCTTCTGTGAATGTGTTGCCATGGTGACAAGTCTGCAGATTGACAATGTCAGACACGTCTGTGATTAACGCTGTCACGATCCTCTAATGATGGGTTTCTGCCTCTCTGCCTGCAGCGGCAGCAGCGGGGGGCAGCGGGGGCCGGGAGAACAGCGGGGGCAGTGCGGTGGGTGTCCCTCTGGCTGTCCCCACCCCCTCCCCTCCCAGCATGGGGCAAGGTGAGTCCCAGGCGTGTCAGCCAACCAGGAGCCAGAGCACAGGTGTAAATCTTCCTCTTACCCTGCAGTGGCGACCTCCTCAGCCTCAGTGCCTCAGGGTCCCGGCCTGGGCCCCATCCCCATGTCCCAGTTCGGCACCATATCCCGGCAGATCTCCCGCCACAGCTCGTCCAGCGCCTCCTCGGCCTCCATGGTGTCAGCCACCGGCACCTACCGCCGCGCGCCCTCCGTCTCTTCCCAGCAGCCCCACATCAACGGCGGCCCTGCTTACACACAGAACCCAGGTTTATTGATCGTTAATTCACTACATCGAAATTATTTGTTCCTGTTTGAAAGATCCAAAGGAGCCAGCTCAGCTTCATTCCTCTGAGGTATTGATGCACGGAGCTGACATTTAAACTCGTAACACTCCTGCGGTGTGAGGTTCCAGCCCGGCCTCTGTTATATGTGACTAATGAGTCAGGCCTGGCGCTAATGTGAGTGTGAAATGACGTCTTTGAGCGAAGGCGAGCACCGAGGGTGTCACCGGGCTACAGTTTCCCGTCACCAGGCACCTGCTTTTTTTTTTTTTTGAGAGGGCACATCTCCGCTGAGCCGTCACCGCTCGCTCCTCTCTGGTTTGTAGCTTTGCTTTGCAGCTCTTTCACTGGGGCAAATCGGTTTTAATCAGATGCTGATGAGGCAGCTTCTCAGACCCAGTTTAAAAAAAAAAAAAAGCGCTGGCACAAAAGCACGCTGATTGCAACAGTGTGAAAGAGTTGCCCAGCATTGCTTCCTGTAGCGGTTTGCTCACTCGCTAGCTCTCTAATCTGCAATTATTTCCTCTGGTAAATCCCGTGGCCTTTCTCTGCTCACCGTCTTTCTCTTCCCGTCCACCGCCTTCGCCTTCCTCTGTCCTGCTCTGTCTGCTGCTCCAGTGTCTGTGGCTCCTCCGCCTCCTCCAGCGGTCCAGCTGACCCCACAGATTCCTCTGACAGGCTTTGTGGCCAGAATGCAGGAGAGCAGTAAGTACAAAAGCCTGTGCTTGTACAGCAGCTACACACCCTGAAAGCAAATCACAGGCGCGCCTGCTGTTCCTCACAAATCTCAGACACGATCCCTCTCCTCGATCACATATCTGATCACTAAACCGGCTGTTTCACTGAGTGTGCGCCATGCTCGTGGATGGCTACACACGGTGCACATTTAAACTTCAAATTCCACTGAAGCCCACACGCTTCAGACGGCTGTCTGTTACCACAGAAACAGAAAGACCTGGAGAGAAAACGTGACCTGATGCCCTGTCCCAGCTGTACAGAGAAGTGTAGCCGTGTAGTAGCGCACACACACACACACACACACTCAGACGTATCACAACTCAGACGTTACCTGTAACGTGTGTGTAGAGCGCCTCTCAGAGGACGTGTCCAGGAAGTGACAGTTATATTTCCATATTTCCAGTTCTGATGGTTGATCTAAAACGGTCACAGCACAGAAAACACAGATCTTGGTTCAAATTGAAACTCTAGTATGAATCAATACTGATTTACTGATCCCCTGATGAAACGGCACAAAACAGCTCCAGTATAGGTTGATTAATGTAGACCTGTTGGTGAATGTAAATGTTGTATGTGTTATTTATCCCCTAATTAATTGATTAGGATTGGGAAATGGAACAACATGAGGAAAATGGCCCAACACTGCCCTCTAGCGTCTGAGAACATCTACTGCACCCGCAGTCTCAACGTTTCAGCTGTAAACATGATAAATGTTTGAAACTGTGTTTTTAGTCACAGACAGCCCGGCTCCACCTCCACCACCTCCTCCAGAGGACCTTAGCGTGTTCGAAGAGCCCTCCCCTCCACCTCCCCCACCACCCGTGGACTACGAAGAAGAGGAGGCCGCAGTGGTTCATTACAACGACCCCTACGCCGACGGAGACCCCCAGTGGGCGCCCAAGGTGTATTTAGAGAAAGGTCAGTGTGTTTAGGGCCAACCTTCCACTCCGATGGTTGCGTAGTCATAACCGTTGGTGGTGTTCCCTCCAGTCGTGGCCATCTACGACTACACCAAGGACAAGGAGGACGAGCTGTCCTTCATGGAAGGAGCCATCATCTACATCATCAAGAAGAACGATGACGGCTGGTTCGAAGGCGTCTGCAACGGCGTCACGGGACTCTTCCCAGGAAACTACGTGGAGTCCATCATGCACTATGCTGACTAAAAACAAAAAAAAGGAGGTTAAACCCGATGCAGCGCTGCAGAGGTCAAATCAGATGTACAGGCTCACGCGGTTGTGTGAAAGTGCCATGGTGATTTCTTTTCCTATCTGTGGGAGAGTGAGCTTCCGAAAGGTAGAGTTAAAAAAAAAAAAAGAAAAATGCACAAAGATGAAGATGAAGGTTCTGTGGGTTTATGCTGTGGACTAAAAGTTTACTGTTACAAATAATGCGATTAGCCCCGAGCATCAAACAATCTCTCCCGTACAGTGTTATCAGTCTGTCGGAATGAAGCGCCAAAAGCTGCCATCCCCACAGACTGCTCCAGGCTAAAGGTCATCTTGACAAGTGCATTAGGACATGAGTGAATGTTCCACACGCTTGGTGTCCACATCCGGAGCAGATGCTGTTTGTACAGACAAAAGAAGGAAAACCAGTCCCCGTTCTCTTCTCTAACTTGTATATAACCTGTAATGTGAGAAACTGCCGGTAACGTTCGCTCATTCGTCGTGTTTCACCCGTGCGTTTCCATCATCCGTCAGTGGAGGTGACGCCAACGTCCTGTTTGTTGTTTGGATTTTTTTTTTCCAACTTGAATATTACCTTTTATTAACGGTGCCATTTTTATCCCAGTCTGGACAAAAGTGGTGTGAGGATTTGATTTTATTTAACTTTTTTTTTGTGGTTCTCAGTCGTGTCGGAGCCCAGATCCCCCTCGGAGCGCAGAAAGGACCCGGCCACCTGTTTTAGTGTCTCTGCACTGGATTTTTCCGCGCGCCTTCGCAGTGGCGGTGCTTCACGTCGGTGCTCGTTAACCGTAACGGCCAACCCAAACGACCTCAGCCCTGGAGCCTCGGCTCCAGAACACCCCTCAGATCTGATTGTATCTGCTTCAGACTGCCTCCTCCCGCAGAGCGGTTGACGGTGCCAATCCCTCTGCCAGCATCGATGTCTGTAACCCGACAACGACCTTCATTTTGCAAAGCAAAGGGCCTTCCTCGCGTCACAGGGAATGTGTCTGCGGCGACCCGGTGACCCCTTCGCCACTACTTCTCATTCTTGATTGTATTTTTCCATCTTGATGCCACTTTTTTCTACCTAACACGTTTTAAACTTTGTAATCGCGACTTGTTTCGTTGTGATGGAAGCTGCTAGAGAAGCTGGCAGTCTGTGCGTGAAGTATTAATTTATACTTTTGTTCTCATGAAATCATAAGACGACCACTGGCGTGCGCGTGTGTGTATCTTTTTAATGTTTACCACCTAATGTCTCGCATTTCAGGGCATCACAGGTCAAAGCACCTTTATCTGATGTGTGTTTTCTCTTAAAAATGAAATTTGGTGGGTGGGGGCAGGGTTCAGTCCACATTTCTGTACATATGATGTGTTTCATTGAATTTTATGTACAGCCTTTTTGTAATAAACAGCTCGTTAAAACTCGGAAACGGGATTTTTGTTTTAATATAGTATTTTTGACGTGAGGGGGAGAGCTTGGGAGGCTGCTTCTCAAACCTCTGCAGATTTGGGAGGAGAGGAGGAGGAGGAGGGATGAAGTCAGGCGGTGGCTCATACGGGAAGCCTTCAACACCACAGGAGGTCCCGTCTGCCGGAACACCGAGGAAGTGTTAGCGTCTTGGTTGGCCTCTTACCCACATCAGGGTTTAAAATGTCTGCAGTCTGACCTCTGAGGGCCTCGGGTTGAACTGTCTGTGGAGCGGAGACTCTCCTCACCGCGGCCTGGTAGCTCTTATAGAGGACGGCCCCGTGCTGGCGGAACAGACGGCAGAACAGTCGCATTTGTACACCAAGCTCAAACGTTGTGAGTTTGTGGGGTCAGACCTTCGCTATTCTGATGGAGTTGATCCAGAGCCGCAGGGCCTCTTCGTCCTCACAGCACAGGAACCTGATGTGGTGGGACTCCTTCTGGATGTGGGGATGCTGGGAAACAGGCAGTGAGTGACGCGCCCACCGCGATCAGCTGTTTTAGGCTCCTTTGAGACCAACGCGGCCTGGAGGTGCAGTACGAGCCGCCTCCAGCAGGCGGCAGCAAACGCGCTCACACCTCTGACCCGGACTCGACGGTCATTGCTCGGTTTCACTACAGGTTTTTAAAGTTTATCAAAGTTTAACTGACTGCTAGCAGCTCTCTGTAACAACCAGTCTGTTTCCTAAATAGGAAACTTCTATTAAAATAACAATTATGATGACAGTAATGATTTAAGGGCAAAGGTCAGCTGTGCTTCTCACGGTTACCTTCAGGATAAAGCAGAAGTCAGTGGGTGCTTTGTACTTGTATTTGTAGTTTTTGGTGGTGTAGACGTCAAAGTTCTTGAAGCGGAGGAAGCAGGCGAGGTCTGTGGAGCACTGCAGAACAGACAGGTGGAAAACCACAGCCAATCAGACGCTTGGGCAGAACTACAAGCAAAAGCCTCCCAGAACTGGGTTCCTTTCCCGCTTCTCCTTTCAGTCTGAGCGTCAGCCCTCGCCATCAGCTGACCTAGCCAAGCTGCAACATATTATCCCCCTCCACTGACGCAAGCAGCATGAAATTCAAGCCCCCCACGTCATAATCTGCTGGTGCTTACAGACACACGGCGCTGCCTTCGCGTGTATTAGCCAGGGTACCCAAAAAGCTGTAGAGTGAGATAATGTGGCATTTAATGGGATTTTTCCCAGACCTTTGTCTTTCCTTTAGGAACATAGTAGATGCCTGAGGCCCTTAGCAGGAAGTAGCGAGGTCTCCAGATTTTTTTGCCGTCTTCTTTCAGGTACAGGATGCCCTCCAGGCTGGGAACGATGACAGCCGGACCCTCGAAATTCTCCTGGTTTCAAGGTTAAAAAGTAAAAATGGCTCGGAAAAGATGTCGTCCACTGGATGTAAGAGGGGAAAAAAGGTAACGCGGCTCTCTGACCTTGATGAGGAGCTGATTGGCCTGCTGGTTAAACCCACACACGCACGCTTTCTCCTTCTTCAGCATGTAAAATATCTTCAGGAGGAGAAAAGCTCAGTTCCGGCGACGACCTGTGCAAACAGGTTAACGTGGAGGAGCTTCTCACCTGAGGGTTCCTGAACATCACATACTTCTGAGGGTTGGACAGGAAATAGATGCTGTTGTTGCTATGGCGACCCCACATGGACAGCAGCTCCACTAAGCACTCGTGGTCCTCAAAGATTCTCCCTGAAACAAAAAGAAACTTGTCTCGCTTGTTTGGAGGGGCTGACAGCTTCAAACACATGCGTGTGTGCGTGTCTGAGCGTGTGTGTGTGTGTGTGTGTGTGTGTGTTTGCACCAGTCTGCAGGTCTGGGTTGGTCTCGCTCAGGCTCCAGTCGATGCTGCGGTCACAGTGCGTCTTCTCGAACAGCTGGTCCAGAACCTCCCCGACCGCCTGCCTCTCATCCACCATCAGCGCCTTGTAGCTGCCGTCGGCCATCAGGACTTTTATGATCAACTACAGGAGGAGGAAAGGTCACGACCTCAGACAGCTGCAGCAGCGGGGGGGTGGGGGGGGACCAATCCTACCTTCCTCACTTTAGCTTCTTTCAGCTTCTGAAGGGCCAGGCTAATTTTTGCTGCCTTCGACTGCTCTTCGCTCTGGGAGCAGAAAACAGGGAGGTTAGCGCTGCTGCAAAATGCTAATGTGTTTTTATCTTCGGTGAGACGCCACCTGCACTTTTCCAGAGAGTTCAGCCGTGCTTCTGGGGCCGAGGGAGGCCGCCGGCTGGGATTCCTGAGCCGCCGCCGCGCCTGGTTTGTCTGCGTTGCCGTTTTTGATGGATTCGGCTCCGAGGTCGGCCACCAGCGCATCGAGGTCGTGATCCTCCAGCTCGCTGAGAGACTTGGCTGAGGAGATAATGGAACGGCTGTCAGCCCGGCAGCCTTGTAAATGTCAGCAATTAAAGCCGGCGACCGACGGGAAAAGTCTGTTTCAGCTTAAAGTTGCTCCCAGTTTCTGAAGGTACCAACGAGTACGAGGTTCCAGCCAGATGTTGGTCAGGGGACGCTTGCTGCAGCTTTACCAACAAATAAGAGCATCAGTGACAAAGAACAACGGAAGATGAGGGAGATAAACACTTGGTCTGGTTTCTAAATGGGAAGTTAACGGCTACAGTTAGCGCCAATGAGACATTTCCCATCTGTTTCTGCATCTCTTTATTTTTTCTGTGCATAACTTTAGAATCTGCTGGTTTCTATGGCCCTTGCATGTTCGGAAGTTCGTGGTTGGACGTGAGCGGATCCTGCAGAACCTGCCGTTAAATGACACCACCAATCCAAGATGGCAGCCAATGTGCCATGTTTTTCGCTCCAAACTCATTGTCTCCATTTGGAGGTGGTTGCAACCTCCTGGCACATCATCAAACACTCTCTTAGAATCCCCCCCACTCTCCCACACACACACACACACACATACACACACACACACACACACACACACACACACACACACACACTTACCGTTTAAGTCGGTGAAGCCGGCCGAGAGGTTCCTCTGCGAAGCAGGGTCCTCATTGGGTTCCACTCCTGCTACCGTCAGACTCTGCAACCAGGTCACATGACGAGGAATGTTAGCAAAACGACACCGGCGTCATCGGAAGATTAACGCTTTTCACCGGGAGAGGCAGACGACACAGATGTCACAACAGAAGTCGTTTGTAGACTCGGATTACATCTGTAATCAAAGGACAGGCCCTAAATCATGGCACATGTGCCCTGGAACCGCTCTGAGCCGCGTTTTAATTGTCGCTCGCGCCTGTTTTCAAGGGGTGATTTATTTTCTAGACTCTCCTTTCAAGGCTGGACAGTAATAGATGACATGTTTCTCTCGGCTTCCTGCCTGCAGAGGCGATAAATCACGTCAGGTCGTTAGGAAAAGAAAAGGAAAATCTTTTCAGAAACCACTTTTGTCTTTGGCAGAACCGCAAGCTTCTAATCACAGCTCCCGGCTCAAAAAAGCGCAGATGAGGGAGGGATGGGAAGGTTGTGAGTTCAATCCCTGGAACACGATGCCGAACCTTCAAATGGCTCCTGAAGGAGTTCGGAGGTCTTTGGGCCACTTTCTGATGCAGCAGAGGTCCTTTAGTAGCTTTTCAGGATATTTATGTCAGAAAAATGAGAAATTCCTGCTAATTTAGGTTATCGTTGAAAAACTGAGGGCCCCGCCATGAAGGGTTGGGGTTAGAATGAGGGGGCTGGGATGGGTTGGTTTGGGATCAGATAAAGCAGTTTTTTCAGCGGTATTGTTTAGTTTAACTCACCTGGGAAAAACTGTCAATGTCTCTGACCAGCTGATTGAACAAGGCGTCAATGTCATCCATCTGGAAAACTGGAAAACAGCAGCCGGATGGTCAGATGGGGCGGCGGCCTGCTCCGACAAGGTTCCATTTGGCTCCGCACGAACCGTCCCAAATAGGCCGCAGCTCATTTGTTTTGCTTCAACAACGAAGCCCATTAAAAGACGGCGTCCCAGCTTGTGAGGAATCAAAGCTGGCTGTGCTTTTTTTCCACGCCTATTATCCAGGATTGGAAAGCAAACAGCAATCAAGAGTTTCTCCCATGGAAACCCTGACAGACCAGCATGGACGGTCTGGTTCTGCTCATGTGGAGGCGGCTCAGCGCCAGCCTCAGCGTGCTAAACAAGCAGCTCGCACATGGAGCTTCTTATCCAGCAAACATCCACCTATCGCCGATGCTTTGGCATCGCGGCTATGCGGGTATCAGTTACGGCAAACATGCTTTAACTGTTTCAATGCCTTTAGCAGCTGGGTGCTAATGAGGTGATGAGGAATGAGGTAGCCGTTATTAGCGGTGGAACAGTTCCAGCTGTAATAGTTGTAAAACTACAACACTGGACTGGAGGATAATGGAGATCTGAGACTCTGTAGGAAACATTAGCACCAGAGGCTACCCCTCGAAACTGCTGCTTCCAACTGCAGTTACAAGGTCAGGGCCGACTCCTGCCAGGAGCTGGATGTGTTATGTTAGAGGAGACCCCAGCGTTTGGCAGCAGGCTAAATATTTGAGCAGCCCGGCCGGCATCTGCTGAGCTTTGTTTAACTTCCCACTGGTAAGGCTGCAGCTCAGAGGCTGCAGAGCAATGCATTTCTGTCCCGCCGATGGCGGCGTGCACGTGCTGTTTACCATCTTCATAAACTGAGAAGCTGCCTGGAGCATTTGTCCCACTTTCTGATGTACAGTTTACATCTTGGGCTGTGCTGTTTAGCCTCACTCTGTGATTACCTCCGACAGTAAACACGACCATCATTAAACTGTAATGAGGTCGAACGGGAAACGGTGGCGAGCTGGGTATTGTTTCCATGTGAAAGTGAAATTTCTGCACCAAGAAAGTGAACTTCACCTTTGCGGCCTCGTACGCGCGGAGCTCCACTTCTATTTCTACTTCTTCTATGCTGTAAATGATACTTTAATCAATCCGATATCTGCGCCTTCTGATAGATCAGGACGGCGTTCACAAACAGGAAGGGTCCCTGTGGAGGTCTGCAGGGCCCTCAGCTCGGACCGCTGTTGGTTTGCTCAAACGTGAAAAAGTCTGACCAAGAATCCGACCCAAGACATTTCTAATCTCAAATCATACAGGCAGAAAAGGTAATAACGCACTTTCCAGGTATTTTTTTGGTGATGTGAAGTTGGTCTCACCTGTTTTGCGCTGTCACATGACCCTGGCGAGCCCGTCTGTGTTGCAGCACTGCAGCACAAACTCTGCTGCAAAGAGGAAGGAGGATTGGACGTTTGTCTTGGTGGCGCGGGCACGTTTGTGCGTCACTGGCTGAGGAAACAGATAAACGTGAGAGAATCTGACACTAATTAGCAGAAGAGCAACACATTTAAACTGGTTTTAAAAACGTTTGTATGTTTTTCAGCCATTTATTAGAAGGTTTCTAATGTGGGCTGAAGCTCTAATCTGGACCATGTTGGGTCCTGAAGTGGAAATTAAAGCGGAATGAAGGGGTGTTTAGACAGGCTTTAGAGCTATTTAAATCTGTGGAAAGACGTAATAAAAGCCCACATGGCTGATCATTAAATCCTTGTGAATGATCAGAGGACCTAAATCAGTTCTCGGATGCGCATTTGCTCCACTCTGGGAATTGCGCGCAACGGAGCAGATCCCCAAAGAGCCCCCCACTGGAGTGAGACTAAAAACAACAGAGACGTCCAAATATCTACCACATGCACCGTTTGGGTGAATTGGAGTGACTCTGCGGAGTGGTATGTCCGGGAAAGCTACGGGTTAATTTAAGACCAGGAGCGACGCCTGTTGCCAATTAGAAGCAGCGGCAGCAGCAGCACATGTGGGCTGGATGCAGCGGGAAGGGGGCGACAGGGGCAGAGACCACTGGAGACGAGCTACACGTCTGTGCAGTCTCTGATCCGGGACCACTCGCGGGAGGCCGTTAAGGAGATGAACTACTCGGACTGAAGGACCACCGTAGACTAACGACTGTTTCCTGTTTGCCAACATGGCATCTGTCTGTATATTGTTTCTACTCTGGGCAACATGTATGCTGAGTGAGGAAGCCGTGTCTGAGACCTGTCGGGGGACGCGCTGCTTCCCCGACCCAGACTGGATCGGACCGTGCGTCGGAGCGCACTGCCAGGGCCTCCGGGACGCAGCGTCCAGTCGGACTTTTCCCAACTCCGCGCAGCCCAGACCGGTGCGGGTCTACCCGTCATTCCAGCAGGACGCTCGTTTCAGTCCTTACCAGGGGCAGAGCGCGCCTTTGGCACCGTACGCCGTCGTCCAGGCGCAGCAGGCGGTCCCGGACGCCAGGAGGACCAACCCGAAGACCCTGACGGCGGACGTGGCCCATCCCTGCGCAGGTGGGACCTGTCCCCCCGCCGACGGTGATGACACCGCGGCGCGAGGATGCAAAGGGGTCGGCTGTAAGCTGCCGGGCAGAATGCGCCACAAGCCGAAACCGTGCGTCGGGAACGGCTGCGGCGCGCACGCAGAAGAGCTGGGGAGAGGAGGCGCGGCGCCGGTCCACGTGAGGGACACAGCGGCGCAGTTTCTGAGCGAGTTCGGTTCCGAAACTGGCGCGTGGATCCAGCTGACATGTGACATGAAAGCAGGTCAGTGGCGCGCGGGAGCCGTCAAAACCGGTGGGTCGTGAGGTCACACTGGTCGCTTGTCTCCAGGAGCCAACGACGTTCCTTCGGAGGACGCGCTTGTGCTACAGCTGCAGCTCTCCGAGGACCAGAAGGACCTGGTGGAGGCCCTGAAGAGCCAGCAGGAGGAGGTCCGGGAGCTGCAGAGGCTCCTCGGCGAGCAGCAGGGGACGCTGCTCCTGCAGCAGAGAGAGATCCTGGAGCAGCAGAGGAGCATGTTTGAGCAGCTGGAGGACGTGAGGCTGGACTGGTGACGATGCTGGAAGAATGAACTAAAAACTAAACTTCCCTTTACTTTTCTGCTTGCAGGTAAAATCCCATTACAACCTAATGATGGAAACCATCAAACAAACATCCTTCCAGAACATCCAGGGCGATCTGGGCGGCCACGTGGAGACGCCGAGCGTGAGGGACGGAGCTGGGAACGCCCAGCAGGCCCTCGCGCTGCACAAGGTGGACATGGAGGCCAGCGTGATGGAGGTGAGCCCGACCTGGTCAGGTTCCCCCGGTCGGCTGTACAATCCTCTGTTCTGATGTAAAAGGTCGACTTTCTCAGGTGAGTGGCTCCATGGGCTGCGGGAGCTGCCGCGGCGAGGAGTACTGCGGCTTCAGCGGCGGCCGTCCTGTCTGCCTGAAGTGCACCGTCTGTCCTCCGGGCTTCTTCATGGTGGCTCAGTGTTCGGTCCACGCCGACAGGATCTGCCAGGTGAGCCCCTCCGCCGTTAGCGCGGAGACAACCTGGGGCGCTCCTAACCTGCTGGGTCCTGCTTGCAGGACAGGGACGAGTGCCTGGAGATCCCCGGCCTCTGCCGGGATCAGCAGAAATGTCTCAACACTCCGGGTGAGGATCCCGCCGCCCCGACCTGGGTTGCGTCTTCCTAAACCTGGTTGCGTCTCTGTTGACGTCTTCTCGCGTTTCCGCCCCTTCAGGCGGATTCAGATGTCCCGGTATGACGGAACACGACGCCTTCTCCGGCCTGTGTGGCCACGGCTACTTCTTCAACGCCGCCGTGGACGAGTGTCAGGCCTGCAACGACTGCGACGGCGAGCCCGCCGCTTCACCCTGCACCGCCAACGCCGACACCGTCTGCTCTGGTGCTGCCGCCTCCGCCGCCCCCGAGGCCGCCCTGTCTCTGTCCTGGGCCGGGGACGTGAGCCTGCCTGGCGCCGAAGGCCACACCCTGGCTCATTTCTCCCACGGCGCGCAGCTGCACGTCAGCGGGAGAAGCGACAGCGCGCTGGTGGCGGTGGAGAAGGGCCGCCTGGTGCTGCGGCAGCACGGCCTGGTGTGGCTGGACGAGAACCTCTCGGTGCATCACGGCTGCCGCAGCTTCATCCAGGCGTGTCTGCGCCTCAACAGCACGCATGGCTCCGAGGGGCGGCACCTGAGCGGCGTCAGGGTGGAGCAGCAGGACGCCAGGTCTTTCCAGAGCGCCAGCATCAGCGGCGTGGCCGAGGTCGCCCCCGGCGACCTCATCTCCCTGTCCGTCCGCAGCGCGAGCCAGCACTGTAACGACAGCAGCGAAGGCGTCCAGCTGTTCCACCACTCCGCCGCGTCGCTCAGCCTCCTCTGGCTCTCTCACGACACCGGGGCCGTCGCCATGACCGCCCAGGCCGCCGTGTCGGCGCACTACCACACCAACCACCGCCTGGCGTTCCGCACCACCTACACCTCCGACCCCTACGTGGTGGGACTGACCCACGACGGCCGGGGCATCCGCTTCGCCGAGAGCGGCGCCGTTCGGTTTGTGTTCCAACAGGCGCTCTACTCCATGGGCCACGCCTGCGTGAGCGAGGGCTTCCAGGTGTTGGCCTACCTGAACCACAACGGAACGGGCTCGGAGCTCTGCCGCTCCTTCAGACCGGGCGTCCACTACCGGGACACGTCCCTGTCTCTCTCCGGGGCGGCGACGGTCGCCCCCGGGGACACGCTGCTCCTGGAGATCCTCTCGCCGCCTCAGTGCAACGTGCGTTTCTTCGGCGACGAGACGGGCATCAGCGCCCTGAGCCTGGTCTGGGTTCCCGCCGCTCTTTCCTCCTCTCTCTCGGCCTCCGTTTCCAACGCCAGCCTTCCCTCGGGGGCGGTCCGGAACAAACCTCTGTTCTTCCGTCAGACCACCGCTGGCGTGGCCCAGATGGACCTGCAGGGGAGGGGCTCCGCCGGCCACAGACGGGACGTGGTGTTCAGGGAGAGCGGCACGGCCAGCGTGGCCCTGGACCTCAAACTCATCCACTCCTGCAACCTGGTCAAGGTGACGCTGCTGCGGCGCGGCGCCGCCGAGGGGGCGCGGCCCGTCCCGCTGGCCCAGCAGGTGGAGGGCCAGATGCCGGAGGGCAGCCGATACGCCAGGGTGAGCCTGCGAGCCTCCTTCCAGGTCCACAACGGGACGGCCGTGTTTTTCACGCTGGACTGCGTCCGTGGGCGGGTCAACCAGATCAGCCACCAATCAGGGAGCGGCGTGTCCATCCTCTGGGTGGCTGCCTAAGGTCAGAAAGGTCATTTCTTTCTGTTTGAAAGGGGTGAAGCAGGTCCTCCCTCCTCTTCACGCTGAAGGTTATCCAGATTCAGGATCATTGGGTTTTGCCTCAGGGGATCATCTAATGTTCCTCTTAAAAAGGGTTCAGTTAGAATTTGCTCTTTACCTCTTATTTTGGTCGTTTTATTCCACGACAGACACCTCTTCATTTTTAACCAGAATGAGCCAAATCTAAAAGACATAAGCTAACATTCTCACATGTTTACTGCGTGTTTCTTTTTTTTTATTTTTGTAGACAAACATGGTTCCTAACAAGTTCTGCTTATTTTATGGATCATTTTTTTTACCTTTTATATTTAAATATGTCACTTTCTCTTCTCAGCGGGTGCTATTTGAAATCAGTTTATTATTTTTGTAAAAGCATGTTTTTATCGGCCTTGTTAAAGTGCATGTGGAAAAACACTCTAAATGTTTGAATTTTTAAGTTCTCCGTGCTTCACTGAGGACCCGTCACATTAAACATGACAACCATTCTTACTTAAAAAGTAATTAAGAGTACATTTGATGTTTCGTATTAAATCAAAAACAGTTTTGAATGTAATCTACCTTTTCTTGCCTTGCTGTGCGCTCAGACTGTTTCCTCCAGACTGGTTCGTGGTTGGAAGGTGACACAGCTGATGTTAACGTGCTGGAAGGTGCTTCCAATTAATCACAGAACAGAAGTTTTCCACGCTGAAATTAGCTTCAGCTGAAGACCTTTCTTTGCAAGCCAGTTCACGTTAAAACCCCCCCCCGTGGACTCGTTCTGCCAGGGCCCGGGACGCCGCTTGTATTTTCTTAATGGGCCCCAGATCTGGTTGGAGCCGCATGTTTCCTGTAAATCAGGACTTTACCGGTTCATGCTTCACCAGAGCCGACAACAGCGAGCAACCCCGGTCGGAACCGAAGACCCGAGTTTTTCAAACAAATAGGAAAATTGAAGCCACATCCTGGCTGATAAATGTTTACTGGAGGCCTGCGGGGTCCAGATCCCAGCACCACTGTTGCCCAACAGCAGATAATAGACTGCAGCTGTGCTGAAAGACAACAATGACGGCCACAGACGCTGTTTGTTTTGTGGGTTTTACAGTTTTTGCAACTTCTTGAACAATTTCAGTCCTGCACAGCAGGAAAAGGAAGAAATCTGAACAGGCGACACAGAAACGAATGTAACATGGAAGGTTTCTTCTATGAACGTGTGTGTGCATCCTAGAAGGGTTCCTGCTTCTGGGCTGCATGTGGCACACAGACATCCCCCGAAGGTAGCGGGAAACACGTGCACTGTAGAGCCCAACCTTTGTACTGTAACATGTGACCTGGTGATGTGAGAGGAAGACAAAGGTGAAGAAAAAGGGTTGGAAAATAGAAGACATTTGCACCTCCGCTGCATCTGGAAGCAGTTCCTCTTTGATCTCTTTCTCTCTGTAGTTTCCTTTAAAGTCATCGTGTGACTTGAAACTGTCCCTACACACACATACACACACTCTCACACACACACACACACACACACTCTCACACACACACTTCCCGCAGTTCAATATTGTTAGAGGCGTAACTCCGCCATCTATCGGCAACAAAAATAACTACAAGTAATTTGTTTGAAGCGTTAAAATTGTCTTTATTTTTTACTTGTTACATTTGTATGATTTCAATACTTGAGTGATACATTATTTGTATATATACTTTGCTTAGTCATGTAACTGTTATGACTCAGTTATCTGGGATAGACACACACACAGTTGTAATATCAGTGATTGTTCTCATCCGGTTACAGACTTTTGCACTTTTCTGACGGGTTAGAAGCGAATGATTCACTAGATGTGAACTCAAGCACTGTGGAAGCAGCAACTGTTGACTAGAACAGGTGAGTCGTCTTTAAAAAAACCATAAAAACATTAAAAATCCCCTGTGACGTTCTGGGACGTGAATACAAAAACCAAGGAGAAGGTTTGGGATTTGACGTCTGTGCAGCGACATCAGAGGTCAAGCGTGATTATTCGGCACTTGCGTGTTGAGTGTTTTGGAAATCTTCATCCTCACCTCATTTGGAGCGTTTTAAGGTGGGGATGACGTTCAAAGCCAGTTTGATAAAAAACAAACCCGGTCTTAAAAAAGAATGACTTGCTACAAGCATTGATTGTAAATAAACACATTAAATGTTCTATAAACGGCTGATTTTTGGTCCTGTTTAAATGGAAGGGTGACAGTGAAGCTGGTTTGGAGGTTTTAAGAGTGGACAGAAGGGAAAGGTCGTGTGGAGGGCAAAGCCTGACGACTAGTGCAGAATCTCTGTCAGGAGGCGCTTAAAGTCTCCGCTGCACTCCGAGTCCAGCGCGTCCTTCAGGGTGACGTCGTATTTCTCCAGATACATGTCCTTAATCGTCTCCAGGTCGATCTGTGGGTGCACAGCACACTCGCTACGTCACAAAACTCAAACACTCTGGAATCACGTGATCCGCCCAAAGGTTAGTTACGACTCCCCCTGGTGGTGAGTCGATGTATTGCGTAAAAATCCCGAAATGCACAAAATTTAAAAATATATATTTATAAATGTATACTTGTAATATAAAAAATTACCTCAGAGCGACCAACAATGATGCGAATGAGCGTGTCCTCATCCGTGCCCGCCCCCTTCATGGCTGCATTGAGGCGTCGGGCAAAATAAAGCTGAGGGTTCTTGGCACACCTGACTGTAGACCCCCCCATCACACACACACACACACACACACACACACACACACAGACAAAGAGGATGTTACAACAGGAACATGCTAAAGTTTTACAGGCAGTACATCCTCCCATCAGCCCACCCAGGGTGACGTAGCAGTCCTTCAGCGTTCCCGTCGCCTCGGCGTCAATGGTGTCCAGAATGTCGGTTCCTGAGAGCTAAAAGGACAAAAACAGCATGAGTGGAACAGTCAGCAGACAGACGAGTGTCTGGCTGCAGAGAGAGGCGTCCGTACCGACTCGTATTCTTTGAAGGTGGCCTGAAGCTGCAGGTAGTTCCTTTGAGTCAGGATGTCGCTGAAGGTGGACTCGTCCGTGCCAAATCTGCCTTCTCCGGCCTGGAGAAGCACGTTAGCATTGGTCTGAAGGTTCTGAATCCGTGACGGTGGTCAGAGAGCAATCACGCACCTCAAACAAGGAAGCAGCATCCTGTTGAGCCAAGTCCTCGTCCACCTCGAAGCCCTCGTCTCTGCTCGCCTGCAGCAAAGGACGGAGGCAGAAGAGAGAGGACAAGAGTGAAGGAAAGGTCAAAGACACGAAATAAACTCAGGATTCTAACAGGAACTCAGTCGTTAGCCTCCAGTTGGATCTAATGAGGGTGTGTGAAGTTACAACGTGTTTGTCTTTTTCCTTTTGCTGGAAAGAAAACTGAAGGAAGCAGCTGAGGGCAGGAATGCTGGAACAATCACACGGAACACCACACACACACACACACGCACACACGGCAGCATTGTGAAGCCACGGAGCGCCACACAATGCTGCCGTGTGTGTGTTTCTCAGTGGGATGAACAATCGCAGCATCTAAACAGCTGACTCAGACTAAACATCTGACTGTTCCTGAGTCCCCCCCCCACATAGGCCAGAAGGGGGGTTCACCTGCAGCAGGGAGGTCAGCAGGTTCCTCACGTCCCCGCTGGTGTCGTCCTCGAGGTCGGCCTCCAGGTCCCGCTCGTGCACTGAGACACACATCACACCCTGAGGGTCAGGGAGGCTACGTTTGCATTTCTAGTCTCATTCTCAGGTTCAGAAAATGGGGAAATGGCAGAAGTCAGAGAACTCTGCCATTTTTTCAGATTTCAGAAAGAAATCTGATGAAAATCAGATTATTTTGACAGTTCAAACGACTGTTTTAGTAAAAAAAAAAAAAGGTCCTGAAAGAGGAGGTCTCACCTTGAGCATAAGTCTCTTTGTAGCTCATGATGTCCTGTTACAAAGACAGAGGAGATTTACACACACACACACACACACACACACACACACACACACACACACACACACACACACACGGTTTCCAGCTGCTTCTCTTTTTGTCTTTTCATTAAGTTTGGTACTCAGTGTAAACGTGACGTTATCATCCTCCTCCTCCTCATCTTCATCACACCTCGTTGTTGGCCGTGCACAGGATCTCCACCAGCACGGCCTCGTCGGTGCCGGCGCCCTTCATGGCCTTCCTCAGCTCTTTGGCGAAGAAGACGTGAGGAGGGTCCAACATGGCCACGATGGCGTTCTCAAAGCTGCCGCTCAGCTCTTTCTTGAGGACCTCCTTCCAACTCCTGACACACACACACACACACACACAGAGGTGAGAAAGGCTGAGGCTTGTGTCTATGTGTGTGTGTGTGTGTGTGTGTGTGTGTGTGTGTGTGTGTGTGTGTGTGTGTGTGTGTGTGTGTACTCACATCATCATACTTTTCAAAGTAGGCCTGTTTCAGTTCCACACGCTGAGCTGCAGATCGGTTGGTCAGGATCTGGATGATGGCGTCTTCATCAGTACCTTCAAAATAAGGATTTTATTATTTATATTTATTTATAATATATATATTTATATTGTATTTTATATTTAGGTAACATCTGATTATAGCTAGAAAACTAAACGGTTGTGTGACTAATTTACACCAAAATTTCAGGTTGTGTAGGTAAATTTGTCATTTGCTGTTTTATTTTGAAGGTCTGGATTTTGGACCATAATTCTACAGATCTTGATGCCATTTTAATGTTGTATATAGTTAAGAAATGCATACGTCGAGGCGCTTACCTAAGCCTTTACACGCTTTTCTGATGGATTTGATATCAGCTGTGACATCAAAGTCCTCACAGGGGACGATGGTGGGCTAAAATAATAAAAAAAATATACAGTGGTAAAGTCTCGGAAGTCGGTAAAATTTTGTTTTCTGAGAGAACACTTGATTTCAACAAAGGTTTTTTTTGTTTGTTTGGTTTTTTTTTAAATGTGTGGCTGCAGGAAAAGGGCGCAGCTCTGCAGCGGAGCTGCGTCATGGAGCAGCATCAGAGCCCTCCGGCCTCCAGGACAGCTGGCCCACCAGCACCAGCCGATTCGTTATTCTTTCTGACATTAAAAGGAAACTTTTCCCAGCTCTCCTGTGGATTCGTCAGGTACACCTTTTTCACCTTTTTCACCTTTTTCGCATCGAATGATCCTCGTCTTCCTCCGGTGACGCGCTGGTTGAGTTGTAAAAACGCAGCAGAAGTTGCAGGAAGTGTGAATTTCTTACCTGCACGTTGCCCATGATGCTCCAGAGCGGGACAGAGGAGGAGAGAAGAGGAGCGGAGCTGCTGGGTGATGCTGCTGCGCTGCGGTTCCTGATCTGGAGGATCCGCGGACGCAGCCCTGTCCGGTGCCGCAGGGCTGACGTCACACCCGTTCTGACTCCTGTCCCCCCCCCCCGGGATGGGGCTGGGTCCCTGGTGATGCTGGGAGGAACCGAGCTGAAAACACTAGTGCGTATCCGCGTTTCTGGAGGTCTAATCCAGACCAACGAGGCCAGTTTGAGTACGACTTAGTTGACTCTTTAAATCTGCTAAATGAAACAGAAAGAAATGACGCCGACTTCCTGGAAGATAAAAAAAAAAACATTTCAGAGCATCCTTGTTTGTTATCATCGTGTTTAAATGCTCGTTCTTGGACACGAACACCACCGGAACCGTCATAACCATGGAGCGGAGTCATTTTGGTCATTCTAGATTAGCAATTTACAGATACATTTAAAAATTTCCACATTAAATAAAAGCTATAAAATGAAAAGTTTGTTCTTATATCAGTCATGTCGAACCTTTACTTTCCACCAGGTGGCAGCGTTGCACCGACATTTGGAACAATGCCCTTATATTCCATAATTTAGTTCTAGATCTGGAATTCCTGATATTTAAATCTATCTTTTGATTCCTGATAATTCCAGAAGGCAATCCTGGTTCTTTTTTCTTTCCCTTATGGTTAAGGATGCTTTCATTATTGTCAGGAAACACACAAAACCTCCAACTGGCTTTGTAGAAAGACTTTATCCATATTTGAGAACAGGTTATTTACTGCATTTACATGCAACACAATATGAATGGTCCATATAAATACTCCAAAGTGCATGTTACAGCATTCTGTACCTCAGGAGGAACACACACAGGGTTACAGGCAGAAAATACACGTGGGAAAGTCACAACACCGTATCTCAAAGAGCCTAAAATGACCAGTTGTTGAAATTGAACGTGAAAGTCACAGCGGTGGGTCATGTTTGCTCATCCAAATTGCCACATTTTCTTTTTTTTTTTTGGACATTTAACTGGCGAGACAGATTGTGTAAGGTTATAATTGAGGCTGTTCCATACAGACGTCAGCTGTTAACCTTTCTAAGCCTTCTGGCCAGCGCCAGTGCATGGCCGCAGCTCTTTTGTTGTCATGCACACACGCACAACAAGACACACACGCGTCTGAATGGTTTCGGTCTGAACAGGAAAGCCGCCGCTGACGTCAGTCTGGTGTTAAATGGTTCATCCTCGTTGGCTCCGAGGCCGTTTGGGACATGCATAGTCGTGTGTCTGCAGGTGTGAGGAGGTTTGGAGGAAAAAAACAGTCACATCATCCATCACAATCTTGGTTTGGGCTTTTTTTGTGTTTGTTTTGTTTTTTCTGTCCATGTGTAAATATGACAGTGAAAAGAAGCAACACTGGCAAAACTCCCACCATCATGTTGCACCAGTGAACACGGGCGGGATCATTGGACAGTTAGCTGAAGTGATAATTAGCTTCGTCAACAATGTACAGAAACGATCTGGCCGTCTTCATCTTTTCCCTTCGTTTCGCCAGTTGAAACTGGTTTGGAACCAGACGACTGGTCTGGTTGACACCTTGTCGGATTCAGTTCATCTCCGTGACCAACAGGGAAACATTCATCAGTAATTAAGCTCATTAGGTGGCGTGTTTATGCTGATTGTAAATAAAAACGATTGTCTTATCTGCTGGTTGATGATTCGATCTCTAATTATCTCAGCGTTGTCACACAAACACAGCGTGTGGTCACGCTTCAAGGTTTGGGTCAGACTTTAGTGATCTCTACGCAGACGTAAACCTTCAAGCGGGACCGGAACTTCAACATGGAAGCAAAAGGACGAAAACTTCATGTAAGGTGACTTCCTGCTTGCGTTCAATGCAAGAAATAACGTCAGGCTCGCACCAACGTGAAGAGGAGCACGTTTGTTTCCTGCTCCGACCCGGACGGTCGGGTCTCTTCCCCGTGTCGTCTGTGCTGATTGTGTGTGTGTGTAGAAAAGAAAGGTGTGTGGGTGGCAGCAGACATCAGGGCCTCTCCCCGGAGCCCTGCTCCTGAAAGTCCCAGGGACAAACGTCGGCCATGACGGCCGGTTTGTAGCTGCTGCTCAGAGAGCTCTCTCGCTTCTTCTCGGGGGTGCGTTTGACCTGCGAAGGTTCAGGGTCTCTGGAGGGAACCTCCGACCTCCTGATCTCCGTCGCCTCAGGGTCTCTGCTGGAGCTCCTTCGCCGCTCGGAAACCAGCCCGCTGCCCTCGGACGACTGGCTGACCCGCCTCCTCTCCGACGGCGGCTTGGAGGAGGAGTCCGCCTCTCCCTGGCCTTCTCCTTCGATCTCTCCCTCTCGGATTTGTGGTTGGAGGAGCAGGAGCCTTTGCGTTTCTTCTTGTGCGTGCTGGGGCTTTTGCAGGCCTTCTCTTGTTTGGGGGAGGGCGGGCTGGCGTAATCCCACGGACACACCTCCACCATCAGCGACGGAGGCTGTAAAAGGCTGCCCGTGGACTTGGAGTGGTCCGAGTGGAGCGCCTTGGGCTTGCCGTCGGTGGGCGTGACGCTCTTCTTACGCCTGATCCTGTCCGGAGAGATGGAACCGGAGTCTCCCCCTAGCATGGGCTGCTCCTCAAACTCCCAGGGACAGACGTCCGGTTTCAGAGGGAGGGGCGACCTGGGCGGCCGAGATCGGCGCTCCTCCCGGTCTCCTTTGTCCCTGGAGCGCCGCCTGCTGGACGGCGAGGCCGCTGCTCTCTGCCTCTGCTGGGACCGGCTGCCTTTGGGGGCCCCAGGGTGGCCGCTGCTGCTGCCCCTCCGGTTGCCGCCGGTCTCCCCGGGAGCGATGGAGACGTGCTTCTGCGCCTTGACTTCGGTGGGAGTCTGAGGTTCCTCCAGCTCCCAGGGACACACCTCGGACACGTCATAGAGGTTCCTGCCCGTCTCCGAGCAAATGGACGGCTGGCTGCCGCTAACCTGAAGAATCAAACCACAAAAATGAGCACTGGGCATATAAAAATGATCGATGCGGTCCTGTTCTTCTGGGTTCCTCCGTTACCTGCTGCTTCATGATGCCCATCTTCAGGGGCGTCTTGTTGTACTCCACCGACTGGCTGATGCTCATCTTTGGGAAATGCTCGGGCGTCTCGTCCACCTCCGACAGCGTCCTCTCCTCCGGCCCCTTCAGGCCCTTCTTACTGGCGTCCTCCACGCTTTGCGTCTTGCTGGTCAGGCCGGGCATCTTCTCCTTGGCGCTGGCGATGACGCTGAGGGACTTCTGCATGATGGAGGTGCGCAGCTGGACCGGCTTCTTCTCGTGCGTTAGGTTGTGAGCGCTGGCTGATTTCCAGAAGAGCGGGACGGACTCGGTGGACTCGGCGGGTTCCAACCTCGGCGGGGCGGCTGCGGGTTCCAGCTGCTTCCTGGTGTGTTTGCGTCCGATCAGGGAACCCAGAAGAGATCCCTCAGCACCGCTGACACCAGCAACCGGAGTCAGTTTCTCCCCAACTTGGCTCCCGACGCCTCCATCCGGGTCACAGACGTGGTCGAAGCTGAGGGACTTGGTCAAGCCGGCGAGTTTGTTCCTTAGGGAATCTTCTCGAAGTTTGCCTGGATTCAGAGACACTTCAGAACATCCAGAAGGACTCACAACCACAGCTCCAGCACCTCCACTGGGACAGAAAGGTCTCACCCTGGTGGCCCGACTCCAGCGGGTTCCTCCTCAGGGTGCTGCGGTTGCTGCCGTGCTCGCTGCCGTCCTCTCGGCTGCACTGCCGGTGGATGTGCATGTTCTCCGGGATCTCGGTGATCCGCTTCATCAGGGAGCGGCCCAGACCTTTCTTGGAGTTGCGCTTCTTGTGGAGGTGAGGGTTGTTGGCCAGCATCTTCTTGCACTTGTAGACCTCCAACTGAGCGTAGAGCTTCTTCAACTCATCCTGTGGAAACCAGACACAGATATTTGAGGGTTGGACAGTGATCTTCTGGAACAACCACCATGTTCCACAATTGATTACGGAAAAAAGCTGCTCCGATTGGTTGTAATTCCAAAAAGAACACCAAGAAACACCAAACCAACCAAAAAACGGTGCTTTTCCTCCAGGATAACTCACGCGTATGTCCTCGGGGTCCAAACTGTGCTCGCTCCAGGCCGACGTGATGCTGTTGTTGAGGTAGGAGCCGGATCGTCCCATGTCCAGCTCCTCCTCGTAAGCCTCTGTGGCGATATCATCCCTGGCCTGTGCTCCCTTGGACAGAAACTAACAAAGATGGAGACAGAGAAGGTAAAGATGGCAACGGAGGGCCAGCTGGGAGGGAAAAGATCCCATTTTTTAAATATAGCTCCTCGTTCGGGCCTGAAGAACATCTGATTACATTCACGCTATAGCAGAATAAACAGAACGGCAGCCTGGTGCTGAATCATGCCTCCATTTTTAGACAAATTAAATCATTTTCTAACGCTCATCTGGGCTGTTGCTGCGGTTTGTTATCTGTTTAAGGAACTCGGAGTGATATTTCCTTCAGGTGCGCGGAGCTAATTTATTCATCTGGGTTGATAGAATTAGTTCCTCCCAAATCTGTTGTGACTCAAAGAAAGATGCATCAAAAAGATCTGGATCCGTCCGTCTGAGTTTGGCACAATGTCAACAGTGCGTTAGAAACATCCTCCCGTTGTGCGTAATTATCTCAGGATACGGAGCCGATTTGCAGGTTTGAGGTGGATAATTAGGGAGGAACTGAGGAACGGAGAGGACGGCAGGAGGATTACCATAGATCAGAGCTTTAGGAAGCACATTAAGATGCCCTCAGGGCTGCTCAGCTAGATTAAAACGAACATTAACGCTCGATTTCGAAAGAATTCAAGTCGACGTAGCGGCGTCCCAGTGTCAAAATGCCCAAAGGTCTGAACCCACCACCCCACACAGCTTAAATACAGGAGGAAAGGGGCGGAGCCAATTAAACACAGGTGAAAGACATCAGAGGAGGTTTGCAAGCAGGGGGGATAAATTAAACACAAAAAATACACATAAAAGCTGATTTACCACAGATAAACAACAGAAAAGCAAACAGACACCCTGACAGTACATGAGACTTCTGGGGGTGGGAGGGTGGTCACCTTCGGCACGAGCAGCAGGCAGAGAGTGACGGTCACGGTCAGATGAGTGTGAGCAAAACACAACATGAGCATCCAGTCGGGGTGCAGCCCCGGCGCCAAGGAGAACCTGCAGAGAGGGGAGAGCAGAGGTGACCCATCTGGGGACGAAAACCCAGCAGCGGGGGCCAGAGGTCCACTCCCACCCCCCAGGCCGCCGCCGTCCTCAGCCCGTCCAGCTCCTGGAGCATCCTCACACACCTCCACACACACCCTGCCAACCTTTCAACTCCTCCATCTGCCACCACCTTCCCCAGTGGGCCCCTTTTCTTCCAAAAAACCCTAAAAATTACCCATTTCCTCCCATTCACGAGTCAGCCCAACAGCTTGTTCATTTGATGTTGAGGGAGCAAAGAAAAGCTCTACTCTGACACTAAATCCTTTATAGTACAATTGTGCTCTTTTTGCTAATGGCAGATTGTGTTTGGCTAACAAAGTAACACGAAAAACCATGTTTTTTGTGTATTTCCTGTTGTTTATTTAGGATTTTCTAATTCAGCGTGGAGCTGAGGGTTCCTGCTGTCACACCTGGCCCTGATGCCCTCACGCTGCTCACTCACAGTGTGTACTTGCCTCTGTGTATTTAAACCCCGTCTCTCACACTCGTCTTTGCCAGCTCGTCCTGCTGGTTCCTTCTGTTCCAGTTTACCGACCCATTTTCATGCTACCTGAGATGATCGGGTTGATTCTACAAGAGATTATGAAACTTCTTTAAAACTTTCCTGACGTCCGGCACCAGATCTGCTCTGGAGTCTGTCTTCCGCAAAGAAAATCGAATCATTTAAACAAATTTCAACCGCTCGGACTGCAAACTCCCAGCAGCCGTTCTCTGGCAGCATGTGGTTTAAACCTACTTCCCTACTTCCTTCTTTCTTCTTCATTCTTGCTGCTAAAAACCTAAAAAACCCTTAAATTTAGCATTTAGATTTCTGACCTACAACCACCTCAGAAACGTCCAGAACGAGGCTGGGCCACTCCCATGTGGGTTTTTACGGCCGGTCCTGCCTTATCTCTGGGCAGCAGCAGCTAACTGCCCCCAGGATTCACAGCTTTTATTCCCCAGTTGGAGAGAAAAACCTGAATTACAACAGTTTCAAACTACCGAGGGACACGTATGCGTATTTTTCTGTTCCTCAGTAGATTAACGGAACATGATCTTCTGCGCAGCAGACCTCAAGACAAGTGAAAATCAATTATATCAGCGTTTTCTGAAAAAGGTGAAACCAAATCTTTCGTGTTTTACAACCGCGGGCTTCCGCTGGTCCCTTTTAGGAGGAGAGGAAACAATTATTTTAAAAATTCTGTTATAAAAATAAAATATACCTACGAGATCTCATTGATCCAGCAGCTCGGGGATGTTCAAACCACACAAACATGTTGTGTAACGGCACAAAAATACCCACGGAAATGTGGAAACAGCCTGAGTTTTAACCTGTGCTTTTACCTACTCGAGCGGAAGTGTTACAATCAATAGAAAAGTCGTATTCATTGAATATATCGGAAGCAAAAACACTAACTGGAAGCAGTAGGATAGAGGACGTGCAGGCAGGTATTCGGCTGTTTTTAGCTTTTTTGTGTTCTTACTGGGGATGTACTACAGGTGGTCGGCATCCAAAGGGATGCTAACGGAAGCGCTAATTCCCAAGCCCTCTTTAAAACAGAAACAAAGCATCTCAGTCAGCCTAGCAACAAAACAAAAATCTAGAAAGCCAACCAATCTGCTGCCGATCCCATTTTATAACTGAATTGAAGGCATAAATCTCCATCTGTGACGGATCCAGAGAGGCACAGACGATGACGAAGCGCAGCACGGGCTCATTCGGGGCCTCTGGTTCTCAGCCGCGTGAAGAAGCCGTTTGTTTATTCACCTCTATTCACACCGGCTCACCCAGGCGCACAATCGACACCATTCATTTCTCAGACGGAGGCGGCAAACTCTCCGGCTTTCATCCGACATGTTGGGCACTTGTTATGCCCACTCCCTGTGCTAAGTACCTCTGATTATTTTTGAACAACAGCTTGTGAAGGAGGAAGACATCCACGGAATAACCCCTCCGCTCCTGCTGTTCTTCTCATTATTGTCAGAGTCAGGAGAGAAAAACACACACACGGTCGGATCCAATTTACCCATGTGCCATCTTCAGATCAGGGTGGGAAAGAACCGTTCCGGCCTTCTCACATCTGGATCTGTTCTCTCACCTGATGATGTGGAAGACGGCTGAGATCAGCAGCTCGTTGTAGATGGCCGCCGCCATGTAACGCGGCTCGTGGAAAGCAGAGGGCACGGTGCGGACGGCGTACGACAAGTACACCCCCCACAGCAGGAAGAGGAACTCCGCTGGGGAACACAAGAGAGCACACAGGTGAGCGCATGCTTGCTGGGGGTCTCCCTGGAACGCTCTGCTGATGCATCCATTCTGCACAGGAAGTCAAAGGAGCATCAGCAGAGAGAGAGAGAGAGAGAGAGAGAGAGAGAGAGAGAAGCATTCTTCTTTTCGCTGGTGTCACTCCAGAAACACATTTGAAAGCTTGGATGGATGGAAACTTGTTGCTCTCCTCCGCTCGTACCCCTGAAGTCCTCCCCTCCTCCGTCTCTCCCTGCGTCATTACTCAGCTCCCCAGTTTGCAAACTTGACTTTTTTCCTCCTCTGCCTCCCTCACTCTCTGTCCGTCTGCCCATCCATCAGTTTTCAGAGGCAGGCCAGACTCTGAGATCCATCCCCATCTCCACCCTCGCCACCCCCAACTCTTCTCCAAACAGCTGTCAGAGTAAATCTGAGTGAGGCGCACCGACGTCCACATCCACAGTCGGTCATTAGGAAGCTGCTGACACAAGATGGGAGGAGTTGAAGGGCAGTTCCTGAAAGTTCTCCCCCCTCATTGACTGATTTTACCAAGGGTGGATGTTTTTTGGTCTTTCTTTTCTTCTTTAATGGTGTCTGTGTGCAGGAGGAGATAATCCAGCTGCAGAAACAGATCTTCTCACATGTTTCTCCCTTCTTTCTCCCTGTGTGTAAAACTCTGTGTGCATCTGTAAACCCACGCGCGACAACACATTAACACCCTCCGTCACACTGGCTGCTTTGTTAAGCCCCGTCAGAGTCCCATTAAAGCATTTATCACATTTAGGATCCAGGTTTCTGCAGCTGAACCAGCTCCACTTGCACCATCTTGGTCAGGCCCCGCCCCCCCATCCATCAGCGCACGTTCGACGCCTGACTGCCACTAATAAGCGCCGCTCTGAAGTTTAGCATTCTTGCAGAACTGGCATCGTTTTGCTATGCCGTTCAGCTAAAAACGCCGACCTTCGGAGATGACAGTCCTGGAAAACACCTCAATCACCTGTCAGAGCGTCGGGGGAGGGGGGTGGTGAAAGAGCGGCGAGCAGAAGCAAAGAGAGGACGAGGAAGGTCAGGGGAATTTTCCGATTAAAACAGCTATTAAGGTGACAATGGCCTTGCTATAGTTTTAATTATTCACGTACAAGTTTATGCTATATTTTAAAGCAGCTGCAAGCTGTCCTAAAAACTCTGGTTTTGTTCTGACCCGGTTAGCGCGTCAGTCGTGTCAAGGCCTGGCGATAAAGACACTGTTCAATACAGTGGAATTAAAGATCTGAATTTAGCAGCAGGAGCCAACTGCCTGGAGCCTCTCCTGGTAAATGCGGTTTTTCTGCGCTTCCGCCTGCAGCCTTTTCCAAAAATAACGTCTCTAAACCGAGCTAAATCCTTAGCTCTGCCGGCGCGAGCCAGAAAAGCGACGAGGGAGCGAAATGCTGCTGTTTCTCACTTACCCACGGCCATCATGTAGTCCCATCTGTCCAGCAGACACATGCTGAACTGCAGCCCCTCCGGAGTGAGTCCGGCTGCGATCAGGGCCCGGCTCGGCTCGGGGTTCTGGCACACGGCCGACGTCCACGCCACCAGGAACCACAGGACCACCAGCAGGATGACCAGCAGCAGCCTGAGCACCCTCCAGCTGGTCATGTACGGGCTCCTCTGCGCCGTGCGGGACAGGAACACCTTCAGCACCCTGAGCGAGGGATGAGAGGAGGCTGCTGGTGAGGAGCATCAGGCTGCAGCCTCATCTAAAGCTGATCTTCTGGAGCGGTTTTACAGAATGACAACAAGTGACGAGGAATCAGCCGTCACCGTGCAGGCGGCCGAACAAACGTGATCGGATGTTCTGTCAGAGGAGGTAAAGAGAGAAAAACAGGCCAGAGATTCGTAGGAATACAGGTTAACTTCAACCGGGGAAGACGAGAGAGGAGAGATGAGCAGATGGACGGAAAGAAGGACGTGAGGAGACATCGGAGGGAGGATCAGAAGCGTCAGGCAGGTCTGACTGTACCTGTACAGCTTGAGGACGATGGTGCCGTACATGATGGCGAAGCCCAGCAGGCGAACCCACCTCAGCAGGACGCAGCGGAACACGCTGGGATGGAAGTACAGGATGACCACCTGCACACACACACAGGCAGAATTCTAATATCCGACAGCGACCATGAAAAGCAAAGATAACCGGCTCAGGAGGGCGGAGGCCAAAGTAGGGGGAATCTAGCCGCTTCCTGTTCGGGCGTCGCCACCGACTGTGAGGCAGAGCTGCAGCTCAGGGTGCGACAAATGGCTCTTCCCTGATGGTTTCTCTCATTTAAATTCACTCCTATCCCTGCTGATGTATATTTATGCTCACATCCTTTCTTTGGCTCCACAAATGAAGTGAAGGTCGGTGTTGGTGTTCTGGGCCTGATTTGCTTCATTAGCGCCGCCTTTCTCTGGAAAATACATACTGTATTTGCATTTCTGCAAGCTCCTGCGCATCTGATACATGCTGCTGCCCTGACATCAGCATCCCACCTGTCATCTTCATCCCTCTGTTCTAACAACCTCCCAGCCTTCGAGCTCGAAAACAATAAATCACCTCCACGCGTTTAAACTAGGCCACGCTGCTTCTTACACCCACGTGCGTGAACGCAGAAATGCAAATGGGACGCACGCAATCCGACGGCACACACAACATCTTAAAGCCCATCAAACGAGCGGATTATCCACCCTTCACGCAGGCCACAGACGCGCCAAACAAGGAGCCGCGCTAGGGCGTCGCCCAGGAGAGGTGGAGGTCCCTCCTGGTTGAATCCAGCCTCCCATGCCTCCCCCATCAATTAATCAGCAGATGTATTTTTAAAACAACTTGCGCTAGAACTTGATGGACTGATAAAAAATGCATCGCGCGCTGCGGCCCGGCCGAGGAGGCCTGCGGTGGCGGCGGCAAAGACAGGGCAGAAGACACAGGAGGAACTCAGGACGGAGGGCCAAACCTGAGGAAAATGAGCGTTAGAGGCTCGGAAGTATGAGGCAACGGCAAAGCCAGAGAAGGAATGAACCTCCGTGGAAGCGAAAGTGTGAAGATGAGAGGGCGGCAGTTTATTTTAGGGGGAAGCCGTTATTGGATTTTTAATTTCTCTCGGTGTGAATGTGGGCGGGTGGAGGACAATGGGCCGAAACAGAAAAACCACTGTAACGAATTCCCAGGACCTTCCTCCCCCCTCCGGCTCGGGTTTCTGCCACCTATTAGACTCCTGACGAGGCGCTCCGCGTGCGCCGTTTCCCAGAGATGATCACAAGTACGACGTCTTTACCAGGAAGGAGCAGGCGCAGAAAGTAGCTTTTACACGGTGGGATGTAATTAGGGGTAATCTCCTTTGTAGTGTTGTGTAGGATTCCTTTTCATGGAATTTAATCAAAAAAAGCTAATTATGACACAGTTCACCTCTTTAATTAACTCTGAAATCGGTCATTATTAAAATGGCTAGAATTTGAATTTACACGCATCGATTTTGTGTCTAATCTCTTAATTCGATGTTCAGGTATTGTCTAGTGGAAGTTGATGATGGAGTCTGGTGTGATTCTGGTCAAAGGCTTACTGGGAAGTAGAGCAGCAGAGCTCCAGAGAGGATGGTTTCCAGCAGAACCAGCCCTGATGTACGAACGCTCTGCGGACGAAAACACAGGGAAACACATCAGCGACTGGCCGGAAATACCGCGGAACCCCTCACATCCATCACCTTAGCAGCGTTGAGTCCGGCGCTGCTGAATTTAAAGACTAGGTCAACACAACTTTCACCTGCTGGTTTTTTTCTCTCTCAGTTGCTTCTGCAGGAGGACGTTAATTAAAGGAGCACTCCGGGATTTAATGTTACCATCCAACCGCTGATTTTTCAGCTCTGATTCAGTTTATTTTCCATTAGAATTTTCATCCCAGGCAGCTGGTTGCTCCGGTTCCCATGGTGTAATTCCAGAACTAGTAAGGTTCTGCAGGTTCCCCGTAGGCTCTAATCGGAGGTATGGTTTCCAGAGATGCCTCCTTCCTCACCTTGTTCCTCCTGAAGTGGTACACCGCCACCATGCAGGCCAGGTCCAGCACCATGCACAGGCCCTGGAAGGACGCCACGGCCAGCCACAGGGCGCCGGCTTGCTGCACCGTGCAGGGCGTGTCGTCCCGGCAGAAGGGGCAGCCCTCGCGGCACGGCAGGCACTTGCTGGCCGAGTCTGAGGCTTCTTCTCTGCCGGGGCTCTGCTCCTTACCTGGAAACGCTGCAGAACATCATCCTTCGGATATCAGACAGGATATCTGTCTATCTTCTACATTGCCGGCGCTCTAATTCCCTTCTATTGTTTTAGCCGGTTGCTAGGTAACAGGCTCAATAAAGCGGGTCAGGAGACACGGAATTGTCGGGGATGAGAACCACCGGCGTCACTTCGTTATTGCCGAGACCCGGCAGTGCGGCGCCGTCAGTCGGGGTGTCAGAATTCAAATCGGAGGCAGCAAGGAGGAGGAGGGATTAAGGCTGGACATGAAAAAGCTCAGAGGGGAACGAGAAACATCGGCGAAATCATGAGCCAAATGATAAAGGTCCGTTAGACCTCGGCCCCGTCTCCCTCTCCTCCTCTCCATGAGATTAATCTGAAATATTCAAGAGCAAAAAAGGTCAAAGGGTCCAAAGTGGAGGTGTTCAAATTGAAAACTGCAGCAAGGCTTGTTAAATCAGTGGGGCGGGAATCTGGGTCAGGATGCAAATTACAGTTTAGCTACATTTCTGTTAGTTTTAAATATTTGGTCAAATGAAAGTTTTTGTTTCTATATTTATTCAAGTCCTACAGTTTCTTTGTTTCCGTTGGATCTTAGGCTATCTTAATAAAAACAATGGTGGCCAACAAGCGTCCAAACTCAGCCTAAACTGATCTGATTACCGAGGAGAGGAAAAAAAGAGAGAAATTATCCCCTTTTCACAGAAAAGATTAAATATTCCTCCATTTGGGGGTTCATAAAACTAAAGTGGAACACCCAATTTTTCAAGTCTTTTTTTGCAAATTGTGTTCTTTGTTAAAATTAAAGGCCTCATAAATCCCACAGGTCCCATGATTCAGATGCCGCCCGCTGCTGTTTCCATGGAAACGCCCATCGGGATCCTTTGACTGAGGTTCCATAACCTCTGGAGCTCCAGAAAACCCATTCAAAGACACCGGGAACATATCAAACAAACAAAATCGTGTCTCGGCTGAAAACAAAAGATCAAAATTTCTGTTCTGACACTTTTTACGTGATATTTTTATATGCGGGAGGATTCGGAACTTACCTTTAAACCCGTTGAGCGCCACGCGGTTCGGATGGTAGAAGCCTTTCCTGCACTGGCACCTGTACTTGTCCAACACGAATCCATGGCCGCCAATGGGCGTGCACTGGAAAGAGGAAATCAGGTAAAATTGGTTAGAATTCATCCGAACATCAGCGCGCATCGGCATCAGTGAACAGTTTAGGTTTCTGCGTTCCCACTGCTGACTAACGACTCTACACAGCGTCAGCTAATGAACTTGTTTAAATCGCACCGCAGACTCTCGCCCAGCCGTGCATTTCTGCAGCGTGCGGCACCAATCGGCCCACTTACCAACTGGGAAACGCCGGGGGAAATCACAGGGCCTCGCTGAGTAACAAGCAAAACTGATTAATATCTAAATAAAGACTTAAGGCTTGTTTGCAGAATTAAAGCATGTCTGCATAACGCCGTCTTGGATTTATGACTCTGGGAGCTCCACGGGCTTACGCACCATCTGGAGGGGGAAAAACACTCAGGCGCCAGCGCAGGGGAGGATACTGCACTGTCATGTGATTGCACATGTCCCACTGCTAAAATAAAGCCATAAATATAACATGGACGTTCATACATTGTTAATTAGGTTGCATGCCAGCAGTCCAAACATGGCGTTTCCTCGGGGGGCGGAAGCTTGCTACGCTTGCAGCTCACGAACCAGCGACGGTTCCGGGTTAAACGTCTTCATTTTCTGGTTTTCAAAGGAAAAACAGCTACTCTGGCTGTTTCAAAGTTTAAATACATCTACAATCAGCACCTCTAAAAATGAAAAGTTAGTTAGAACTCATTACTTTAGAAATCAAAGAAACAATTTGTGTTTTGCTGTCAAAAGGCATATTTTCAGCTGCCAGATAGGCTAAGCTATCTCCTCAGATACCGCTGCTACTGCAGTGCTACCTATTTCAGGGGTTGGTAGACAAATTCATTTTTGAATGATCAATATTTTATTGTCATGAAGAGACATTTAGCTTAGCACAGACTGGTTCAAGAGAAAACTCAAACTTTTACAATAGGTCTGTTTTTACCTCTCCTCCTGCACTATCACATGATTATCATTGGTAAAAACCAATTATTAGCATTATCAGAAATTGCCACAATCTATTTCTATTAACAGTATTTTGACTAATATCTCAAAGATGGCAGTATTCTGGCAACAACAGAGAAAACCTCTACTGTAATAAACACTCCTCGGAGCAGCCGAATGTACATTGTTTTCCAAAGCTGACAAACGGCCCCGATCCTCTAAACACAGAGACGGCGGCTCCGGAACGGAGCTGTGGAGGGAGGAATGTCTGAACAAGTGTTTGACAGAATAAACAGATAACAGTAAATCACAGCACCAGCGGTGGCTCGGCGCTTAAAAGGCACCGTTCCTCGTCTTGGAAGACAGATGCGAGCTCTAAACCGCTGAGATTTCACCCCGCCTGTGGTTTTTGTTGGGAATTTTTACTGCCTGGTTGAGGTTTGAAGTTTTAAATGCACCCTATTAGCTGCTGCAACTGACAGATTTCGCAATTTTGGTTCTGTTTTGCAAAAAAAAACAACAAAAAAAAGGCTTTTTTACATAACTGCACAAAGTAAGACGTCACAATCCACCCAGCGAACCCCAAAAGGCCTAAATCTTGACCAAAAAGCTGAGTTTAACGGCCTCTATTTAGTTCAATCTGCATTTTTTTCTCTTTTTCCATCAGTCCCAAATAAATGTGGGTCCGCGACAGAATGTTTCTGCGTCGGACAGAAGGAGCAGGTGGTGCGTTGCTGAAACGGCCTCCCCGAAGACGCCAAAACAGTTAGACGCCAACGTCAGCTGAGGATAGATAGATAGATTTATAGATAGATAGATAAATAGTTAAAATGAGACCATATTTGATCTAAATTTTCCAAAGTGGCTCCTATAATAAAACCAAACCTACTTGGGTACAGCTAATATTGCCCTCGTGAAAATGTGAGTTTCATTCTTGGCTTAACTTCAGAGAAAGGAAGTTGGAGCTTGTTCTCCGTTCCCCAAAGGCCCTCCACCAAAGCAACCAATCCAAGTACTGAACCTGGTGAAAAAGCCCGTCTGTGGCGCCTGTTTCCGTATTCTCGCGATGCCAATGGTTAAAAAAACTGTGAACACGACACCAAGATGGGAGCTGGCGAGCGCCAAAGTGGGGAGGAGGAGCTGTGTGAGGGGGAGAACTCAGCATCCCTCAGAGATCTATAAATACACTCAACGCATTAAAGCCTAAAAGCATCACAATCGCTTCGTCCCGCTGCAGTTCCACAGCACCAGGAGCGGACCCCGGCCTCCCCGCACTATCGCCGTCCGTTACTCCTGGAAACGGAGGTGACAGGTGTGACAGGTGTGTGAAATGAGA